>VWYI01004801.1:100044-160766 GCA_013399455.1 Anthoscopus minutus | reverse complement strand
GCCGAGGGCGCGGAGCGGCGCCAGCAGGTGGGTCAGGCCGGGGGCGGGGGGACGCGGGGGCTCCGCGCCGCTCCGGGCCATCCCCCGGCTCCATCCCCGCGCTCGGGTGCCGCGCCGCGGGGCGCTTCGGAACAACCCCTCGGGGGAGTTCGGTGGAAAAAGGAGGGAAAGCCCCGAACTTGCGATGCGGGGGTGAAGCGCCGGGGGGAGCTCATCTGGGCTGGGGGTGACGGGCGGCGGGGCCGGCCGTGCTCCACCTGCTGCTCGCCGTCTTCCTATCGCGACAGACCCGCCGTGTGTCCCGACAGCTCAGCCTTGGCCGGGGGCTGCAGCTCTGTCACGGCCTTCGCGGTTCCCCCCCCGGGCGCGGAGTGCTGCTGCCGGGGAGCCCCGCACGGCTCGGCCCCTCACCTGGGGGCCGGTCCCGTCCTGTCCCGCTCGGCCTCCGCTCGCTCCTCTTCCTCCTCCTGCGCTGGGTTAGTGATTCCATTTCTCCCCCCGACCCAGGTGCATCATCTTTTGGATGATGCCTCGGTGCCCCCCCGCAGCAGGCTCCTCAGCCTGTGCAGGACAGGTGGGCAGCAGCCTCCTGGTTGTCACCGTCGGTGTCCCCAGCCCCGGGGGGGGTCGCCTGTCCCGAGAGCCTCTGGGAGAGCCGGAGTGAAGCTGGGGCCTCCGCTCGCAAACTTAGCTCATTTTTTCCAGGCACGAAACCTCGCTGCGAGCAGGATAAGCTGGAGGAAGGAGTTTCCTCCCCTCCGAGCCTCCCGAGCGGATGGCCCGCTCCCCCAAGGTGCCGGGTGGCTTTGCCGCGGAGTCGCAGCGGGGTTTCGGGGGAGATGCCAAGCCCTGCCTCGGCACCCCGGCGGTCCTCGCCTTGCTGGTTATCAGTGTGCGTGGGGGAAGGACAAAAATAGCTTTGATAAAGCAGCGAGTTTGGAACTCTTCCTCCCACTTGGCCGCGGGAGCCGTTCCGCCGCGCCGGCCTCGGCTGCCCCCGGGAAAGCCGGGCGAGCTTGCGCTTCCTTCGCTGCCTGGATCCCGCAGCTTCCCATAATAAATCCAAGTCCAGCGTTGAACCGGAGGGAAGCCGAGCTCCCGGGTCATCGCTCTGCGCTCTCGCCTCGCTGCCCCTCGAGCAGTGTCGACACAGAGTGAGCCGGAGCGGTTTGATGTCGTGCTGGGATTCCTGGGTTGCCTTGCAATAGCGCACGGCTGGAGTGCTTTTCGTGTTATCGTGCTGGATCTGTTTAGTCTTTCGAGCTCTTATTTCCAGCGAGTGTATAATGAAATACCAGGGCAAGTACTTGAGGCATTCATAAATTACAGCGTTAGATAATTTGTCTCTGGATGAGGACGGAGCTCCGAGCGTCACTCGCTGCAGCTGACAGACTCCAGATAAGGTAACGCTAATTATTTATTTCTTTATTCTACATCTGGCCTGTCAGGCTTGAGATGAAATATTCTTTGGGGCACATTGAAACAGTTGGGTTGGAGAGAAAGGTTGTTGGTAGTAGGGACGTGGGGAAGGAAGGCTGAGCGTCCCGAGCTGCTCCGGCTGGGAACGGCTGCCGTGACAACGTGTGATTAATGGGATTTGTAGTGGTGCTGCTCATCCCTTTCTCTCTGATTTTTCTGCCTTGAACAGAAACAAACACTTTGGGTGTCCTGGGGTGCTGTGAGTGCATCCCTTCAGTGATTAAAGCAGTGAAATGAAGGGTTTGCAAACGTCTTTATTTAGAGAGTTATTGTCCAGCTTTGGGGTAGACGTGGGGTTCCCAGCAGCTCTTCCAAGCTGCGCTGCTGACAAACCCAAAATGTGATCCCATACATGTGATGCTTGCACAAATTGGGCTGAAATTACAAAATAATTAATTCAAGAGATGTGATCTATGACATTTCTCTCCTGAGGACCATGGTCAGAGCCAGGGTTCATTTGGGGGCCTCCAGTGACCACAGTGCTGTCAGCCCTTAAATGTCCTGCAGCTGCTGAGGTGTCCTCAGTGAGGAGGCTGAGTGCTGTGTGTGTTGTGATTGTACAAACTGACTTAAACCCAAAAGTTACTTCCCTTTCTGACCCTTTATTCTTTATTTTTTAATTATTTTATTCCCCCCACCCCTTCCTGACCCGAGGCAGGAGGAAGAGGAGCGCGGGGGGAAGGACTGGGAGCGATGGTCAGCGCTGAGATTTTGGCTGAAACCTCACCTGGCTGCGTGCCAGAAATGACCTCATGACAGGAGTGAGATTTGGCAGCTCGATAACACCCTGCTTCCCTATCTCACAGGGTATCCAAATATGTAACTTATTTGGGATAGAAGGGCAGATTTTCATGGCAGAGGTTGAGGCATTGTAGTTCCACATCTTTGTCCCAGAACCAGCTGGGTGTTGCATCACCGCGTTGGCTGAGAGATGAGGAGCTTGTTAGAGCTGCTTTAATTCATTGACTCTTCAGTGGCTCGGAGGTGTGAGAGAGGGTTTGGCTGGAGCCTTGGCTGCTGGTATAAAATCCAAATAATCCCTCTGGATGGGTGTACTGAGGGATTCTGGAGATCCGCATCAGGGCACTCTGTCCCTTTAGAGGATTTTTTTGCCTGAATTAAATAGTATTTTGCTTTCAAAAAATCATCCTTGCAATATTTGAGCTGTGCAGAGCATCATTGCCGTGCTTTTTCTCCAACCAAATCTGTGTCATGCCACGTTTCTGCCAAAACTTGTTTTTTGGCCAATGCTGGGTGAGGTATGTGCCCTGAGAGTGTCCCAAGATGGGGATAAAACCTGCCAAAGCCTGGAAATGGGATCAAATGCCATCGGTTTTGTCAAAGTAATTGTGGAGGCGCTTGCAGCTGGTGGGGGGAGGAGGGGAGGTGCTGAGTCATCAAAAAAAAAGTGCTGAGCGGCAATTTGCTTGCTGGCATTTCACCTTCCCGGTGCCAAGGTGTCTCATCTCAGTCTCTATTTCTCACCTTTTTAACAAGGGATGTTCCCACTTTGGAGCAGTGCCCACATCTGTGTTCCTGACCTTGGCGTTGCTTTCATGGAATCATGGAATAGTTTTGACTGGAAAGGACCTTAAAGCTCATCCAGTGCCACCCCCTGCCATGGGCAGAGACACCTTCCACTATCCCAGGTTGCTTCAAGCCCTGTCCAGCCTGGCCTTGGACACTTCCAAGGATGCAGAGGCAGCCGCAGCTTCTCTGGGCATCCTGTGCCAGGGCCTCCCCACCCTCACAGAAAGGAATTTCTTCCTTTCTGTTCCCTCACCAGTGTGAAACTGCAGTTTTTCCCGTTTTTTGTCAATTCTGGCTCCAGAGTAAGAGGCAGCTCTTGATGTGATTGGCACAAAGGCTGTAAAGGTGTCAGAGCTGCTCCAGAGGCTAATCCCACCCTGAGCATACCTACAGTTCATCCATGCATCTTCATCCCCGTGTCTGCTTCCTGCATCCCAGCTGAAACCTGCCCAATGTGCTGAAAGCTTTGAGCAGAGCTTCTGTTGGAAATGCTTCCTCTGCCTCCTCTGGAAGCAGCCTCAGCACAGGTCCTGTGGGCTCAAACCTTTAAATCCCTGCTCAGGGTCTGTGTGCTGGGATTTCATAGCTCTGATTCTGGCTTAGGGAAAGGCTAGGTGTGTGCAGAGGGAAGATGTTGATTAGGGATGTGCCCCCACAGTGGGTTTTCTGTCAAATTTCGCTTTGTGGTCCTGGTTGTAGCTGGAAGAAGCTCTCAGAGGGCAATAAAGGGAGCCTGCAGAGCTCTGTGGCAAATGTCAGGCTCTGGTTACCTTCATTCACAACTCAAGCTCTCGTATTCATGCTGCTGAGCCTTTGAATATTCCATGCAAAATCTGGCCCGAATCCAGAACTCCTCCTGTTGAGATGCTGCAGAGTGGCAGGAGCGTGGCAGTGGCTGCAGGATGTGTTTGGGAAATGAATCCTTTGGGAAATTAAATACAATGTGAGCTCTTCCCGAGGGCTGGAGGTCCATCCCTGCATGTCCTGTGGGCTGAATTCCTCGTGTGAGGAGAAACATTTGGCTGTGTGGGAGCAGCCTGGCTGGTCCTTGGGAATTGTGGAATCACAGAAGGGTTTAGGGTAGAAGGGACCTCTCAAGGCCATCGAGTCCAATCTCTCTGCCACAGACGGGGACACCGTCAACTCAGTCAGGACCTTCCCAAAGTCCTTATTCCCACATTTCTGGTGCTGCAAGGGTGCCTGTCCTTCTGAACCCCTGGCCTCCTCCACAGCTGAGCTGGGGTTTTATTTCTGTTCTCCACTCATTCCAAGAAGGAGGAAAACTGTGACTTTGTGTGAGGACCAGGACATTTTATCAGCATTTACTGAGTTCCTTGATGGAGATTGTTGTTGCCAGAGTAAGTGTTTGACTGATCCATGACCAAATTGTAGGGGTTTTGTACAATTTTTGATGAGCTCCCTGGCAAATCGTTGAACTCGGGTTTTTAACAGCATTCCAAAGTTATCTTCCCCTTAACCCCAGAGTAAATAGTGCTGTATCAACCCCATATTATTTTAACCTTTTAACATTATTTTTCTTACCACATAATAACATAAATCTTCCCTGCTCTCCCATACACATGTAGTGTCTTGTAATGCTAATTAAACTGCACACCAGCCTAATTTTGCTCTCAGACTAATCCAATATATTTTTCTTGACTGGAAGCCAAACCCTGAGAGCTTCAGAGCATGCGGAGCTCTCATTCCATTCTTATTATATGTTAATGGCTTTATATTTTAATATCTTTCAACACTTGGGGAGGATGTTATTTTTAGAGGTGTCTGACTGCAGAAGGTATCAGTCTGAGGGGTTTGTGGGGATGTGAAGCACTAAGTAAACTCCATGCCATAAGTGGGAAGTGTGTCTCTGAAGAAGTGTAATCAGGATCCATTGTGCACGAGCATGGAATCACAGGGAGGTTTGATGTGATTTTGCCGTGGTTAAGTGGGAGATTTGGATGCAGTTTTGCCGTGGTTAAGTGGGAGATTTGGATGCAGTTTTGCCGTGGTTAAGTGGGAGATTTGGATGCAGTTTTGCCGTGGTTAAGTGCCTTTATGGGGCGGTTGCAGTGGTAAGTGCTCTCTCGTTAAACTGTGGGTTTGTGTGCTAATGGTGCTGATGCCAGTCGGCCCTGGATGCTACTACAGCAGGAATAATCACTCCCAGATGGGTGTGGATGGAAACGAGTGCTTTCCCTAAGCCCAAATTAAACGCTGTTATAAGTACAAAGTCCTAATGATGCAGGACCCCATTGATGGGGTGCCAGCCCTGAAACACCTTCCAAATGGAATTGCCAGCATCTTCCTGCCTGGCTGCACCTCAGCTCTGGGGATGGAGCTGAGGTGCCCTCCTTGGGGATAGCTTTTTCAGTAGAATCCCAGAATCTGCTGAACTGGAAGGATCCCATCAGGATTGGGGTTCACTGCATAGCATGAGGTTGAGTTGTGTGGCTTTGCAGCTGTGGGCATTGTGTGACACGAGGTGGCACCGTGTGGTGAGGATTGTGTCCCTGGTGTGAGGGTGTGTGTCCATGGGGAGGGTTTGTGTGGTGTGGCGATGGTCTGGGTTCTGCGGTGTGAGGGTCCATGTCCATGGGGATGGTCTGGATTCCATGGTGTGAAGATCCATGTCTCTGGGGATGGTCTCAGTTCCATGGTGTGAAGGTCCATGTCCATGGGGATGGTCTGGGTTCCATGGTGTGAACATCCATGTCTCTGGGGATGGTCTCAGTTCCATGGTGTGAAGATCCATGTCTCTGGGGATGGTCTGGATTCCATGGTGTGAAGGTCTGTGTCCATGGGGATGGTCTGGATTCCATGGTGTGAAGGTCCATGTCCATGGGGATGGTCTGGGTTCCATGGTGTGAAGGTCTGTGTCCATGGGGATGGTCTGGGTTCCATGGTGTGAAGGTTTATGTCCATGGGGATGGTCTGGGTTCCGTGGTGTGATGGTCCATGTCCATCATGTGTGGATTTATGTCCATGCTCTGTGGTTTTGCTGTGGTGGGAGCTGCTGGCTCTGTGGCTCCGTGGCTGTGACTGTTGTGTGATGTGGCTTTGCCATGGTGGACAGGGGCAAGGGTTGTTATTTGTGCAGTGCTGGTGCCCCAGGGGTTAAATCCCATCCATGTGTGACAACAGGGTTAAATCCTGGGCCAGGCCAGCGGGGTGCTGTCCCTGAGTGCTGCCTTTGTCCTTTAATCCCTTTTTGCAATTCCTGTCACCTCTGGGCTTTCAGCCTCTCCTGAGGCACAGGGCACTGGGAGGGGGGAGACAGGGAAGGTGTTCCCTGAGCTGGCCTGGAAGTCAAATCCACCTGGGAGCAGGTACTGGCTCTGTAGTTGTAAATTATCTGCAAGTGGGAGGGTTGGGGAAATGCTGTGTGGGACAGACTCCATTGTGCTGCTTAATCCCGGAATCCCAGCATGGTTTGGGTGGGAAGGGGCCTTAAACCTCATTCCATTCCATTCCCTGCCATGGGCAGAGACTCCTTCCACTATCTCAAATTGCTCCAGCCTGGTCTTGGACACCTGCAGAGATGGGGGCATCTTCTCAGGGCATCTTCCCAGATGCCTCTTTTCCCTTTTCCATTTCTTGTTTTAACTGGATAATGCTGGCATTCTTTCCCAGAGAGAGGAGAAGCTCAAAGTGCCCTGTCCAGAAAAAAAAAAATTAAATACAAATCTTTGAATTTCATTCTTATTTGATAATAATATTCATATTTTCTAAAAAATAACTAAATATTTGAATTCTTCCTTATATTTTCTGATCCATGAGGTGGCAGCAGCTTTCCCCTGGTTTCCCAGGGATGTGGGGCAGGCACTAATGGCCTAAACAGACCTTTGTGATCCTTCCAGCCTTCCCCACATGCCAGGCTCAGTGAAATTAATCCAGGAAATCATTTCAGAGCAATTATTTCCTTCAACTTTGCAAACAAGTTGCTGAGCTACTGGTTCCCTTAACCAGCGCTTTATTCTAATTTTCCCATAGGACAGGAAAATAGGATAAGGCATTTAAAGCTGGCAGCTGGAACTGTTGCCAATCCAAGAGGATGGAACAGTTCAGACTCAAAAATGATGGCTTTATTTTAATTTTTTACTGCAGTTGCTGCTGTTCCTGGGGCTGCATCAAGTCTCTGTCTGGAAAACTTGAATTCTCATGTTTTCCCACAAAACATAACCCATGGCAGAAAAATGGGATCAGACAAGGAGTCGCTGGATGTGCGGCTGATGAGGTGCATTAGGAGAGCAGGATGGAGAAAAGAGTTGGTTTTTCTACTGCAGCTGTTTGTATCTTTTGAGTGATAATGAACTCCATGAGTAGTTGGCTGCCTTGGGGCTGTGGATGGGCTTGTTGGTGCTTGCTCTGTCTGGGGTGTTAACTCTTGCTGGGAAGGGGGGAGATCCCATCCAAAAGCCAGGGAAGCCCATCAGGAGTTACCTCAGCCTGCCATCAGAGTAAATTCTGGCAGATTTCTAAGGTCAAAAGGAGGGTTTTTTTCTAGGGGGCAGGAAGACAAAGTTTAAAGCTGTTGATTGTGCATTTTAAAGGAATATTAAATCTTTTGAGCAATATCTTTATTGACAACTTGGGATTTTCTCCTGTTGTTGACAGGAGTTGTGGCTCAGAACTCAGTTCCTGTAGAGATTCCCGGACTGTGCAGGACTTGATAGTGAAAGGACAAGGGGTGATGGGTTTAAACTAAGAGGGTTGATTTAGATTGCATGTTGGGAAGGAATTCTTCCCTGTGAGGGTGGTGAGGCCCTGGCACAGATTCTGTGGCTGTTCCATCCCTGGAAGTGTCCAAGGCCAGGCTGGATGGGGCTTGGAGCAACCTGAGATACTGGAAGGTATCCCCCATGGCAGGAGGTGTAATGGGATGGGCTTTAAGGTACCTTCCCACCCAATCTGTTCTGTTCTTCATTCTTTGGAAAGGGAATGTGTACAGGAAAAGTTCTTGAACTGAAAGCTTCAGCTGAGCCTTGGGAGCTCAGCACTAATCCTGGCTCAGCTGAGCTTGGCCTCCATGTCTGGTGAGATGCTGAAACCAAGAGGAAAATCTCAATCTTTTGCTGGCAGAGGGGATTTTGCTTAGGAGATGGGAGAGCCTCCATGCTCAGCACCTGCAGGAATGCTGTCTGGTGTAATCCCTGGATCCACTGGATGGAATCCAGCACTCCAGGCTCAGTCCAGTGCATCTCCCCTGTGTCTCCAGGGGCTGGTTCTTATTTCAGGCTCAGCACCAGGCAGCAGAGGGGCAGGAGAATCTCTGTGCCACTGCCAGGGATGCTGATAACTGGCATACTCCTAATAAAAGCAGGATTTGACTTCGAATGCAGGTGCTAGGCAGGTCATTCACACTCCCCTGTGTGGCTGCAGGGCTTGGACAGTTCCAGATGTGCTCTATCCCTGTCCTGGTTGGGATGGAGCTGCAGGACGAGCTCTGGGAAGCTGAGATCTACAAGTGTTAAATCCCAAGTGCTGCTCGTGCAGGCTCAGCTCCGATCTTGGCATCTGGCACATGTTTCCAACAACAGCTTGGATTTGCCAAGGAAAATGACGCTGGATGTAGCAAAGAGCTGTCAACTCTTTCCTCCCTATGCTGCTGGGCAGCTTTTCTCCTGCTTTCTGGAATAACTGGGCTGTTTGGAAGTGATACGGAGTTTGGGGTTCTCAGTGGTGCTTTCATCCCCTTCCTTCCATCCTCACCTCCTTGCAGACAGCAGCACCTCACACGAGGGCTGTGGGGTCCCTCTGCAATCCCATTGCTGAGGTGGTGGCTGAGGGTCACATTAGCCTTGAGAATAACTCAGGTTCTTCTCCTCTGGTTCCTGAATGTTGGACCATGGGGATTTTGGCTGGAATATTAAAGAACTTGTTCCTAAAAAAGGCTTTCTGAGCTCAGTTTTGTGCAGATAGGTTCAGGAGAAGACCCCCAGCACTCACTGGCCATGAGCTTCTTTATTGGGTCCTTCTGACTCAAAACTCTTTTTTATCCCCATCTGTGAAGATGCTGAAACCCCGATTTATAAATGATGATTCTGCTAATGAGGGTTCATGGGGCAGCAACCCTTCAGTCAGATCCCTGTGAAGATGCCATGTGGCTTCAGGCTGGATC
Organism: Anthoscopus minutus; assembly: GCA_013399455.1. NCBI lineage: Eukaryota > Metazoa > Chordata > Aves > Passeriformes > Paridae > Anthoscopus > Anthoscopus minutus. The sequence continues at coordinate 151,639 of VWYI01004801.1, read as the reverse complement.
AGGTACTGAAGGAGTTAAAAATTCCTGTTACTGGTGCACACGAGGAGCGCCAGGTATCTCCCAGGGGATCCAAGTTTGCTTTCTGAAATCTGGCAAATAGCAAAAATTTTGATGTCTGTGAGCAGCAATCACACCCCGAGGCAATGACCGCTGACAAGGGAGGGCTCCTGACATATTTACCGAACAATTTTCTTATCATGAAGTGCTCAAAAAGCCCAAACCTGGAGAACAATAGCAACAAAAACCCCACTGCAGGGTTTGTCAGTAGATGCAGCTTGGAGATAACAAATGATTTTTGCTTTTTGTTTGACTGCTTGGCATTTGAGGGTTAATTGGAGCGAGGCCAAGTGTGGTGAGATAGTGCCTGAATCAGAGTTTTAAAAACACTGGGATTGGAAGGGTTTTAACTTTTCTGTGAGGCTCTTATAGGCTGGTGAAGAGGTGGGTTAGAAACAACTAAAGGAAAACATTTGGGTTGGGCAGTAAAAATTACCTTTGGAAGGGGCAGCCGTTCCTGAGACCCCAAAGGTCATCACAGCCCTCACCCCAGCTCGGCTGCCCCCTGTGCTGGGACTGGATTGGTCTGAAGTATTATTAAATGGTAATAAATGGGAATTAAATGGGAGTAAATGTTTCTGTGAGGGTGTTGTGTCACGTGTTCATCCACCAGTCCCTCTGTCCTGGTTGTTGTGTGTGTTTGAAGAATGAAGCAAAACTGCATTTGTGAGAAACAGGGGGACTTTGACATGAAAAATCAGGAATAAAGTTGTAATGTTGGTCCTGATCCAGCTGCTCCCTTTGATTTTACTCTGATATATAAAGGCACTGGCCTGAAACTGGTCCAGAGGCTGTCCAGGATGCTCTGTGAACTCTGGCATGAGGAATTCTGAGCAATAAAACTTTGGAAGTGGTGGCCTTTGAGGGCTATTGTGGAAGGAAGGGCATAAGAAACATGACACTGGGATTGTGATTCCTGGCAGGAATGCTTTGCAATGGGGAAATTTCAGTTTGGTTTGTGTTGCTTACATGCCTTTCTTCTCGCTGAAGGGCAAATGACAGTGTCAGCATTAAATGTGAGGAGCTGACATCTTCCCATGAAATATGCCCGACGTCCCCAGAACAGAGCTGGAAATATTGCTTCTCCAGAAATCTGCCTTCCCTGGACTTTACTTTTGGTCTTACCCCAAAAGGGACCCAACTGAAATGTTCCTGCTGATAAAGAGGTTGGTTGTGGAGGGAACTGTGCTCCAGGGAGAGGTCTGAGAGCAGGAGGAGCCGTGCCTGAGCTGGATGTCCCCGTGTCCCTTTTGGCCCTCGGGCTCTCGTGTCAGGATGTGTCAGCCTGATGGGCGCCTGAGATGGAACAAAACCCAGGGCAATTGCTTGGATGTTTGGGGTTTTTTTAAGGCCGCTTCTCTGGGTTTGAAGATCTTGAACTTCTGTGGGGAAAATTTATGGCGGTTTAGAGATGGAAGAGATTGGCCATGTTCTCTGTGATGCCCTGTTGGTCCCATGTCCCCGGCAGCTTCTGTTGTGGTGGCTTTTAGGTTGGTTGGTTCAGCTGGGCTTGGTGTAGCCAGGGCTTCACCCCACAGGGTGAGTGATTTAGGGAGCTTTGTTGACTGGGAGCCAGCGGAGACGTGTGTGGCAGCTGGAGCTGCAGGAGGATGAGGAGTCACTCAATTTATCTTTACATGCAGTGAATTGTGTCGCTCACTTCGGAGATCAGGAATTGCTCATTGGGCTGGGCCCTTCGTGGGTTTTTCCACCAAGATCTGCCAGGGTTGGTGTGCATGGGGAAGAGGAACCTGTCAGGCTCTTCAGGAGGTGCCGTTTGCTGCATCTGCAGATCAGCAGGGCTGGACTTTGTTGGCCATTAAGGGACATCTTGCATGGAAAGGATTCTCCAGCCCTGGCACAGGAGTGGTGGAGTCCCCATCCCTGTAGCTGGATGTGACACTTGGGGACATGGTCAGTGGTGGCCTTGGCAGTGCTGAGGGAATGATTGGACTCTGATCTCTGAGGGCTTTTCCAACCTCAATGATTCCATGATTTTTCTCAGGTTTCTGCTATCATTGCTCAGTATTGACATGCTCAGATTGGAAGAACTTGGGTTATTTCATACAGGATCCTTGTTTTCTTCTTTTCCTCTGAAATCTCCACAACAGAGCCATTTGGCACATAAATGCAGCAGAATTTTTGGCCAGCTCTTTTGCACACCTGTGAACTCCCATCACCTGCCAGGAAATTGCTGCCCTGAAATGCTTCTCTTAAAATATTTCCTAGGGAATGGTTTGAGAAAGCTAAAACTTACTCTTTTGAGACTTCTCACATGGTCAGTTGTGAATTAAGGCTGCACAAAAAGAGGTTGTTCAAGCAAATGAACTGTTCTTAAAAGCAGTGGGGTGGGTCAAGATGGGACCACTCACCACTTCCCATGGGCAGGAACACCTTCCACTATCCCAGATTGCTCCAGCCTGGCCTTGGACCTTTCCAGAGATGGAGCAACAGCTTCTTCTACAAAATGATAGAAAACACTAGGCTGGAGGGCCTCTGGTGAATAAAGCATTATTTAATATATAGGATGATTTAATTTCTGTTTCAGTAGCTCTGTTTGCCATTGGGGGCTGGGGTCAGCTGGGGTGAGGGAGGAGGATGGAGGGAGGATGAGGCAGCGAGTCCCTGCTCCAGCAAGGCAGGATTTCCAGTAGGAGAATGCCCTTGGAAGAGTGTGTGTTTGTGCCCACAGCCATTAAGCTCCATAATCTTGGTGTCTGTATCGACTTACAAATGAAAGCTTGCAGTAATTTGGAGCAGCATTTGAATTGTGAGTGGTAGTGATGATGCTGAGCTTGTCTTTTAATGCTGAGTTTAGAGGCTTTGAGGTTTGGATTAAAAAAAACTTCAATGAAACCACAAAAAAGACATTGGAAGCATAGCTGAACAGGTGGAACAAATTTGTTAAATCTGTTATTGGGAAAACAGCAACTTGCTTTTAAGAAATAAATCAATCTGCAGCTCAGTGTTTCATAATGAGGAGTGGGATAGGAAAATCTAAAAATATCTCCAAATGAGAGCTAATGCTCTGAAGGAACAGATCCAAACTAGAATATAATATTGCCCATTGTGGTGACAATAAGGATTTTAAAGTTCATTGAGATCCTTGCTGGGATGCAGATGGGACTTGAAGAGCCAGCATATTTCCCTTGGCCGGGTCCAGTTTTTATTTGCATAATAACTTATTATATGTATTGCCAGTAGCTCACAGAGCCCCTGGTCAGGATTGGGAAACCACGATGAGTTCATCCCCCTCTGCCTGCTGAGACAATATATTCCCCAAGAACCAGGCGTCTCTAGCAACTAAAGCAAGTGATTATACGCTTGAAAAGGCAGGAAAAAGCAGAGTTTTAACCCTGTGAACCTTTGTGTCCCTCGGATCTTCTCACCAAGACCCATTACAAGGGTCTTTGTCCTTCAGCTGCCTTTGTCACCATCTTTCCTCCCATGGCATGAGATTTAGCAGCTGATTTTAATGAAGTCAAAGAGCTTTTCCAGGTGGAAAACGTGTCCTGGGTTTCCAGGAGATGGGGCATCTGTGCTGTGGTCTTTGTTATCATTGAACCATGGAATGGTTTGGGTCAAAAGGGGCCTTAATGATCATCTCATTCCACCCCCTTTTCTGCTCCTTTCCTTAATTTCCCCTGTGCTGTTCAGGCAGCAGAGCCAGCTCCACTTCCATTTTTCTTGGAAAGCAATTCCACAGCCTCATCCCTCTCTCAGCAGGTTCTTCCTAGCATTATTCCAGAGTTTCCCTTGCACAGTGGAGCCTGGATGCTCTGTCCCACCCAGCCAGGCCAGGCTGGGGCACTGCCATCACTTTTCATGCTCCATCATCCTTCTTTTGGGACTTGCTGAGGGTTCCCGGGCACAGGGGGCTTCTTCCAGTGCTGCTGTGGAGCAGCTGCTCCCAGCTAACCAAATCCCCATGAACAGCTGTTGCTCAGAGGGGAGAGGGTAAGTGCATCCCTAAAGTTTGGGATTTGTGCCAGAAGGAGTGTGGCCAGTGCATGGCCATCGCTCTCTGGGAACCCGTGGCCCTTAAACCCAGGGAAACAAACCCCAAAACCTCTCCAACTTCCAGATGCTGGTTGAAGGAACAATCAAGGTGTTGTGGAGTTGTAAATGAAAATGCCAGTTTTTTACAGCTGGGTGTTCCCATGTGCAGGGGCAGGGATTGTGTGTGATAGCACAGCTTTGTTTTGGGGGCAGAGAAGGTGTGCCTGAAACTGCTTTAGGCTGGATTTGAGGAAAATGTTCTTTCTTCAGAGGGTGTTTTGACACTGAACAGGTCCCCCCAGGGAATAGTCGTGGCCTCAAGGCTGCCAGAGCTCCAGGAGCATTTTGACAACACTCCCAGGCACAGGGTGGGATTGCTGGGCTGTCTGTGCAGGGCCAGGAGCTGGATTGGTGATCCATGGGGGTCCCTTCCAACTCAGGTCATTCCATGGTGCTGATTTTGGTGATGGGCAGGTTACAGTGGCACTGTCCTCTTCTGAACCAGGCTGAGATGCCCTCAGAGTGGCAGAGGCCAGGGCCTTTGCCATGGTCAGTGTTGGCATTTGGCTGGGTCCAAGCAAGCCGCCGGGGCTGCCATTTTCCTTTGGAAGCATTTCTGAGTCCAGGGATGCTTTTCCATGGCTGGGATTCGCTAAGGGGTTTGTGACATCACTTTCTGCCCCAAAACTCAGCTCAGACTTCAAGGACTTACTTTTCACCTCACAACTGTCCCTGTCACCAGCCTGGTCATTGTGCTGGGATCTGGATGGATCCATGGGTTTGGAAACTCCTTCTGTTGCTTTAGTGCTTTAGAGAGGAGCTCGTGTGGTGCTGATTTGGGAAACCCTGCTCTCCATCTGCTCCCGTGGTTTGGGAGAGCTGGGATGTGATGCCGGGGTTCCCTGCTCCAACCACGATGGGCCCACTGGCCAGGAGCCACCCAGGGTTGCCAGGAGGCAGGGATTTGGCACCTGTGGGTGTTGCTGGAGGTGCCAAAGCTTTTGGGAGGTGTCAGGGACACCAGGTCCAGCCACGCTGGCAGCGATTTTTCAAGGCTGAGGAGTTGGTGGAGCCTTTGTGTTCCTGCTTTGAAGCCCCGGCCTGAAAGTGTTGTAATGAGATTTTATGATGTATTCTGGCAAGGCCTGGTTATTTTGTGTGTGGATTTATTGTCTAATGAATTGAGTGATTTTGAAATGTTTTGTGCAACGCTTTTTTGGAAAGGACATTGTATTTTGTTTATGGGACGTGTGAGTTTTTATGAAACTTTATTTAGCTTTTAGCAAGAATAATCTTTATACAACAAATAGTGCAAATAAATCTTTAATTGAACAAATATGTGCCAACTTTCAAACACAGTAACAAACAATGACATGAAACAAGGAAACTTTGGAACAATATACAACTTTAAACATAGTATTTAAAAAAAAAAAACAACACAAAAAAAAACCCAACCGAAAACCCCTAACAAAGCAGATTTTGGGCTGTGTAGAGGATCATGGATATGTGGGACCTGCCAAGCTGGAGGGAGCAGAGCAGGGAATGTGGTGCCTGGTGGCTTTCCAGGGGTGCCCAGGGATTGAGGTGACCCCCATGCCAGGGTTTGGAAGGAGTGGGAGCTGCTAGGTGTGCCTGGGCTGTGGGAGGGCAGATGTGGAAACTTTCTTTGTGTGTCCCAGTCCTTCCTGAGCTGCCTTCCCAGTGGGGCATCCCCAGTCCCAAGGAGGCACCCAGGGGTTGAGGATTTGCCTCTTCCGGTTCCATGTTGTCTTCAGGCTCTTGGAGGGAACCCGAGGGCCTCTGAGGTCTGTGTTGCTGCCATGTCCTGTATGAGCTGCCTGGGAAATGGGATGAGCATTCCCTGCTCCTCTTTATTCCTGCCCAGGCTTGGCTGCTGCCACTTGGGTTGGAAATGGAGATTCCCATCCCCTGCAGTCCATGTAGTTGGAAATCCCTGAAAAACTCCCAAATCCAGCATGAAAGAGTTTGAAATGAGGAGAGGAAACCCTCAGCATTTGTTTCATTTCACTTTTTGGAGTGTTGGTCTTTAGGAAAAATGGGCTGAGTCACCTTTCTGTTTATTTCCTTATTAATCTCATTGTACTGGATTTCCTTCCATGTTCCAGGTATGCAGCGTTCCTTTTATATCCCTGGAAGTGTTTCAGGCTGGGCTGGACTGGGCTTGGAGTATCCTAATCTGATGGAATGTGTCCCTGCCCATGACAAGGGGTGGAACTGGATGGGCTTTAAGATCTCTTCCAACCCAAACCACCCCAGGATTCTTTGCAAATAATTATCCTAAAGTATGGAAGGAGTTTAGTACTGAAGATGCTCATACAGCTGCTGCTTTTCCCTGGAATTTCCTATACTGATGACAAAATTACTTGGCAGGAGGAGACCAAGCTGTGCATTTAAGAGACTTCCCTGCATCTTCAAGCCCCAGGAATATCAGGAATATGAACCCTGATATTTCTTCTTTCTCTGGGAAGAGCATTTTCAGCTCTTCATTGCCTTTTTCAGCCCCTGGAACTGGAACAAAGAGCTTTTCTTCTAAAAGTGAGCCATGGAATTGGGTGTTAATGGAAAATAATTAATGCTGAATGGAAAATTCCTTCTTGGCTATGTTTTGCCATTCTCTTTTGTAGCTCCAACCTATCAGACCTCTCTCCGTCTGCCCATACTTTTCCAGGACAGATAAATGAGGCTTATGTTTCCAGAATGGGGGCTAGAGTTATCTCACCCCTCCATTCACCCTTGGCTTGATCTGACCCAACCTTCTCCAGACCTTTGAGTGGTCCTAGAAGGGCCCAGTGCTGCTCTGTGCATCCACCTCACCTTCAAATACCCCATTTTTCCTTGGATTTGGCCTCATTTTCTGTTTCAGACAATCACAGGATCATGCTGGTTGGAGAAGCCCTCTGGAATCATTGAGTCCAACCCTTCCCCAGCACTGCCAAGGCCACCACTAGCCCACATCCCCAAGTGCCACATCCACATGGCTTATAAACCCTCCAGGGCTGGAGGCTCCACTCCTACCCCAGGGCCAGACAACACTTTCCATAAGAAATTTTCCCTAATATCCAACTAAACCTGCCTTGGCACAGCTTGAGGCCATTCCCTCTCCTCCCATCCCTGTTCCCTGGGAGCTGCCCCCTCCTGTCAGAGAGTTGTGCAGAGCCAGAAGGTCCCTCCTGAGGCTGCTTTTCTCCAGTCTGAGCTCCCTCAGCTGCTCCTGGTGCTCCAGACTCTTTCCCAGCTCGATTCTCTCCTCTGGACACAGGAAAAGCCCTGAAGAGCAGCAGGAGATGGTTGGGTTTGGGAGTTTCACCCCATTCGTAAATGGGGAGGTGTTGGTGCTGAGGAGCCTCTGTGGCCAAAGTGGCAGAGTTGGCTGAGCCAGCATTTTCCAGCTGAATCTCCTGAGCACAGCCCTGAGCCACCAGCTCCAGCCAGAGCTCTGCCTAAAGCTCCCTGAGATCTTCTGGCCTTTCAAACAGAGCCAAGAGCCCAACTGTGGAGGGAAACACCTGCCTGTACTTTGTTTTGAAATCCATATTAAATCAGGAGATCAAGGAGTCGCTGTCCATGCAGAGGGATGGAGGAAAGCCATTGATGTGCCAGATGTGTGGTTGGAACATCTGTGGCTGGAGGTGCTCTGCCCAGGATTTCTCTGCTGAGGAAAGCAGGGAGGTGGTGCCTGAAGGGGCTGCGAGTGGTGGTCTCCTCTCCGTGGTAAATCCATCTTTTTCCTTAGGTTTTTCCTTATGGCTTGAATCCATAGAACAGCCAGGGGTGGTGTTAAGGATAAACCCGTTGGATTCATGACTGGTGTTTTTAACCACTTCAATTCCCCAGTTAGTGAGGGAGGATAATTCCCTGTAGGAGCAAACTGAGCATCAAAGCTATTTGTCCTTGCTGAGCTGGGCTCCAGACACACCCAGCCTCCAGCAGAAAGTTGGATGGGGACTTTAATGTTGGGAGCTGTCAGTATGGAGACATTTCACATCCTCATCTCTGGATAAGCCCAGAGGAAAGGGACATTCCTCAGGCTGAGGCTGCATTCCATGAGGATCAGGGGGACAATTGCATCTGGCATTGGGACTGGTGTCCTTCCAAAAGGCAGGAGGGAAAGAGCACTGGCAGGATCTTGGTGCTTGGCCAGTTTGGTGATGGATCCCAGTTAAGGATGGTGAGGTCCAGAACACAGACCAAGTTGCTCGCATTTCCTGTGAGGAAAAGCTTTCCCTCGTGCTCGCTGTCCATACTTCCATTCCTTTCCAGATCTCCCCATCCCTCTCCAGTTGTGGCTGCAGCTGTCCCCCTGCAGGGTGAGAGCTCAGAGCTGCCCCATGGGTGGGAGGACATTCCCACATCCCTATGGGATGTGCAGGTGTCAGTGAGCCACAGACGTGAGCCGAAGCTCTGACGAGCTTTTTTCCCTGGGATAGACCAGGGTCCTGTGAAGCCTTGGCTGCCTTGGCTGCAGGAATTCCTGTCACCCTTCCCGGCTGGAAGTGGTCAGTCTCCATGTCAGCAGCGTATCAGGTCCATAAGTGTGTTGGCAGGAAACCTTCCTCTCTCCCAGGCTCTTGGATCAACCAGATGTCCTCAAAATCCTGCGTATCCCGAGGCTGACCTGCAGCTGACAGGGAAAATTTCAGTCCATGTCCATGGAATCTCTCCCAGGTTTTGTAAAGACAGAAACATGTCAGATCACTCCATCCCTCGTGCCTTTCCTTGGTTCCTGTTGGGCTCCAGCCTCCTTTGGAGTGGTCAAAATTGAACCTTGTGGAAAACCAGAAAGGTGCAGAGCTTCTGCAGGGGCTGCAAGGAATGTGTCTGACACTTCAGCTGGTTTTCCCTATGGATTTAAGAAGAGGGGGTCAGGGCAGCAGGGCCAGGAGGATATCAGTGATTCAACCAAAGAAATAATTTATTTGCACCAAGCTTGGCATGTAAATGCTCATGGATAAGCAGGAATAATGTGTGGGATTTGTGGTACCTGTTTAAAATATCTCTGTTGGAGCCCTGAACTAGACATGGAGGGTTTAGATTTCAGGCTGTCCTCTTACTCCAGGATCTTCCTTTGGAAAGAATGCAATGTTCCAGGCCAGCAGCTTGTGCTGCCCCAAAGATTCTCCTGTTTTCAGGATGCAGATTTTGATCTCAACCTGGGAGTTGGAGCACGCACTTGAACAGCATCTTAATGAGCTTATGGTTGAGAGCTATTTATTATCTGTTAGAACAGGCCTTTTATTCCACTGGCAGCCTAATTTGCATGGTTTGTTGTAATTAACACCATAAAATGTTTAAACAAAAGTAAAGATAGAAATTAAATTTACAGGCATTGAATTCAATAGCATCAGAATAAACCTTTGATTTGTTTTTTTCCTTTGGCAAGAAAGTGATTCACTCAAATTAAATTTAGGAAAAGCTCTCAACTTGGAAGGAGGAATTTAATGAAAAAAAGGTGTCCCAAACTGCTGGAGCAGCTTGCAGGAAAGCCGGGATTTCACTTGGGCAAGGCTGCTGAAGGGAAACTCAACTTTGGGGTGGGAGAGGTGTCCTGAAATCCTGCATCAGCTGCTGCTGGCAGCACATGTGCAGGCAGGATGGTGCCTTCGCTGTCCATCTGCTCCATTTCTTCATGCTCCGGCAATTATTTTGGAGGCACTGAGGGGTTGGGATGAAAGCAGATTGATGGGGAATGTTCCCTGGAATTGTCCAAGGGTGGGTTGGACAAGGTTTTGGAGCAACCTGGGAGAGTGGATGGTGGGGAAGGAGTAGAACGAGATGAGCTTTACGGTCCCTTCCAGCCCAACCCATTCCAGGATTATTCTGTGATAGTTTGGAAAATCAACCTGAGGCTGATCTATGGGTGAAGGAATTGGGAACTGTGCTATGTCCCAGCCATTCCTGAGGGGCTGGAGGCATTTTCCAGGGGCTCCTGTGGCAGTACATCCCCTCCTGCTGCAGAGCACGCAAGGTGGCTCTGGAAAAGTCTTTTATGGCACTAAAAGAGATGTCACCATGTCCACCCCCAAATGAAGTCATCAAACCCGGGCCACTTCTGCTCTGATTTATGCAGTAAACATTATAGAAAAAAAAATACATTGTGAGCATAATGGTCTCTGGGTGAGGTTTAGATTCCCTTCTATTGTTTGGAATTTTGGGGTTAGTGTTATGGGGATTTGTATAGTCAGAACTAATTTGTAACGTCTGGGACCAAGGCTTGGGGTGGTGTAGGAGTTGGGACTGAGCTGCTGGAGACATTAGTGGGGGGGATCACGTGTTCCCTGGGGACGAGGCTGCCGGGATTTACGGCCTACGGGTTCTCGGGAGCTGATCCAGCAGGAATTCTGGTAGTCAGAAAATGCATGGGGAGAGTTCTGTATGTCTGTGCCTCTCCCTGGATCTTTGAGGTGCCCAGTTGGGGTTTGGAGGGTCATCCACAGGTTCATGGCCTGCATGGGATTGGTCCAAAATTTCCTCAGTGAGATGTTGCTGTAGAGGATATTCCAGCAGGTTGGGTTTGAAGCTTAAAAAGGTCTGTCCCAAAGGTTTGTAGCATGAAAATTGGGGTAATGATGGAGCACATTGAAAGCTTCAGGTCTTTGCCAGCTCTTGGGCAGTTTGATAAACTTATGGTGGCTTTCCCTCCTTGATTTCCTCCTGAAATCCCATCTGGATCAGGGTGAAAACCACCACCAAGGATGTGCATCTGTAGAGGACTTGTAAATACTGAGATAGGTGAACCTTAAAGCAACTTCTAAAAAGACATAAAGCTGGAATGCATGAACACATTGAGGAGCAGTGCTGGAAATCACATTTTCTTGGCCAGGTCATGCACAAACTAAGATTAATTAATTAATTTCTGTTGTTGCAGTAGGGAGTTCTCCATGTTGGAGAACTCTCTTTTTAAGCATTCTCTCATTTTAAGCATTTTTATTTCTACCTCTGTCCACTATTGCTCCACTGGTTACATATCATTCTTTCCCAAATAAACCTCTAAATGGATCCATGAGGGTTGTGGCTTGTTTGGGTCTATTTTTTTTCTATATATGATTATTTGGATTGATTTGCCAGGAGAAATCCAGCCCTTCACCCACTGGGTGCTGCAGGTTCTGCGCGTTGGCTCTACAGAAAATAAGAATTAATTAAGCATGAGTTGTTTGACTTTGGGATAAACTGGGAAGAAGGAGCATCTTGCTGTACCAGCACCTGCTAAGAGCACACTTTGCTGGTTTAGGAGGGGTTTCTCATGCCCAAACTGGATATTCTGAAGCAGGTATAAAGCTTTTTCCCTCTTCTCTCAGTTGCTTTGTGGTGTAAAGGGCCAGGTAGGGCCCTCTGCTGGGGTTTGCAGTGTTAATTAGTGATTAACAAAAGGAAAGTTGTGAAATTAGGAAAGACACAGAATTTAATGCTTGTAGTTTAATAATTGTGTGGTTTAGGTTTTTTTCACTTCAAATTAAAGTGTTTTGGTAACATGATAAGCTGCTGTTACATGTCAGATGCACAGGACTTGAATTTGAAGTTTGTTTTTTCTAAGAACAGATTCTCCTATTTACTGTCAGTTCCCCTGGCTTCTCTTTTTCTTTGGAAATGACACATTGGGAATGATGTTGTTGGAATTTGAGGGGGTTGGAGTGAGGTTTTTTGGCTCAGGCAATGGAGACGGAATTTTTGGTTTGCTATCTCTGGTCAGGTGATGTGCCTTGTGACAAAGGTGACCCCAAATGGGTCCTTTTTACCCCAAATCATCGTGAGAGTGTGGGATTCTGTGTCTCCATGTCAAAGCCTGGGGGAGCAGCTCAGGCTGGGAGCGTGTCTGGGCAGGGACAGGAGGGAAACGGGGAGCAGAGCTGCTATTAAAGGGATTATTCCCAACATTATTCATCAGCCAGGCTTGAGTGATGGCCTCAGATCTGGTTGTGTTTGTGTTGGGAGGTTGTGTGTGTTGCTGATGGGAAAGTGGAGCCTTGCTCTGGGGGGAGCTGGTTTTGTAGCAGTTTTGGGGAAGTGTTGGTAAAGAGGCTGCTGTTTATATTTACATTTGTATTTATATATTGTATACATGTATTGGGTTTTTGGGGTTGGGGTGCTGTCCATCCTTAGCCCATGAACATCTCCATGGACACAGAGCCCCAGAGGCTGTGGCTGCCCCATCTCTGGAAGTTTCCAAGGCCACTTTGGATGAGGCTTGGAGCAACCTGGGCTAGGAAAGTGTCCCTGCCCATGGGAGGGGATGGAACTGGATGAACTTTAATTTCCCTCCCAACCCAAACCACTCTGGGATTCTGGGATTCTTCACAGCCCTCCTGGGGAGATCATCTTCTACTCTGGGCTTTGAGTGTTTGTAACCCAGGTTGTGCCAGTACATTTTCCTTTTCTCTGGGTCAGAGTTTTCCTGGTCTGGTTGTGATGGGAAGAGCTGACTGTCCTGAGTGTTGGTGGAAAGACTCCAGTGACATGTGAGATGTGTTTCAAAATCTACTTGTTAGTGAATAACTGCTGCTAAAAGATACGAGCTGGCATTGGTGTCAAGAGGAGATGCTGGAGCATGGATGGAGCTTTAGCTGCAGCAGAGCTGAGGGTTCAAGAAAGGTGCTGGAGGTGCTAAACAAGGAAAAAGGTGGAGGAGCCGCTTCCACTATGCCTGCTCACACATTCCCTGCCTGGAGTGTTCTGCCTGCAGTAAGTGCTGCTTTTTCACATCACAACATCACACAGAACCACTGAGGTTGGAAAAGCCCTCCAAGATCATCCAGTCCAACCTGGGGCCACCTTGTCACCCGGCCCAGAGCACTGAGTGCCATGTCCAGGTATTCCTTGGACATCTCCAGGAATGGGCGCTCCAAACCTCCCTGGGCAGCTCCTTCCAATGCTTGGCCACCCTTTCCATGCAGAAATTCCTCTTGCTGTCCAACCTGCACCTCCTCTGGCACAGCTTGAGGCTGTACTTGAAGTGAAGAGCACTTTTGTTCTCCTTGTGGAGCGCGGGGTAACAACGAGCAGCCGCTGTTTGTTGTGGCTGTTGCTGCCTTTCCCTGGGTTTTCAGCTTAAAGCCTGGCTAAGGAATTATCCTGATGAATACACGGAACAGGCACAGCTCCTGGCTAGAGGGATGAGAGCAGCTAATCCACAGGAGCACAGCCCAGCCTTTTGTTGCTTCCCGTTGTGCAGGACAGGATTTGTCAACACTCAGGGCCTGACAAAGAGCCCCTGACGGCTGTGGGTGAGGCCAGAAAGCAGAGCCGGAGGGGAAGGTGTTGGGACTTGCTGCTGGAGCTGTGTCTGTGCACAGACAGCTGGTTCAGAAATCCCTCCTCTCCTCTGGGAATGCAGAACTGACAGTTCTTTTGGCGTCCCACAAGGAAGCGGGTTCGGGAGGTGCAGGCGGCTCTGCGCGCTCTAGCCACGGGGAGTTGGTTTTTAGCAGTGAAAGGAATTTTGGAGGTTTAAACTTTGTGCCTCTGGGGTTTCATCCCTTTCAAATGTTCTTTCTCCTTTTCACTTTTTTTTCTTTGACTCTAAAAGTTGAAAGAGGCCTTGGGTGGCTTCTCCTTTTGACAGGTGACCTTGCTGCATAAAGTTGTCTGACTCTATGCTGTCCGTGCCCAGTGATATATGGGAGCATCTGGGAATGAGGGGAGGCTGCTCATTAATTCCCTGAATTTCTCTAGGATCACACATGTACCTCACGATCCCTTCCCAGCACTGGTGAAATGTTGCCCCTTTAATCCCAGCTTTGTGTGAGGAGCTGCCATGTGTAGGCAAAGCAAGGAGAAGTGGGGAATAGGCTTTTTTGGGAGTCTGGCATATTCCAGTAGTGCCAAGTGTGTCTCGCTTAGCCCAGTGTGTACATCTGTTATTTGACTGTGGTCTAAAGCAATACATTCTCCTCCTGCCTCCCTGGCCATGGTTTAATTAATTAAATTAAAAAATTCAGCCACAGGCTGTAGGTGAAGGTGTTGCCGAGGGGGTGGGAGCTGCTACCAAAGTACCATTGTTAAATAAATGGTGGTGTCACTCCCAAATAATCCACTTTATAAGGCTATTTTATTGGTAGTTTCCGTGCTTTGCTACTTCCAGAAGATCTCTCATCAGAGGCTCGTTCGGGCTCTGCTCACTCACTTCCCACCTCCACCCTGCACCTCTCCAGGCTAATAATAAAAATCAAATTGTTTTCTCTGCTGGAGAAAAAAAGGAGAGTCAGAACTGAGGCTGATGTGATCCAGACCGAGCATTTCCCTCTCCTTTGGGTCCTGGATGTCCGAATTCTCTGGGAATTAAAACCACCAGATGCATTTCTGCCCTTGGGCACCCCAAGCTCCGTGCAGCAGCATTCCCATTATCCTTCTGTCCATATGGGATCCTCAGTTATTTGGTTTTTCCTGTTGCAGCGTTACAAATTTCTGCTGCCCTGGATTTTATTTGTGAGTTTTTCAGGCTTAGCAGGTAATGGTTATAAATGGAAATTTGACTGCAGCACGTGGTTTCTGGCTGCAGTAAATCCATTCCCTGCGGGCTTGGGGACGGATCCCATGTGTTTTCTCCAGTGCAAATGGTTGTTTCAAACATCCATCTGCTTTATCTGCTGTTGTGTTTACAGTTCCCCTTTGTAGTTCCCAGCAGCATCTCCTCTCTCTCCTCTGTTTTTGTTTATTTAAGGTTATGGTAAAATATCCCTCTCGTTTGGAGCTGTTTTGTGGCAGCCTTTCCCAGCTTGGCTGATGCCAGGGGTCAGGAGAATAAAATATCATGACCTGATCACCCCAGGGGAATCCCACAGTGGTGGTTCCAGCTGGTCCCTGGTGTTGTTGCTCCTCAGGAAAGGGATTTTAGCTGGATCCTGCCCTTGACTTTCCAGGGCTCTGCAGGCAGCATGCCTGATCATTATTGAAAAACAAAGGGTTTAATCCACTTGATTTGTAGCAAAAGCTGACCAGTGGACTCATCTTTGTTTGGGTATTGAATTGTGTGATGTCCCTAGTTGTTTGTCTGTCCACGATTATTTAGGAAACCAGTTTCAGCTTTAGGAAAAAAAAAAACCAAACCAGAATAATACAACAAACAAACCCAAACCAAGCTGTCTGAAAAATCCTAGGAGGATATATTTGATACTTTTTCCTGGCAAAAGTTAAACATTTTCCATCCTTCTTCAGTTTCAAGCCTTCAGAAGGTTTGTGGGTCCTTCTCCAGCACGTGGTGATGCCTCTCCATGTCCAGGCAGGAGCCGCAGGGAGCACCCCAGGGCTCCACAGCCTTTGGAGTTTCCCTCAGGTTTTGTGTCCCCATCATGGGCAAAATATGACCCAGGATGACATTTGGAGTGCTTGCAAAATTGTCTCTGTAAACAGTATTTTATTTTTTTTTCTTATGTTAAGCCCCAAGCGATGTCACTGTTTGTCTCGCACAGAGAAATAGGAAAATAGTCCCTGGCTGCAGGATGGGGTTGTTTTCCTAATTTTCCTTCACCACAGCAGTATTTCCTGTTACTGGTGAGTGTAACCAGTATGATGAGACCCCTCCAGCTCATGTGTCACCCCAAGTTGTGTGTTGGATATTTGTGGGACACTGGAGAGCAACTTTGGAGTGCCAGGACCTGGAATGGCTTCTCACTGCCAGAGGGCAGGGTGAGATGGGATATTGGGAAGGAATTTCTGACCGTGAGGGTGGGGAGGCCCTGGCTCAGGGTGCCCAGAGAAGCTGTGGCTGCCCCTGGATCCCTGGAATTGTCCAAGGCCAGGCTGGCTGGAGCTTGGAGCACCTTGGTCTGTTGTCCCCATGGCAAATGGTAGAACACAATGAGCTTTAAGGTCCCTATAACCCAAACCAGTCTGAGATCCTATGGTCTTAAATTCCCCACCCTCTGCTGCTGGAATTATCTGTTTCCAGGGTCAAAAGCTGCTGGCTGGCAAATAGTGCAAGCCAGCTGAGTCTCATTTTTGCCACTGGGTATGGACAGAACTGTCCATGAAATTCTTTTTCTGGCTCCTTTTTTTTTTAACCTTCCAGTTTTTTCAGCCTTCTGGTTTTTTTGACCTCACAGTGCCTCAGTTTTACCATATGCTGGAGAAGCAGCTGCTGCAGAGGCACGAGCAGCATCCAGGAGCTGAAATACTAAATCCTTTACTACTTTCCTTACTTAAACTCCTCTCAACAAACAACTCAGACAGCACAAAACCTTCTTCTTCCAGCCTCACAAAGTCAGAACATGTCATAGGGGATGTTGAGCTAGCACTGCTCCCTCCCAAGAGCTGCCCCAGCCCGACATGAGGCAGCTGTGCAGCAGCTGGCCTGGCTGCCTGGCTGGAAACATCTGGATGGGCTGTGGCGCATGGCGGGAGCCGTGGAGCTGATGCTGCTGTGCAGCCTCGGGCGCTGTTTGAAGACGTGCGTTGGGCTCTGCACTTCAAAGCCCGGCTCAGAAAGGCTCAGCTTGCACAAACTCACACCTCTGCCTCTGCTCTGGGGCTGCCGTGGCTCCCACCCGCAGCCAGAGACCCAGGAATGCCACGGCTGAGGTTTGTTTGCTGGGAAGATGATGGAATTCCTGTACCAGCTTCAAGATCCACTTGCTCGTGCTATGCCAGCTGCTCGTGCTTGCTGGCCAGGCCGTGGGGGCTTGGGGATGGGTTGTTTGCATGGAAAACGGAGCTGTTGCCATGTGGAGAGGGAATGAGGGATATTGTTCTGATTAGGAACTGTCTGGTGCTTGCAGCAGTAAGTGGAGCTGGGTTTGGCAGCCCCAAAGCTGGGCCTGGAGGCGGCCGGGGATGTGCGTGGTGCTGGGACCAGCTGAGGGGTAGTGGCTTGTGGAAAGCTCACATTCCTGAGCTCCTCCCCGCTCCTTTTCCTGGACTTCCTACAGCACATCGTGTTGTTTCTGATTCAGCTGATCCCTCATAGCTCAGGGTTGTGCTGTTCCAGTACATGGGCAAAAGTGGAGCAGAGCCAGCCCGGTGCTCACGGTCGATCCCATGGAGCCATCAGGGATCCCATGTGCCTCCTCTGACTTCCTCAGCTGCCCACACATCCCAGAACACATTCCAAGGGCAAGGAGATGACACAGCTGGCAGGTGGGTCAGGCTGCCACAGGTTTGCTTGTGGAAGGATCTGTCCCAGAAGTGCCAGGGGTGTCTCCTTCCCCTCATGCCATGGTTTCGGTGTGGTTTCGGTGCCACAGCTGTGGGAGCTGCTTCAGGTGTCTTCACTTCCAGAGGAGACAATTCCTGCTGCTGAGCTCACACAGGCAGGGGAAGCAAGATCAGGAGGGGACAAAACACCAGCAGAATTTGAGTTTTTTTACAGTGAGGGTGATTTTTACCACCACTGGCATAGGGTGCTGTAGAGGAGGTGGATGCCCCAACCCTATAAATATTCAATTGGAGGAGGCTTGGAACAACCTGGACTAGTGGAAGGTGTCACTGCCCATGGCAGAAGGCAGAAGGCTGGGCCAAATGATCTTTAAGATCCCTTCCAGCCCAAACCATACCATGTTTCTATAATCCGATTTTTGGCAAGTGGGATGTTTATCTGAAGGCAGCATCTCCAGTGCCATGTGCTGAGAAGCCCCTTGGTTCTTCCTGGATCCAGGGCTTGAGAGGACATTCCCTTTTCCCCCATTCCCATGCTGTGTCCTGTTGGCTTTCAAGGAGTCCCTGTAGGATCTGGAGTTTTGCAATTCCTGCATGAAGGAGCATCTCTGGCACTGCACCCAGCCCTGCCTTGCGGGGACTTGTTCCCGTGGCTGTGCCCGGAACGGAGCCTTTCAGAGCTCTTAATCCTGTCTGCCATGAGGTCATTGGCTCCTTGACGTTAATTGCAGGGGATCTGATTAATTAGGCAACAGAGCATAATTTATTTGAGCAGATTATTGTATAGAATCAACCAGGCAGTCACTGTCTCCCACCACAATTCCGTGCATCCCTGCAGGTGTGGGAATTGCCATTAAAACCTTCACCCTTGAAGCAGATGTCTGGGTAATAATTGAATTATTTCCCAGTTGCTGCAGTGGTCTGTTTGTCCACACTGTTTCATGGATGTGTTATTTTTTGGGTGCTACATTTTCAGCAGATTTGTTTTCATTTTAATTCTATTCAATCTGGACTACTTGTTTCCCTCCTCATGTTCCCTTCCCTTCCGTTTTTCTTCTTCCAATAAAACGTCATAAAAATTAATCTCCACTGAAGGCCACATTTAACATTCAGGTTGAGAAAAGAGAATTTTAAAGCCCTTGTGCTGAAAAGGGAAAAATGCACTCGGACAGGAAGTCACCCATAGCAGGTTTGTTATGGAGCAAGGAAAAATGTTTTTAAAACGTTATCATTGAATTAAGAAAATCCAGGGTGATTTGGCCGGGAAGGGACCTTAAAGCTTATTTCATTCCACCACTTTTCTGTGGGCAGGGACACCTTCCACTAGACCAGGATGCTCCAAGCCTCATGCAACCTGGCCTTGGACACTTCCTTAAACAGCTCAATTATCTGAGCAGCAGAAAGATTTAAAAATTATGAAGATTTTTGAAAATTTTCCCCCAAAAATCTATGGGAGGGGTTGTCTGAGAGCAAGGGCAGAATGAAGCTCATCAGTTCCAGTGTCTGACAGATGTTCTCCTCTAACTTTCTCCTGTATGGATCCATCTCCATGCCTGAATCCAAACCAATACTTTATTGCAGCTGGTTCCACTCCAGGCAACAGGGTTGTGTAGAATGGAGATAAAAGGCCAATACCAGAGAACTGAAAAAATGCCATAAATTTGGATCCTGCAGCCACATTCCCAACAGAAAGCTGCAGAGCAGGATCTGGTTGGTCACCTCCTGCAGGCAGAGGTGGCTTGGTCACCTGGAATGTTTGGCTGCTTTGGAGATGGGTTCAAAAAGGGGACTGTTCATTGAATCAGCTGCTCTTCTACAATATTGTGATTTCAGTCTCTTGAGAAACATCTGGAATTGGTGGGAGTTGAAGGAGTTGGATTGCAGAGAAGCACCTTCATTGGAGGTGATCCAAAGCATCCTTTGGGAATGGTTCCTGTGTGCATTATGGTCCACGTTACGTTGGTTGTGGGAGCAGTTGAGGTCACTGTTCCTGCCATGACCAGCAGGACTTCCCAGGTATTCCTAAAAGTGTTTTCAAACCTGGCAAAAAATGTTTTTCTCCTAAGAAGGAGCCCCAAGGGTGGTTTCAGGCTGGAGAGAGCCCAACTCTTCATTTTGCAGGTGCTCCAAGGGAAGCAGCAAGGCAGCAAGGCCCTGAAGCTCTTTGCTGGAGCAGCTCCTGATTTGGGGAATGTTTTTAAGTGGGATTCTGGCTTGAGAAGGATTGTGCTGGTGACCTCATGTTGTCCTGGATGTGCTGGAGAAGCTCCAGGTCATGAGGAGTAATTGCAATAGTGGCTGGAGAGAGGAAGAGGAACTATAGTTGATACGGAATTTCTGAGGATTGGGTTCCCCCAAATTAAGTGTGTGCTCTGTTTTATAAAATGCATGAATATTTTGGGAATATAACTGCTCAGATAAGGAAGGAATTGCTGTTGGAATGCAGGAGAAGAGCCCATGACCTCCATCTGGAGGAGGGCGTAGCCCAGCTGGCTGAAAATGGGCCTGAAAAGGGCTACAAAAGCTAATTAAAATGTGAAAAACTGAGAATTCCTGCTAATAGACAGCAGATCCCTGCCTGGCGCTGCTTCGCAGCTAAATTTGATTTCCTTGGGAGGCAAAAGGAACTGATTTAAGTTCCTTACCTTGCTGACATTGATCCCTCTCAGCGTTTAACCAGCCTGTTCCCAGCAAGGAACTTCCCGCGGCTCTGCTGTGCCGGACCTGGAGCCTGCAGCAGGAATCTCTTACTCCTGCTACCAGTAAAAAATTCACTGCAGGTGTCTTCATGTGCAGTGTTACACTCAGCTTTGACCTTGTTGTCTCACATCTGGGTTGTGTTAGAGCTTTCCCTTCAGTGCCAGCAGGTGTAAGGAATGGGAAGCCTCAGCCTGAGCTCAGATGGAGCCGTGTCCACCTCTGTGACACTGTCCCTGCATCAGGACAAGGAACTCCAGGGAAAAGTGTCTCGGACAAGTGCGTGGACAAACAGCCTCGTTAAACAAATTCTGGTCTTCCAGGCTTGAGGTGGTGCTAGTTTGGGGTCAAATTTGGTGATTGAGGTGCTCCTACAGTCAGGGAAAGTTGTGAGGTGTGTGGAATCCAGGGATTCGGACTGCAGACCTGGTTCCATTTTGTGCTGAAACTGATTTTCTGTGGAGGTTTAGAACAGAAAGTATTTCTGAGGGTTCCATAGGTTATTCTCCCTGTGCTGAAAGAATGCTGGAACCTTCCTTTTCCAAAGTTACACTTCACTCTTTCCATGAGGAGCAAATCCACCTGCCTGCTGCCTCTACCATGTCTTGACCTGCCAGGTTTACCTGCATTTGCTCCAGGTTCCCTGAGCTGATGGAAAGTAAAAATCAAGTGATGTGTTCAATTGAATCAGTGGTGAAAATGAAATATTTGGGATGTTGCTTATTGAGCTAAGCCGAGTTTGAGCTGGGGAAGGTTTGGATTAGAGGAAAGGAGGAAATTCCTGTTCGGACTTGGAGTTGCAGGATGTGATTGTTGCTGTCATAGGTCTATCTACTTAAAGCCCAGTTCCACATGGAAAGGAGGAAGGGAGAGGGAAGGTTTTGGGAAGAATTTGCTTCTGAAGGGAAGTTTATAAGGTATGTTAATTGTTCTGGTTGTAATTAATGCCCTGTGTCCATCACTTTGGCTTGGACTGAGAACTGGCAGTTGGATTTAAGGGTTCTGTCCTGCAAAATGCAGTGGCTTTCCTGGGTAACGAAGGAAAATACCAATAAAAGCTTGGGAAAACCTGCTCCCTCCTCTTTCATTGATCTCCAGTCAGTGTCTGTTACTGGAGTGCTTGGAAGAGCCAGAGTGTCCTTCCTGGGCCTTCTCCAAACTGGGATGGCGCAGTCCTTGGGAGAGGCTTTTGACACAAGGACAGGCGTGCTCAGCGCATTGGCTGCATCTCAAATCCTGTTCCCAAAAGCACAGGTGCCATGTTCAGGGTGCAGATGTGCTGAGATGGGAGCTCCTGCCTGCAGGGACATGCTGTGCCCCCAGTCCATGGCATTCCATGGTCCAACTCCCAATCCAAGGTCATTTCTGTTCTCTTGTGGTCAAATACTCCCTTGACTCCTCGGCTGTCATTTTTGTGAAGCTCCTCATGAGTGTTGGGAGGGCGGTGGCTCTGCTGTTACAGCTGTTCTGTCTGGGCCAGAGCTCAATCCCTCCTCGCAACCACACTTCCTGCCTGGATAAACACCTTAGCATCGCTGGTGTTTTGGGATGGTAGAACAGCTTTGGGTGGAAAATGCTTTTGAAGTTCCCTGTTGTGTCTGAAAACCTCGGTGAGGATCCTTGAGTGCAGATTGGAATGAGGGGGAGTTGGGATTTTGTATTGACTCCAGGGTGAAGGATTGTGCCTCTGGGATCTTGGGCTTCAGGATGAACAGCTGGGAAGAGCAGGAATGTGGCTGGTGTTGGGAGGGAAGGATGACAGAGATGAAGCAACAGGAACCAGAGGAGTTCCAGGAATCTTGATGGTGAGGACAAAACTGGAGCTTGACACAGAAAAAGCTGAGGGAAGGGGTTTGTTACAGTGTGGAACCTGCTCCAGAGCCCTGACAAGGATTCCCACAGCCAGCTGGGAGTACCAGTGTGGGGAGACAGGTGGGTAGTGGAGGTTTTACCATCTCTGCTCTCTCCATCTCTGGTCCTCCCCCTCATGGTATTGATCACATTCCAGGAGTTTTGCAGGCAGGGCTGTGGCTTGTCCTGCAGACAAGACATGGTGTCAAAGTTCTGTCACATTGAAATGGGAATTGTTCCCTCGTTTGCTCCTTGCATTTTTATGAGGAGCAATAAACAATGACAAAAACAATTCTTCAAATATGTTGAATGGAGTTTCTTTTCAATAAAGCAAAGCTACTCCCTGAGCTTCTTTCTGGGCTGGTGGAATATAAATTATCTACTTGATCAGGGTTTTTTTGCACCACTTGTGACCAGAGGCAAAGTTCTGGAGGACAATGGGGCTGATGCTCAAGTAGCTGCTCCTCTGAACCACAGGCTGAACTTGAGAGCATGAGAAAAACAACAATATTGCTTGCAGAGAATGCTGCTGCAGAGCCTGGGTTGGTTCTTAGGCTCCTCACACTCCCAAACTGCGAAGGAAGAGGGAATTTGACTTTAACAATCCTGTTAAACACTTGTGCAGGAGGGTGAGTTCATGCTTTTATTCTCAGGTGCTTTAAGACATTGAGCTGTGGGTTTCTGGATGAGATCCTTGGCTGGGCTTGCTTTGTCAGAAGGGATTGGGAGCTGTTAGAGACAGAAAATCTTTAGGGTTTTTTTCACTTTTCACCCAAAAGGCCTTGTACACCTGAAGGTTTGGATATTTTTCCCTTCTGCAGGAAGAAGACAGTGGTTCTTCCTACCAGCTTAGCCTAAGGAAAAATCCACCCTTTGTGCATAATTGCATGGGTTGAGTTTTATTTTTCCATTTTTCTTACTTTGAAGCTGTTTGACCATTGGAAATACATCATCTTGGTGTCCAGTGGCTCTTAGAGAGACTTTTGACAAGGGTCTGGAATGACAAGACAAATAACATTTTATTTTATGAAAAATGATAATGCCTTTCTTTATCCTTACTTGTGCGGAGCATGGAGAGTTCGAGAGACCGTTATTTTGGGAGTTCCCACTGTGCTCTCCTACATCCATCCTCTAGCAGCTTTGTCCAACGTTCCCAGGCAGTTTCTGCAGGGAAAACCAGCTCTGTGTGCTTTTGTTTTGCTTTATTTTGCCCAGAGAAACCAAGGCAGATCTGATTCCCTCCGGTGAGCGGTGCCTATGCTATTGTTTCCCAGGTTATTTTGAGGAATGCCTTCCCCGGGATTTTTCCTATGTTGGCTTTTTGACCTTTTTGCATCCTATAGTGATTCTCTTGATTAAACCCACAGTGTTTCTAAAATTAAAGGTGATTTGAGGGCTTTAGACTGGAGGAGGAGGGAAATGGGGATTGTTTAGACTGTGCAAGGAAAATACCTGCTCCTAAAAAAGAGGCTGCGTATTCTTGATTCCTGAGAAATTCTCTGGCTCTAAAAGTGCACAGGCTCAGAGAATCAGCTCTTAGTGACTTTGAAGATGAGGAGTTTGGGTGAAATCACGGACTAGGCAAGAATTCCTTTTAGAATTGCCCAGAAGGTGGCACAGCCAGGGTGCCCCCTGAGCCCAGGGTTGATGGAGAGGAAGGAAGGAACCTTAAAGATGATTTTGTTCCACCCCTTGCCATGGGCGGGGACACCTTTCACAATCCCATATTGCTCCAAGCCCCATCCAGCCTGGCCTTGGACACTTCCAGGGATCCAGGGGCAGCCACAGCTTCTCCACAGGCAACCTGTGCTAGGGCCTCACAGGGAGGAATTTCTTCCCAATACGTTACTGCTATCTCGGGGGTGGTGAATGGAAAAAGCATCGGAGTGATGCCGGCCGCGATTCCCAGACGGACACAGACGGGCCCTTCATGGCCGAGTGTCCCCCAACCTCCAGCAGCTGCAGCCCTGGAACAACGGAGCCCTTGAGTCCCCAGGGAGGGCCTTGGCCTTGGGGAGCTGGGATGGCTGCAAGAGGCTTGGTCACCCTTTCCATGCCCCTGACCTTCCCAGGGGTGTGAGCATTCCCTCCATCCCAAGGCGGACCCCTGACCTCTCCGTGCCAGTCACGGGAGGGTCAGTGCCGTTATTTGCATAATTCAAGGCACTGTGGAAGGTATAAACTAGGGATAGGCCCCTCTCTCTGCTCACAGGGGTTGTGTCCATTCCCAGGTAGAGTGTGGCATGCTGGTGTGTCACTACTCCTGGAAAACGCAGTTTCGTGGGAGTTGTCCCAAAGCAGCAGCTGTTGTGTTCACTGTCAGTGTCACAAGCTGCTTTTATGTGTTTGTTTCCTAAGTAAAAGATGTGATTCAGTCATTCACCCTCACTGTCATTTCTCTTTCTGACTGGAAATACAGAGTTTACTGGACAGAGTACTTCTAGCCAAAATTTAGTGTTTTTCAGAGTGATGAGTGGCAAGTGACATCAGATGAAAACCTGGTTGTGCAGCCTGGAGGAACAGCCTCTATTTTGCTCTGTTCTGTAAAACTCCAGTAATGATCCAGGCAATAACCGCATTCCAAAGCCACGCTGAGGATTTCATTGACACTTTAACCCAAATTACAATGCAATTTATTCCTTCAATTAGTTCTGCAGAGTCTCAACGTTAGTTAAATGAGGGGTTTAAAGAGAAAATCACTTGTTCTCATCCTTGGCCTTGCTGTGGTGTGTCAGGAAAGGTGCTGGTGGTGCCTGCAGGAGCCTCCTGTTCCAGTGTTCCACACCTGGGGTAGTGCAGTGGGATGTGGGAGCTTTGGGAATTGTTCTCACCCTTTATTCCTTGTTGTAAACGAGAGCCTTCAGTTGTCCATCCAGCCCTGTAGCTGGCCATCCTCAGGCTGATAGGTTTTACTCGTAATTGCTTTTTAGGGATGTTTAAAAGGCCAATAGTGAGACTTTGGGAAGCTGATCCCAGGTCATCCCACAGCATTTTGGGGTCCTTTCAGCCCCGACATCATTGCAATGAGAAACACCTAGGAATTTGCAGACCTGCCTGCACAGGGACAGAAGAAAATAGCAACAGTTTAGGGATTTGAGAAACACTTGGTGGGGTTCTTTGGAAACTGAATTTTCATTTGTGAGACTGCACCCGAGCTTGTTGGAGTGAAGCAAAATGAAGATGTAAAATCGGAGTGAAGGACTGGGTTGCTGAGGTTGGGAGGGGAGCTGTGCTTGCCAAATACTTTGGGAATGTGGGGAAGAGGGGAGGTGAGAGCCCTGGGGCTTGTGAAAAGCCGAGGGCCTTTTGCGATTATTGCTCTTGATAGGGACTTTTATGGGCTGGAGCTTAACGAGCCTGGCAATTCAGGGGAGGTGTTTGTTCTTCTCTGCTGTTTGAAAGATGCTTTTGATGCCCCAGGTTTTGTTCTCAGAACAATGATGAGCTCGATAACCTTTGGGGCTGCTTTTAGAAGCCTCCTGGTTCTTGTCTTGGGCTGTGTTTTTTGTTTGCTGTGTATTTACAGCTTAAATAACCTCGAAGGAGTTTCTTCAGCAAAAAAAACCCGTCCTGGTGGGAGCAGTCCTGGCTGTTGGATGCAGTAACACATAAGTGTTTGGTCCCTAATTGATCTTTGACTTCACTTTTTTATGAAGTGGAAATAACAGGAAAATGCTGCTGGTGATGAGCTGCCACACCTGGGGGTAGCTGGGATTCTGGTTTCTAACACTGAATTACAATTTCTGGATCGGGATGTTCGTCTTTAAAAAGCTTTTAAGGCAGCAGAAAATTTTTCTTGAATAAGAGGTTGCTACATAAAATTTTTGCCTCTTGGCAAATCTCGTGTTACAAATGTTGCTGTAGGTTTAAAGTGTTAATTTATGTGGTATATTGGGTTGGATTTAAAGGTCCCTGAAGACCTTTGAATCTCAGTAGCTAATGAGGCTTGCAGAGAAGAGCTTGAGAGGGGAAAAACTTACTGGCAGTGAGTAATGCTGGAGAAAGAGCTCCAGGATTGAGCAAGTTTTGCAGAGAAAAATTAGGAATTACCACGTCGGCCTTTGAGGTGTTCGATTATTTCCAGCCACAGAACTCGCTGCATCCCTGGGGGAAGGATTCTCCATGCCAAAACCCCTCAGATGGAGTTTCCCCAAGTACTAGACCACTTCCAAGGGGACGTATCTTCTTGGGTTGGGCTGAGATCCGTGAGCAGCCATCTTGCGTCTTCCTTGGCTCTCCCGCTCATCCCTGATGGGAAGGATTTGGCATTTTGGCTCCAGTCTCTCAGTTTGGCTGAACCAGCCTTGCAAAGATGCTTAAACTTGTCCCTCTTCTTACAGCTGGCCTTGCTGAACTTCTTTCACCCTGAGGAGAAGCTGCACGTTGGAGAAGAAGGCAGACGCGTCCGTCGGAATAAAAGGAGTAAAGGCAGCGAAGGGCCTGACGGTGAGTCCTGCTCGGTTTCTGCCTGGTTTTGGTTCCCTCCCAGATGAGGAATTCCAGGAGTTCTGATTTCTGCAACTGTACGTCTTGTGTGAATTAATGCTGCTTAGGAATTCCGTCCTTGACTCCTCAACCCGTGCTCGTTTAAGGCTTTAATTTTACTTGTTTGCCTTTATTTGTTGTCCTGCACACCCGACTTTGCTTAAAATCATCAAGGAGCTTTACACAATCCAACAAACAGTTGGGAACATCTGTATCCCAAACTGGTGACTGCCCTAAGGGGTTTTGAGTTGCTGTGGAGTCTCAGGTGGGGTCAAAGCCCGTGTGAAGGTCAAAGCCCGTGTACAAAGCTTGGACTGAAAGAGCAGAAAGGTTCCTGATTTCTTTGTGTGGAATTTGATTTCCAGTCCTGGCTTTCCATGATTGTCATGAGACAAAGACAGGAGCATGAACTCCTGGAAGAGTTCCCGTGCTTCCCAGCTGTAGGAAAGCACAGATCCCCTTTTACAGGAGCGGAGAAAGGACTGGATGCTGGGGAAAGCAGGGGCAGAACTGATGGAGTCATGGCTCTGTGCCTGGCTAAGCTCAAATCCTAACACCGTTACCATTTTCCAGTCCAGCTTCATGAATTTCCCATCTCCCCTGAAACCTTTGCAGTTTCACAGTGGAGAAGCATTTCCCAGTGGCTCTGCTCCAAGAAAGAGCTTGGTGAAGCTCTCTGGATGCCTCTTGGAATGCTGACAAGTCTAATGCATTTGGTGCAGACTCCCTGAGTGATTCCAGCCTAGTGTGGGCCATCGGTTTTGGAGCTGGTGTCTCTCTGGTGCTCAGATGGCTCAGGCAGCATCCCAGTCCTTTTTCCCAGTCTCTTTGAAATCTATCCTAGTGTTTTCACCAGTTGCTTGTGTAGTAGCAAGTTCCCACTGGAGGCGAGCGGCGTCGATGGAGCGCTGCCTGCAGATGTTGGGAGGGATTAACTTCATCCCTCAGGCTGCCTCTGCCATGCCAGATGTGCAGAGCTGCTGAGGAGAGATAGAGAGGCTTGAGGTTGGTGTCTAACGAGGGTTTTGCCCATCACCCTTGTGCCCAGTCCTTTCATGACTGGCATTCCTTTCCCAGATTTCCCTGATGTTCCCTGGATGCTCAGAGTTGAGTTACCCCAGAAATGCAGAGCATTTTCACCACTTACCCAGTCTTGGGAGGGGAATGGAGCTGGTGAAGAGGCTGGAGCCCCAGGAGCAGCTGAGGGAGCTGGGAAAGGGGCTCAGCCTGGAGAAAAGGAGGCTCAGAGGGACCTTGTGGCTCTGCACAGCTCCTGACAGGAGGGGACAGCCAGGGGGGCCGGGCTCTGCTCCCAGGGAACAAGGACAGGCGGAGAGGGAACAGCCTCAAGCTGTACCCGAGGAGGGGCTGTTTGGACATCAGCAGGAATGTCTTCATGGAAAGGGGGGTCAGGCCTTGGCGGCCCAGGGAGGTTTGGAGTGCCCACCCCTGGAGGTGTCCAAGGAACGCCCAGTGCTCTGGGCTGGGATCAGTCACAGGTTGGACTCGGTGGTCTCAGAGGCCTTTTCCAGCCTCACTGATCCTGTAATTTTTACCTGTGTCTTTTTGAAAATGACTGATTTTGACCCCACAGGTGGTGGAGATGGAAAAAACTTGCCAGAGTGACAGTTTTGTCCCTCACTCTCAGAGTGAGGTTGTGTCCCTTTCGGAAATGGTTGCCCTGTGTTTGGCTGTGGTCGTTTTAGAGTTGCGTTTAACAAGTGGGAGCTGTCAGGGCAGGGCTTGACCTTGTAACAACCATAAAATCGAGAAACAAACAGAGCCACAGCCTTGGGGAATTCAGGCTGTTTGTTTTAGACCTTCGTGAAGGAATCTTGCTGTCAGAGCAGGGCAATGAATCATTAAACCAATAAATAAAATCATGTCATGGTCCTGATAACACCGTTTTCTTCGTGAGTTTTGCAGAGGAGAAGTTGATAAAATCTTTGATCTCCAAAGAGCCTCTCGAAGATAAAAGTGGCTGAACCATAAATTCCCAGAAGGAAAGAGATGTGCTTTCCACTTGAGGCCTTGCTAATATTTGTCTGGAATTAATTTTATGAACTTTCAAGTGCTTTTACACATGCAGGGAAAGACCAAAGTGAGTGTGGAGGCTGGGGCTGGAGGGAGGCTGCTCCGACCCTTCCCAGCTCTTCCAGTCCTGCTCATCCCAGTCCCAATACAGGGCTTGCTTTGATGATTTATAAACATCAGGGAGAGCATGGTTCTTCTCCCAAAAGCTTTTTCTTTTCAGAGGATTTGTTTCTGCTGTGAAAGAGGTGATTTTGGGACAGGGCAGAGCTGGTTCTCTGCAGCCAGGGGAGGGTGGTAGCCCTGGCTGTGCCCAGAGCACAGAGCCACAGGGATGGGACATGAGAGCAGCAAAGCTGCTTTGGTGCCTCTTTGTTAAAAAATCCAAGGAAAATTGTGTGCAAAGCCATCAGGTGGATCCTGTCACTCCCCAACAGGATGCTAGAATTTCAGGGGCTACTCCTTGGAGGACTCTGTTTCCAGCTCTCTGACCCCTGATATGTTTTATGGTTGGGTTGTGGCCCTGCACCCATGTTGCCTGGGGCCACTTAAAGCAGCTGAGGTCATGTCCTGGCCAAGGTCCCCCTCCTTGTCCCTGTATCCCTCCAGCCCTGGGGCATCCCATAGGATCACTGGGAGATGGTGCCTATCCCAGTCATGGGATCATCATCCTGAAGCCACTTTTCCAGGCCACGCCACCAGACCCAACTTTTGCACAGCTTTAAAAACTGCCACACATTTTTCCAGCTTCTCAACACCCAGGATTATCCCTTTCCACTCTATTTTTCCTGCCTCTTTTCTCCTCAGTATTCCCATCTCCACCTGTCACTTAATTTCCTATAGCTCTTTAAAACCTGCCTCTCTCCAATGCCTCTTCCCTATTTTCTCCTTTCCTTCTCCTTCCCTTTTGCCTTGGTGTATTGATGCTGCCGTGGAACCGCTGCTGCTCCCAGATGAACAAATCATTCTGGAGCTGCTAATTAGCAACAGTTGTGCTAAAAGGAACCATCAAGGATGTTAAATTAGTCCACTTTTAAATAAACTGGGTATGAAATGTTAGATCTCTATTACCAGAGTGACAGTAAAAATGCTGCTGGCTCTTTGCTAACAAAGCCAAAATCTGGGAGTAGCATGGTTGTAACTCCAGAGACAATTCCATGCTCTGGAGGTTATAAATAATGACAGAACATTTACAAAGCAGATGTCAATAGAACTCTTTAAAAAACATTGTTTTAAACATATAAAATAGTTTCTTTTTCTCCTACTTTCATCTCTGTTCTCAGTTAGATCCCTGCTGGGCTGCTTTCCTGGTTTCTGGGTTTTTTTGCATTTTGGGTTTGGGATTGTTGGTTTGTTGTTTTTTTTTGGTTTGTTGTTTTTTTTGGTTTGTTGTTTTTCCTTCCTAGATTTTTTTCATATTGAGCTTGGTGAGAAACATCAGGGATTGTTCTCCAGTCTTTGCTTGGGAGCATGGCAGCTGGGAAGAGGCTGAGCAGATGGCTGGCCTTAAGCTGACAACAATTTGGTTCCTACTACTTTGGCAGTTCTTCCTGCAGAGGAAAGTCCTGGAGGAGAACTCCAGCACTGCAAATGGCTTTGAGTTGAAAGGAAAATGAAATTCTGGCAGATTTAAAGCTCTTCCCCATCCCTGCTCCTACCTGGAGCTTTGGAAGTGGTGCTCCAGCTGTGTGGGTCCAGTTTCACCCTCTTAGGATTTACTTGGTGGTTATAGGGTGATTTCAGTGTGGTGTTAAGTAGTTTTAGAGTGGGTTTTGTATAGGTTTAGAATGGTTGTACAGTGGTTTTAGGATGGGTTTTGGATGGTTTAGCTGGTAGCTGATGCCAGAGCCTGGCTTTTGGAGTGGTTTTAGGATGGTTTTAGGGTGGAATTTTGATGTTTTCGGAATGGTTTAGCAGGTAGGTGATGCCAGCCTGGCTTTTGGGATGGATTTGGGATGTTTTCTGGGTGGTTTAGCAGGTAGCTGATGTCAGATCCCAGCTTTTAGGATGGGTTTAGGATGGTTTCTCGGTGGTTTAGTAGGTATCTGATGCCAGCATGGCTTTTAGGGCGGGTTTGAGATGGATTTTGGATATTTTTGGGATGGCTTAACATGTAGCTGATGCCAGCCTGGCTGGGGGTGCCTGGCTCCCCCGGGGCACCCCAAGTCCACAGGTGCCCTGTCCCGGCCATCCCCCTTTCCCGACCCAACAGAGCTGACCATGCAATAGGACTTTTTTTCCACTTTTTTTTTTTTTTTTAACATCCAGCTCACAATAGCAACTTTTCCTGCCGGCTTCCTCTCCTGTGGAAAGGGCAGGTTCGTCCCTCTGCCTCCAGAACAATGGGTGCCTTTGTGTCAGCCCAGTGCAATTCCCAAAGCCCCGGCATTCCCAGAAACACAGATGGATGCAGGGCGATAGAGCTTTATTGTGCTCCGAAACCATGGTGATGAGCACACAGTAAATACTGGACATTTCCTGGATCCTGGAGCATGGGAGACACTCCCAGAAGGAAAAGCTCACCACAAAGTGCTTGTTCTTACTGATTTCCCCCAGAATTTTACTGTGATTTCGCCCTAAATGGGAGAAATTGGAAATAATGTGATGTTTTGGGGATAAATTCATCCCTTTCCTGGGATATTGCTGTCAGTGTTTGTTATTACTGTGATAAAATTAAGGCTGCTGCTTATTTATATATCCCTATATCTCTGTTGTTCCCAGGCTTATGATAAACAGAGATTTGTTTAAGGTCTTGTCCCTAAAAACCCAGAGTGGTATTTAGGTGCAGGTTCCAGCTCTATTCCAGCCCTGGCACAGATTGCACAAAGAAACTCCTGGAAGTGCCCAAGGCCAGCTTGGACAAGGCTTGGAGCAACCTGGAATAGTGGAAGTTGCCCCTGCCCATGGCAAGGGTGGAATGAGAAGAGCTTCAAGGTCCCTTCCAACCAAAGCAGTTTGTGATTCCATGATTCCCTAACTGCTGAAGTCCAGAATTTCTCACTGAGCTCTGCTATGTTTCTATCCCAGTTGGATGTTAAATAGAAAAAACTGGGAGAGGCCCAAGCCCAGTTGTGTGGTGAGGAATTGTTCCGTCTCACAGGGATCACAGTGGAATGATGGTCAGTGTGCCCCTGACCCATCCACAACCTCCCTTTGCCCCCTGGCTTCTTCAGCAGCCCTTCCAGTTGGGATCCGGATTGTTCCAGAAGGAACTCTGCTACGTGGGTGATTACAAAGCTGTGATGAGCTGCTGCTGATCTGGTCCATCCCTGGAGCTGCTCCAGGGGTGTTTTTTCCTTCCCTTCTTGGGTTGAGGCCGTTGGGTGACCGCTGGGAAATCTGGAGTAGCTGAGGATGAGAGGGAATTCTCTGGTCATTGTAATCTCAGTAGCACTTTCAGACGCTCGCTCTGACTGCATTTTGGGTGGATTCTGAGCTCCCAGGGCTGTGCTCAAACTTGACCAGAGCTCCTTTTCCAGTTGCACTTTGAGCAGCGAACGACGTTATTGGAAGTGACTGGTGATTCCGTCTGAATTCCGCTCCTGAGACCCGGGGCTTTTCGGAACGCCCTGGGTCGAACCCTGAGCCTCAGGAATCTCACAGAGTTCCTTGTGTTACAAAACAGGGCCAGCACTAATGAGAGGAGAACAGATGTTCCAGAGGGGCAGGAATGTGGCTGCAGCTGAGCCGTGTGTGCAGCTGAGCTGCACTGAGCGCTGGAAATGCCGGACTCCTCTGGAAGCTGCTGCTCCCTTCCTGCAGCATGAGAGGCTCCATTGTCTCCCTGCTGGCAGATTTGCAGCTGAGCTTTGATTTTGGTGAATAAACCCTCAGCCAGGGAGGTTCTGCAGGCTCAGCACGTGCTCCAGGCCTGTCTGGTTGCTCCAAGTGGAGGGATTGTTGTGGAACTGCATCAGATCCACCTTCCCCACCTGAACCACCCCTCAGGCCCTGCCCCTGCCACCACAGGGATCCTCCTCCTGCAGATTTTGGGATGAATAAGCTTGTTATTGTGCCTGGGGGGTCATGGCAGGGCTGAAGGGATCTCATAATCTAAACAAATATCTCCATAGGGTATCTGAGGATGGTGCCAGGCTCCAGGACAAGGGGCAATGCCCATAAACTACAACACAAGGAGTTCCACCTCAACACCAGGAAGAATTTCTTTACATGGAGGGGGCAGAGCCCTGGAACAGCTTCCCAGGGGGGATGTGGAGTCTCCCTCTCTGGAGACAAACCCACATGGACGTGCTCCGGTGTCTCCTGCACCAGAGGGTGACCTTGCCTAGGACTGGATGATCTCCAGAGGTTCCTTCCAACTGTTCTGGGATTCTGTGGACAGCCAAACCTGGAGCTGCTGCTCTGGTGGTGGCAGTTGTGATTGTCCTCTCTGTGTCCTCTACGGGCACTCACTGGAACCCTCACGGCTGTCACAGAGCAGCTGCACCTGCCCAGGGCTGCAGAGCTGCAGTGAGGAATTCCTTGGGGAGAAAGCTGTGAATGAGGCTGGGGTTGAATGTTTTCATGACGGCTTTGTTGGCCGTGATGTATGGAGACATTGTTGGAGTCATATCTGATCCCACTAATTCCAGCAGGATTTGGGAAAGTGCCTTAATTGCTTTCAGTGGATAAATGCAAGGGTTGGCTGAGCCAGGCAGCATTCCCTGTGTCCCAGCTGCTGCAGGGACTTCACCTGAGCTTCCCAAGAGTGGTAGTCTCTCCTGAGTTTCCATTTTTCCCACTTTTTTCCCTTCTTTTTCCCCTTCATCAAATTCATCCAATCCTCACAAGGAGCAATGGAGTCTCTCTTGTGTTTCATTCTTTTCCCCCCTTCTTCCCCTTTTTTTTCCCCTCCTTTTTCCCTGTTTTTGGATTCATCCAGCTGTAAGTGCATGTGGATGCACACAGGTAGATCCTTGGATACAGACCCCGCATTTTTCCCTGTAATTAATCCATCAGTTCTCAGGAAGCTGCTCAATGCTGTGGAGGTTTTCCATGCAGTTAGGCAGGATTCTGGATGGGAGGAGGAAAAATCCATCAAAATTCTGCAGGGATGGGACAGTCAGAGAGGTTTCCTTCCACCTGTTCTCGATTCCTTATGGATAACCACAGGAAGAGCTCGTTTCAAACCTCCAGCAAACAATTTGGGAGAGCCTCTCATACTCCCACTTCAAACCTTGCTGCTGCCCCACTTGGGAATCATTTCTGCCGGAATTCATGACATATGTTCGTTGTTTATCTTAGTGGGATGTGACTGAAAATGTCAGAGTGTTTTGTGTTAGGCAACAACCGAATAAAACAAACAAAATAAAAGCACAGCTGTAACGCTGTGCTTCAGATTGTTGGATTTAAATATGTGGGATTGATAAAGGAAGCAGGAGGGTGCAGTGGTAGATAGAAAATCAGCCTGGTGACTCCAGCCAGCAGCCAAAAAAAGCCTTGGGATCCTCGAGTTGGAACTGGGAATGTTGTTTGTCAGCTCTGCACTTGGAATCCAACTGAAATGCCTAAAGGGAAACAAAAGGCACATCACATCCTCCTTCCAGAGCCAGCCAGAGGGTGGAAAATGAAATATGATGGCCACAGGTTCTGGTGTGAACCCCAGGAACTTGGCTGGGACTGGTGATGTGGGAGCAGAGCTAAGCAGGGTGGAGATTTCTGTTTGATTGGTTTTTTGTGTTTCTGAGGAGGCAGTGCAAGAGGATTTTGCCAGCAACAGTGGCTCTGGAGTTAATTGGGAGCAGGATTTTGTCTTTGCTCGTGACCACATTTGTGCTGTGGTGTTTTTGCACCTACTCAGAGGCTGGAGCTGGTTTTTAGAGCCTTCTGGTACCAGCAGCCTGTCCTGGTGCCTTGCCACTGATCCTACAGTGGATCTGGATGGGATGGAGGAGGTAACACCTTGGTTGTTCCTGGTGTCCTGTAAAGCCTTTGAAATTCACGTTGCAGTGAGCAGGGACACATCTGCAATGCTCAAGGAAGTGAGGAGGGATTTCAGCCGAGCTCTGGCTCTTGGGGAGCAGAGTTGAGATTGTAGGGTGGAGGCAACCCCAGGAGGTGACTGGATCCAGCCTCTCCTCCTAAATGGGAGCACACTGTGACACAGGTGACAGCAGCAGAGGTGACAGACCTCAAAAGGACACGTGCTGTTCCATCCTGGTTCTCTTACAATCCTGCACCTGTATTTTTCCTCATGCCAAAAAGCCCTTAGGAAGGAGATACAAAGGGCTGGTGGGGCTCTCCCTGCTCCAGCACCTCCCTTCAGAGAGTACCTGATGCCCTTTGAGTGCCACCATCCTTCTGAAGGTGGAAAAACCTGTGGAATGCATGAGCACAGCTAATTCATCCTGCTCTTTTTGTCCTTTCCAGCTGGGGGGTTGCTTCCCCCAGCACCTTTACCTGGAGCGAAAATCAGGCTGATGACTGGTTGTCCCTTAGGTCTGTTTCCTGTTCACACTTCGGTTCTGATCATCTGCAATAATCAGATTTTTTTTCCCCTTGAATATGATTAAAGATCAGGATAAACTACATCACAACCTGCTGCCACTATTGGCATTATCTGTAAATTTAACTGTCCTTAGGAGCTTCACCAAATGATTCCCCAAGGAGTCCTGGGTTTTGTCAAGCCAAGCAAAAATCTCAGAGTGCTAGCTGGAGAAAAAAAACTTTCTCTACAGCAAAAAAAAAAAACCAAAAAAAACCTGTTCCTGATGAGATCTTACGTGGTCTGAAGCTGTTTGAGAAGAGAGATTGTGGCGCTCTGGCATCTCGTGTCTCTCCAGGGATTCCAGGGATGAGCTGTGACTTCCCTCCGTTTGTTTTCAGCCCGATGAGCTTGAACTGGGGACTGGTGTTTGGGATCAGAGGAATGGGGAGGAGGGAGCAGGCTACTGATCCATGGAGCTCCTGGAGCAGCATCTGCTCATCTGGATGACACATGGATGGAGGTTTGTCCTTCGGTGGAATGCGAGGAGAGAAGCAGGGAGGGAGCAAAGGCCACTCTCATCCTTAAGCCACCACATGAGAGATGATTCCCAGCCCTTGGTGCTGAGGCACGAGCTCTTCTTACACCCTGTGGCCAAACAGCCCCAGGAGTGACCTCAGTGCAGGACACTTCCCCTGGAGACACATGAAAAGTCTATCAAAGAGATGAAGAATTGCCTCAAAAATTGGATGGAGCCAAGGGAGTGCCTCAGAAGAGGCCAAAATGAGCTGCAAACTGTCCTTGATCTCCCAGGCTGGAGGAGACCGGCTTTGGGCTGAGGCAGTCCAGCACAGGGCTGGGCGGTCACAAAGTGTCACTGTCCTCAAGCCATTTCTGGGGATTCAGCAGCCTCTCACTCCACAGTGGGACAGGGCAACACAATGCAAAGGCTCCTGAAATTCGGGGATTGTGTTGTGCAGGTGGAGCAGGCTGGCATGGCCTGGGAATGGCATAGGACCAAGATCCCACTGGATGAGGGACAGGGAGGGAACGCTGGTGTTTGGGGTGCTGTTGTGGAGCATCTTGATTTAAGGTGTAACCAGGCAAAGACCATTAAGGGTGGCTGTGTTCACACATGGATTTTAAGGCATTTTAAAACAAGGCTGAAACAAAAGCAGGGAAAGAAGGAAAAGCAGTGGCTGAGGAAAGCTGGAATGCCCTGGGCTCTGCCCTGTGCACTCACATCCCACACTGCTGTTTCATCCTTCCCCTTCCCCTACTTTGTGTCATGAAATCCCTCCCCATTCCCTTGCAAAACATATTCTCTGTGTTCACATTTGTTGAAATTAGTTTTCATTCACACCCCTGGCTTGGCTTCCTGTAGGTGTGGGCAGCAGTTTTAATCCTCTCTCAGCAGAGGAGCCCCCTTCCTCCTCAAAAAGCCACCCTGGGAAGATAAGCCAGGATTCTGGAGTAGCACAGAATGAGATTTACTTCTGGGATTTTCCTAGATTTGTAATTTATCATATTCTCCAAATATTCTGGAGTAATAATCCCAAAGCTGCTCTTCAGCAGACCCATTGCTTTCTCCCTGGAGCTGGTAAAGAAGCACTTTCTTTTTCAGGGAAAAGGGAAAATATTACTCTTGTTTCACTGTTTGTATCACTGACTGATAGCGCAGTAGGGTCCAAGAAGCTTTCATCTGGATAGACCAAATTTCCTGAAAATGTTGAAAACATATTGATTCCAAACCTCCCCCAAAACCACATGTTCTAGATTAGGCATGTGTTGGGAGCTAACATCCCTCTTTCCCCAATCCACTGGAATCTGGCACTAATAACCCCACATTTAAAAATGTTTGAAAAGCTTTACATTTTTCCTAGCCATGGGAATGAAGTGAATGTCACTGCACCAGTGCTGGAAAGGCAACAGCCGAGTCCTGGAGGTTTCTTGTTCATTGGGAAAGCTGACATCCCGGATGGCAGGGGATTCCTGGAATCCCAAGGAATATGCAAGCTGCTCTTTCCACCTTTGCTATTGGTCAAATAGGGATAGAGGGGTTGGTTGATAGGTAGGAGTTACCCCAGAGTCCTTGAGGTTGGAAAAGCCATCCAGGATCATCCAGTCCAAGCTGTGACCGATCCCCACATTGTCACCAGCCCAGAGCACTGAGTGCCACCTCCAGGCTGTCCTTGGGCACCTCCAGGGATGGGCACTCCACCATTTCCAGTGTTTGAGAGGACCTACAAGGAAGCCAGAGAGGAACTCGTCATCAGCAGCTGTAGTGACAGGACAAGAAGTGGGTGCAAACTGAAAGAGGGGAAATTTTTGGATATATA
This sequence comes from Anthoscopus minutus, assembly GCA_013399455.1. Lineage (NCBI taxonomy): Eukaryota > Metazoa > Chordata > Aves > Passeriformes > Paridae > Anthoscopus > Anthoscopus minutus. The sequence continues at coordinate 114,652 of VWYI01004801.1, read as the reverse complement.
GAAGGAATTCTTCCCTGTGTGGTTGGTGAAGGGCTGGAATGGATTTCTCAGTGAAGCTGTGGCTGCCTCATCCTTGGAAGTCTCCAAGGCTAGGTTGGATAGTGCTTGGAGCAACCTGGAATAGAGGAAGGTGTCTGCCCATGCCAGGGGGTGGGACTGGGTGAGCTTTAGGGTCCCTTCCAACCCAAACCATTCCATGATTCTGTGACTTAATGATTTAATGTTTATTTTATGAAAGAGTGAGAAGTGATGTGGTATTTCTGGATGATGCTGACCTCTCTTTAATCACCAGGATTTCATCTCTAATCTGTAACCTGGGATGAGGATAATTCCTCAGTACCTCCATCCTCTCATCTCCCAGGGTGGAGTGGGGATGGAAACATGGAGATGCCTCAGTTGAATTATCTGGTCTTACATATCCCCAAACCAATGTCGCAATTAGGGAAGAAGATTGAGGATGTTCTGTAGTAACTCAGTGCTAAGAAGGAAAAGGAGAAGGATCAGTAATTCCCAATGAATGCTGAAAACAGGTTGGCACAGTCTCAGAGGGAGGAAGGGAGGGAGGGACGGATGGACAGACGGACAGACAGATGGATGGGTACCCAAAACTGGTGGCTGATGCCATGTACCTTTCCCAAACTGGATGAACACCTTAAAGACATCATTTGGTGTCATGTCCTGAACCAAATGATGCTGCTTTAACATGTTTGTGGTGTTTCGTGGCTTTTTCCTGCTCTTAGCAACTGGAAATTCCAGCGCATTCAGCGCCTCCTTAGGTGTATCCTTTGTTTGGCTGATTCCTATCATGGTCAACCTTTTATGGATTTGATATAAAATCAGCGTAATTACAAAGATCTGTTCCCGTCCATAAAACTGGTTGGAACTGTTTGGCAGGAATTTAAACTATTTCTTGTTAATATACACACACAGCTAATAAGTGAAGGCAGGGCTTTTTTAATATCCTATTTATATCAGCAGATGTCCTAAAGAAGTTTGGGATATTTCTGTATTTATAGTAAATCATAGCAGTGTGTAGCGTGCAGAAAGAGAGATTGGAGGGAGGGGGGAAAGTCAACTCTATTAATCTTGCTAAGAGCAAACATGTCACATGTAATATCCTTGAGTTGCATCACCATCTGGGATTTTTCTGAAGGCCTTGGAATTGATCCAGCAGATGGTAGGGCTGCAGGAGCTGGGGCTGGAACCTGCTCCTTGAAGCATGGGGAGATGTCTTCTGCTGCTGGCTGTGCCACAGCTGGGGGTTTGCACACCGAAAGCTCATCTCTTGCAAGTGTTTTCCTCAGCTTCAAGTGAGGTGTTTGCATCTGAACCCAAAGTGCTTCTGCTGGAAGGCACTTGGTATTGTTTGGAGTGGCTTGGAATGATTTGGAGCCTTCCAGTTGTGGTGGCTCTGTTTGGGTTGAGGTCTTTTGTCACCATATAGAGACATCTTCCCTGCTTGTGCCTTTCACTCTAAGTTTACCCCTCCTCCAGGCTTGACATTCCCTACTTTTCTGATGTCCTCCCCTTATATTTTCCCAGCAGGTTTTTTTTCCCAGGAATATCAGCTTTTGGTGGGGTCTAGCTCTGGAGTGCTGCTCACATCTGGGGTGTCCAGAGCCCAGCATGCAGCATTCCTGTTCCCATCTTTCCTGGGGAAAAACTATCCTCTGATGAGAAATTCAGCTACTCTGAGCTACTGCAGCAGTCAGGGGCTTTTCCTACAGGAAATCCTGGAAAGGGAGTATTGGTGGTAGGAGTAGATCAAGTAGCTGCAGTGTTTCCAGCAGCCTCTTCAGATGGCTTCGGTGATTAGGCAAAAATAATCCCAAAAGTAACATTCCAAAGGGACTGGCAGGCTTTAGAGAGTCTTTCCAGCCATGACCTATGACACAGGATGGCTCACTCTGAGCCAGAAGATCCTCTCCAGACCTGTGCTTCTCTTTGGAAGCACTCTCATTCCCAATCCATTGGTCTCAGGGAGCAGTTTGGACATGCCAGCACTGTCCTTGAAGCCCTCCAGGTCGTCTTCTTTAGCCTTTCCCAGTGGTGCTCTCACCCCTTTCCCAGTGCTGGTAGGCACCAAGGTGAGCTCACTTGCCCATTTCTTGCCCTTCCCAGGAGCCTTTCTGTGGAATTCTTCTCATTTCAATTCCTCTTTCTGTATCAGATGATCAGGATTGACTTCATTGTTCCCAGGATTTCCTCAACCCTTCACTAAGTGGCAGCAGGATTTCCCCATTTTTCAGTGTTATTCCCATTTTAGGATTGTGTTTGTGCCTTGTCTGGCTGAGCAGCAGCAGCTGAGCATGTGCAGGTGTCTTCCAGCATCCACTTTATTATTTCCCATGTATATATATTTTATAGGACTGTATATTTTGTATGACTGAATCTCATTCCATGCTTATTATCCTTCAAAGCCATCCAGCCTGTCCTGCTCTCCCAATCCTTTTCTGTATTAACAATTCTGGCCAACTTCCCTCCCCCTAAACAAGGGGGTGAACAGAGCTGACTATTATTTCAAGGAGGCATCAGAGCTTAAACATATATTTAATTCCAGCTGAAAGATGGGAAAAGTAGAAGGGGATGGGCTTCCTGAGGTCTGGGCCTGGTTTGGCCTCAAAGGACGGCAGACAGCATGTGGAAAGGAAGAGGTGGGATTAGTGGGAAGAAGGACAGAAGTCAGGAAGGATAACTGTGCTTGGGTGGCTGTCACATTCAATCCCGGCATCTGGGGCCACCTGGATCTCTAGGACATTCCTGATGGATATGGAAAGGGATTAATGAGGAGCAGAAAGGTGCACTCATAACGGTGCACACTTATAAACAAGGAAAAAGAGGTGCCAGGGGACAGCTGAGAGGTTGGGTTACTCTTAGATCCCATCAAGACTGGAATAAATCCTCAACTGCAACATGGCAAAGCCCTGAAAGTAGGTATGGGAGATATTGATCACTCAGAAGTTCTTCAAGTCAAGTGAGTTTCCTTCTCCATGAAGATGGCAGACTCTGGAGCAGCAGAAGATATCCTGTAATTTGGTTTTGTACTTCTGTACAGTGGAGGAACCTGTGATCCACGTCTTGGAGTGGAAAATACCAGAGTTTTCTCTTGGGCCATCCTTGGAATCAAGGCCTCAGTGAAACTATAGTAAATAAATGTGAGTTGAGTAACAGGCTTTGAGTCCTGGAGCTTCTCCATGGGAGGAATGGGATGGGGAGGTGGGATTGGCAGTGTGGGAGACAGTGTGGGACTTAGGTTTGCATAACATATAGGTATTTAACCATCAATTAAGAGGTAACTAGTGGGTCAGATACATCATGGAATCCCAAACTCATTTGTGTGAGAAGGATCTTAAAGCTCAGCTCATTCCCCTGCCATGGGCAGGGACACCTTCCCCTATCCCAGGCTGCTCCAAGCCCCATCCAGCCTGGCCTTAGACACTTCCAGGGCCATCCATTATATTATAATGATATAATGATCTGTGTGTTCAACCACTGCATTTAACAAATTTAATATTTTTAAAAGTATTTTAAAATATTTTAACAAGTTTAAATACTGGTTTGTGCCCTCTGAAAACCCTGGCAGAAAGGATTTTTTAATTACCATTTTTCTCCTCTGTACATCAAAGTTGAGACAGCATCAAGCCAGGTTTTCAAACTTTATGCCTGACCGCCTCAGCACCTGAGAGGAATATTGATGTGAAATTTTGGTGGCCTTCAGCTTCAGTAATTTATTACCATTTTAGCCTGAATGGAGCAGTAGCTCATGAACTTCCCATTTTGAGCAGAACCAAGGGAAATTCTGCTGTATCAGAAGCTTCAGCTCCATGCTGCAATTAGAGGATCCCCCCCCTGCTCTTGGGAGGCGAACAGATGCAAACCCCAGAGAGACTCAGAAGCTCCCAAGCTTAATAATCCTGGGGTTTATTTTCCCCCCTCGTGTCAGGAATATTTTTGTGTCTGTCGAAAGCTCCACTTGCAGATCCATAACATCTCTCTCTGCCGTGCCTGGAACAGATGCGTGTGTTGTAATATAGACTGCGAACATTGACATCCCATGTGGTTCTCATTCCTCCCAGTCATCTTTGAAGCTAATTGGATCCAGCCAGCCCAAATGTGTCTGGCTGGCCACAGCTATTTGTACTTTCACTCTAGTTCTGGTGCTAATGGTGGGATCTATGGAACATGAAATAAACTCTCGTGACTCTGAGGGCTGCCGAGGCACAGCCGCTCGCGTCTCGCTGGGTTGGGATGGGCTGGGATCTTTAAATGGGATTTTTTTTTCTCTTCTAATGTTGTTCAGTGGCTGGTGGCTACAATGGGGACTGGTGGGGCTCAGAAGGGCAGAATCAGGAGCCTGGTTGTCCAGCCTAAAATGATTTGCAAGTCTGGTGTGGCTTCCTAGCGGGATATTGGGATGGCATCGTTAGGAATCCATGTGTTGTCCAAGCTGTGAACATTATAAGAAAAACAGTATAAAAATATTACTAAAAACCATGAATTAGCAGAAATGATCATTTAGATAATAGAATCATAGAATGGGTTGGGCTGGAAGGACCTTAAAGCTCACTCATCCCCATGGGAAAGGACACCTTCCACTGTCCAGGTTGCTCCAAGCCCTGTCCAGCCTGGCCTTGGACATATCAAGGATTGGGGAAGCCACAGCTTCTCTGGGCGCCCTGTGCCAGGGCCTCACAGAGAAGAATTTCTCCCTTAAATTATATGTACCCTCCTAATGGATAGATAATGTTTTTTACAGATTATGCCTTTTATAGATAATACCATCGTTTTTCCATAACCCAACAGCACAATGTAGGAAAACCAGTATTCCTGTAGGAGAGGCATCGGTAAGGTTGATGGGTAATTTCTCTGATCCTTCCAGACCTTTCCTCTAACTATTCATGTGAAAAAGGCTCTTCTGTTGGCAATTTACCTTTCCCCACCCCCTCAGACTCAAAGCAACCTCATTACCTTCAATTTGCTGTAATTTTATCTCAGTTAAGGGTGATTTCAGTCATTGCTGTGCTAAACCCCAGGTTTTAGAGGGATTTCCCTGATGAATAGAAAGGGAATATTTGGGGATTTTTGCAGTTCATTCCTATCCATGAGGAATTCTTGGGGAAGCAGTGGAACTTGTTTCACACTTCAGCCTCTGCTCACAAAGTCCCGTCATTTCTCAGCTTTACTGTAAATATTTTCTCTCTGTGCTCCGGAGTTTAGGGTTCCCATTGTTTCAAACAGCCAGTCCAGAATAATTCTTTGCCTTTGTGGTTTTTTACTGTTTTGTTCTAGTTTTTAAACAACTTGGCTCTCAAGGAGTCAGCAGGGAATTGGACCAGATGATCTTTAAAAGGTCCCTTCCAACCCCAACCACTCTGTGATGCTCTGAAATTTGGGTTACTGCTTTCAGCTGAGACCATTCCTGTGCTGCTCCATGGGCCACAAATACATCCATTGTCCACTTGGAAAATGAAATGGCAATGGGGATTTTCTCTGATTAAATGATCCCTGAACTTCACTAATTTACTTTTTCTTTCTTTTCCCCCTTTGTAGGTCCAAGTTCAGTGAAAAACAAGAAAAAGGGTAAGTCTGAGTTTCAACTGAGTTCTCCTGTCTGTGCTTTGTGACTTTTTTTTTCACCCAACATGAAGGAGAAACCAATGGCAGGTTCCCTCTCCAGGAAAGGCTGGAATAACACCCACAAGCACCTCTTAAAACTTTCTTAAACACTGAAAGAAGTTAATTACATTGTACAGAAGTAATCCTGAAGATTCTCCAGTTGAAGAGTTGAGTTGAGTCAGTACCAAATACCAGGAGCTGTTGCTGTTTGCCAGCCTTGGCTTTCATCCCAATCCTGCCAGCCTGCAGCTTGGATTCTCCTTCAGACCCACCAAAGTCAGCATGAACACACTTTGCACTCCGCTTTTCCTTGTGTTAACCTCCAAATTATCATTTTAGGAGCCCCTTCTGAGAGTTGCTCAGCCCTCAGGGTTTTGTGGATTTGGTGATGTTCCTTGGGCAGTTTGCACTGGATTGTTGGGATTTGGGGTTACTCAGGCAGCCCTGTTTGGGGGTTTCCTGATGTCATTCTTGTTTCTGTAGGACTGCTGGAAACACTTAGAGTCTCACATTAGGGTCCCACATTTACTTCCAGGAGTTTGAGCGAGTCCAAGGATACAAGCAGTCGAGTTTTCCATGTCTGTACTGCTGTAGTAGCACATCAAATGGCTTAAATCCTTGGATGCAAACTCCAGAGCCACAGCTGAGAGGTGGGAGCAGGCCACACTTAGCAACTTCATTTGTGTTTACTCCAAGAAGCCGCGTAAAATTTTATGTTGGAGTTGTCCTAACAAAGCTCAACTCACGTTCAGTCAGCCCAACAAATAACAACTGATGGCTGCAGCCTCTGGAGCAATTCCAGAGGGCAGGGGCATCTCATGGAGCTGGGTTGCATACAGCTGTATAAAGTAGCTTGATTTTATGGTATTGTCACATTTAATTCTTTTTAGAGTTCCAGTTCATTGTTTGATGAGCGAGGATTGTGGAGAACTCCCTGCTTCTGCCTGCTCCGTGTTTCGGAGCCCGTGGGTACAGACATGGGAGGCTTGGCAGGCTGGGATTTGGGTCCTGGGACTCTTCTTTGAGACCTGATAAGGGAGCTATCAGATAATAAATGGAATATCTTTCGTCTTATGAGATTTGTTAATGCAGAAAAGTGGCTGAAATGCCTTAAGGAGGGAAAGGCACAGAAATGTGCCACTGGGATGAGCGATTGTGTCACTGCTCAGGCAGCAGCTCCCTGAGTAGCAGAGCAGATTTCAGAGGCAGTTGAGTTAAACCAGCTGTGATGTGCATCCCTCTTGGGAAGGGAAGGCTGGAGTAATAGCAGCAGCATTCCCAACTCTCTGCAGTTCTCCCTTGGGATGGCCTGGATTGGGGGGATGTCAGTGAGACAAGTTTGGTGGGGTTTAGGGAAAGCAGGTAGGGTTCAAGGTGATCATTTCCAAAGCACAGCATCATCACAAGGAGGAGGAGAAGTACTGGATTGTGGACAGCTCAGGTTGGAAGTCATGGCTGCTGATTTGGAGAGAAATATTGCTGTGGAGATTTGTCCCCTGAAGCCTTTTCTCACTTTTTGTAGGACACCGGTGTGGCTTTACTCACCCCTGCTTACTTTAACTTAATTTTCTGCACATTTTAATTATGCCCACAGTTGTCCCACCCTCATTTCCTTGTGCCCTTGTTCCTGGCTAGTGGCCATCCAGAGATTCCCATTCCTGTGCTAAAACAGATGGATTTTTCCTTATGCTTCTCTCCATTACAAAGATGGATATTAGTAGAGAAACAAGTACATAAATGTACTCAGAAACTATTCCAACAACTATAATTTCATATCCCAACTGCTGCTGTCATCTAAATATGAGTTTAATTCTGTCCTACTGGGGACCTTGTGGCAGCAATTGAAGTGATTTTGCTCCGTTTATGTTCCTTGGCAGAAAAGCTGTTCCAAAGTGGCATTTTAAAAACTAAATCAAAAGAACTTCATTTTTGTCAGGAACATGGAAAATCAAGAGAGCAGGGACCAGGCTTTCCCTGCAGCACTTGTTTCATCCTACTCTATGTATGTAGAAGTCCTTCCTGATGTGGTTATGTCATTTCTCTTCCTTGGGACGTGTGAGGTGTTTGAGGATCATGGCAGGGTAGAACACATTTACCACAATACTGGGACAGGTGTCCAGGGAAACTGTGGCTGCCCCATCCCTGGAATTATCCAAGGCCAGGTTGGACAAGGCTTGGAGCAACCTGGGATAGTGGAAGGTGTCCCTGCCCATGGCAGGGGTGGGATTGGATGGGATTTAAGGTCCTTTCCAACCCAAACTGGTCTGGGATTCTGCCCCTCCCTCCATCCAAAGCCCAAACATACTTTGAGGCACAAACTGCACAGGGGCTCCTCCAGCAACGCTGGAGCAGAGCTGGAGCTCAGCTCTGAACTGCCCTCTGGAGGATACCAAGCCAAGGGGATCATCTCCCAGTCCTAATGTGCAACAGGTAGGAAAGATTATCCCTGTTTTCCATGGAAACCCAGCAAACTGTGTAACTGTGGAATGCTTCATCTCGACCACAAGACCCCAGCCTTGGCTGTGTATGTTGGAACGTGCTGGGGGAGCATCCTGACTGTATCCAGAGATCATCCCGAGTCTGTAGGGATGTGTCCAGCCCCAGGGCATGGGACTTGAGGACTGACCCCATGCTGAGAGCAGAGTGACTGGAGCTGTGAGAAGAGACCCCCTGAGCCTCTATCCCTGGAGAGGCCCCAGAGAGTCCCTGTGCCTCATTTAAGTGTAATTCCCAACAGGAAGGAGCCTGCAGGGTGGTGATCTGGTCCTGCCCTGTTGGCAGCATCGTCCTCATGGTGTGGAGCCGTAGCTGGACAGCCCAGCTGTCCCAAGGCTCCTCATCCCTGCCTGCAGTCAGGAGTGATCCATCCCCAAGCTCCCATTTCCTGCAGCTCCAAGCCCACCTGACAGCTCCAGGTGATGCCTGTCCTTGTGTTTTGCAGGTAAAAAGGCTGGTCCTCCGGGGCCCAACGGTCCCCAAGGGCCACCAGGGCCTCCCGGGCCGCAGGGTCCCCCCGGCATTCCCGGCATCCCCGGGATTCCAGGCACGACTGTCATGGGACCACCCGGTCCCCCTGGCCCACCAGGCCCTCAGGGACCACCTGGAGTGCAGGGCCCCTCAGGTAAGGATCCATCCGTGCCCTCTGCTCCGAGCTGGACCAGTGGGAATGCCAGGGATGCCACTGGGGTGTCCGGATGCGATGGCACAGCGGGCTGGAGTAGGGCTCAGGTGTCCTGGGCCGTGTGGGACAGGGCTTGGAGCAGCCTGTGGAAGGTGTCCCTGCCCATGGCAGGGGTGGAACTCGATGGGCTTTAAGGTCCCTTCTAACCCAAACCGTGCTGAATTTCTGGGATTCTGGGATTCCATGGCTCTAAATGGCCAGGAGCAGCAGGAGCCCCTCACCTCCGTGCTGTGCTGCCACAGGCATCTCATCCTTAATTGTGATTGGGCTCCCAGGGAACAGAGATGCACTGAATGACCTGCAGAGGGAAACTTGGCATCTTGGCAGCCAAGAGGATGTATTCCCACTGTGTGGATCAGGGAATAGGTTGGGCAATTTTTCCTTCTAGTGGGAACTTGTTGTCTAACAGAGAATTTTGATGGTCAGAAATGCTGAGAATAAACTAGGGAACTGTTGGACGAGTATTTTTCTTCCTTATTTGTTTTTTAATATTTTTTAATAATTAATATTTCTGTGTTATGTATTTTAATATTACTTGCACCCCATATCTGTCCTCCTCCTGTTAAAACAGAGGTTTAATGGTTATTATGGAGTAACAAAAGTGATTTATATGGGGCTTTGGGGTTATTTGGGATAAAAAAGTTGTTTATAAGGGAGTTTAAGGGTTATTTTGGGATTAAAGAAATTTTATTAATGGGAGTTTTCACTCAACCTTCCTCTTCAATGACATGGAATTGCCTTTTGCAGGTGCCACAGACAAGGCCAGCTCCAGAGACATCCAGGTGGGTTAATCTTTCCATGGAAAATCCCAGATTTGGGGGGGACTTTTGTGGACTGGCGTGATGCTTCCCATTAATCCTCGATCCCTGTGCTCTCCCTTGCAGCCAGCTGTGGTCCATCTCCAAGGCCAAGGCTCAGCAATCCAAGTGAAGAATGGTAAGGATCTCTTGATAATTGTGGGTACTGGGAAGAGCCCCTCCTGCACCCATAGAGTTCCTGGTCCCAGTCCATCCCATGACACAGCTCTTGGATTTCCCCTGCATCCATGGCCTTGTACCTGGAGTGAATTCCATGATCCAGCTCTAAGATGATCCCTGCCCTTCAAGACCCCTGCCCAGACCCCCCAAGAAGGGTCTTGTGTGGAGTCTCCACCCCCATTTCCCCTGAGCTCCTGTTTATCTCCCAGATTATTCCTGTTCTGTACATCCCAGTAATTCTGTCCCAGTAAATCTCCCTTCTCCCTGACCTCCAGGTACATCTCGTGCCTCCCTAGCCCCTCCATGACCAGGCCTTTCCCCCCTGCCCCATTCTGTTTGAAGCTCTCAGTGGATGCTTGTTCTGTCTCATCCCCATTTGCCTGTTTTCCTCCAGTTTCCCAGGATTTTAAGGCAGGGAAGACCCAGTGGTGAGAGGACACAGAGGTATCCTGCCACCAGCTCTTTCTGGAATCCCCTGAGCATCTCTGCCCCCACCAACAGTCTTTAATCCCAGATCCTGCAGAGCCGCTTCCCATCGCCAGGCAGCTCCTTGCTCTTCTTCTCCTTCCCAGATCCCCATCCAAATTCTCCTCAAGTTCCTGCTCTCCTTGCCAACAGCTGTGGCTCATTCATCACCTCCTGCCTCCCTGCTCTGGCTGTGCTGGAGAGGAGGTGGCTTGTCCCCTCCCTGAGTCCCCACGTGCAGCTCCCCAGGGACCACATCCATCCATCCTTACCCCAGTCCCAGACTGGCGGCTCCCGAGGCTGGGGGCAGCAGGAAGGGGCTGCAGGATCCCTGTGCATGAATTCTAGCCTCACACATGGGATGAGAAGGGCTGGCCACTGCTTCTTTGGAAGACAGCTTTCCGTGTGAGCAGTGGCAGCTGGAATTTCTCATGGATAGGAACTTGTGCTTGCAGTTCCCCAGAATTAAAAGGAAACCGCCCATTCCCAGGAACAATGTGAGGGAAAAGATGCTGTTTGCTTACGTTCAGAAAGCAATTATCTCTTCTTTACTGGGAATGCTGAGAGTTTCCAGAGGGAACGCTGCTCTCTAAGAGTGGGAATGCCCTGTGAGTGTCCTTCCCTGCTGCTCAGAAACAATCCGGAGCTGGGAGCCAGGAATGCTGTCCAGCTGCCAGCCTGGCGAGCTCCAGCTGGGAGCAGGGAGAGGAGAGGCAGATGGAGACTGGGAGGAAGAATGAGATTTGATAAACTGAGGCACCTACAGAGATTGACTCAGTTTGGGGCTCACGGCAAAGCTGTCCCTAGGCTATCCCAGTAATCCCAGTGCCAAAGGACTGGGAGGTGAATCCATAAATCCCTGACTGTGTTGAGAGACCCCAGTTAGGGGTTACTGTGTTGTGATATGATGCAATTTCCTACTTCGTTGTTATTCTGGCTTTTAAAAAATTTAGGAGTTGTAAAGGCGAAGGTTGTTAAAATTATCCCAATTACAAAGTCAGGAATGGTGAAGTCAAGGAACACCAGAATTAAAATCAATCATGTGACCCAAAGCTGGCCTCCATCTGCCAGGAGAAGATAAAGCTCCAGGGAGCCCCTTCCAACACCTAAAAGGACTCCAAGAGAGCTGGAGAGGGGTTTTGGATAAGGGCCTGGAATGACAGGACAAGAAGGAATGACTTTAAGCTGAAAGATGGTAGATTTAGATGGGAGATTGGGAAGAAATTCTTCCCTGTGAGGGTGGAGAGACCCTGTCACAGGTTCCCCAGAGAAACTGTAGCTGCCCCATCCCTGGAAGTGCCCAAGGCCAGGTTGGACAGGACTTGGAGCAACCTGGGCTGTTTGAAGGTGTCCCTGCCCATGGCAGGGAGTGGAATGAGATGAATTCTACGGTTCCTTCCCACCCAAACCATTCCATGATGGTTCCATGATGACCATTCCCATGGACACAATGAGGAATAGGGATCAAAACAAGCTCAGCTGCAGGGTCAGGAGGAGGCAGGTCCATGTCCAGCCCTGGGATGTGCAGAGCCAACAGGGCCCTGCACTGGGATTTGAGGCTGAGAACACAGAGGGTTGGAGGGACAGGCAACCCCACAAGCCATGGCGTGCTCAGACCTAGAGAGGAGTCCCTGCTCCCACTCCTTAGCTGTAATCCTGGGATTCCCCCACTGGAATTCCTTGCTCTCTGTCGTGCTGTGACTGCTTTTGTGTTGCTCCTGCGCTTTTCCTCCTGATGGGTACTGAGTGACCGCCGTTTTCTCATACTGAGATCTTTCAGGTGGAGTCCTCAATGACTGGTCTCGCATCACTCTGAACCCCAAGGTGTTTAAGCTGCATGCCCGCAGTGGGGAGCTGGAGGTACTGGTGGACGGCACATACTTCATCTATAGTCAGGTAGAAGTGAGTACGGTCCTAGGCTAACTCCTCCTATTCTTGTGTTCCGGTGGAAGCCTTGCATGAACCACGAGAGGGCTCCAGACAACAACCAAATGCCAACAGCTCGTGTGGAGCTGTAACCGCTTCGGCTCAGGATGGGTGTGGGGAGGAGTGTCACACCCCTGTGACCGCCAGGACGCCGGGGATTAGTCACTGAAAGCACACCTCACCCCCACCAGCCCCGGGGTTATCCCTGCAGTTACCCATGCGGTCATCCAAAGCCTCCGTGCGGGCAGGACGCTGAGCTCAGCGCTTTAAAAGACCTGAACGCTGATCATTTGTGGTTATTTTGGAGCTGTGTCGCTCTGGAAGCCTAGGACTCCCAGCCCAGGTGGTTTGGCCAGATTCCAGCCCAGGTGGCTCTTTTGCCTCCCCCTGCTCTGTGTAGCTCCATCACAGAACTGGCTCTGGGATGAGGTGGCCCATGGATGTCAGATGCTCTTCCATGGAATTTCTATCCCCATCCCAGTTTGGATGGGGATAGAAAATATAACTCCACATGGGCCAAAGTCTAATTGTTTCCCAAGCGCTTGATGCTGACTGCTGGCCACAGTGTTGGGCCACTGAAGCTTTATTGTTTGTGGTCCATCGAGAAAAAGAAAGGGGCTCAGTGTTCAGGCAGCTTCTGCCTCCAAAAGGGCTGGATTTCCTTTCTCAGGAAAAAGCAGCTCCCTGAGATTGGCTTTTCCTTGAACAAGTCTTCCTCCTGCAGTTCTTTGGAATCAGAGTGTGGGAGAGGGTTAAAGGAGGACAGGTAGATCACAGAGCCTTGGAAATCAGGGAGTTCAATCAGTACAAACACTGTGAGGTGATTTCCTTCCAAGCTGTGGAGGTTGGGAGAGCTTTTCACTGTAATAGCTCATGCAAGCACCGAGTCCAGTTACCCAGGAGGTAGCTCCCAGTCCACCTTAGGGCAGTTCTGATGTCACCACTAAAGGAAGCTCCTGGCACCAGGAAGCAGGACTGGCCAGGTAAGTGCAAGAGGCCTTCAGTCGAATGTGTGTGTCTGTGTGTGGGATTATAAGCTGTGTAGCACACAGGGAGTCCTGCATGGCTCTGTGCAGGTGTGTGTCACTTCCCTGGAATAAGCAGGATGGTAGCTCAGCCTTAGGCACATGGAATCAGGGGGTTTTGCATGCTTGGGTCAGTCTGAAGCGGAATAAAAGAGGTTCCTGGTTGGTTTGGGGCTCTCCCTGCCCTGCACAAGTCACCTGTGAGTGCAGGTGTTGGGGCCAGGAGGGGCTGCCCACACCCCCAGGACTCTGCACTTGCTCCCCACACCCCAACCCCCCTCCCTGACACCTTTCTTCTCCCTGCTCCACATCAGGTCTACTACATCAACTTCACCGATTTTGCCAGCTACGAGGTGGTGGTGGACGAGAAGCCCTTTCTGCAATGCACTCGGAGCATCGAGACCGGCAAGACCAACTTCAACACCTGCTACACAGCCGGGGTGTGCCTGCTCAAGGCCAGGCAGAAGATTGCTGTGAAGATGGTCCACGCTGACATCTCCATCAACATGAGCAAGCACACGACTTTCTTTGGGGCCATCCGCCTGGGAGATGCACCCGCATCCTAGAGAGGAACTTGGCGTGGCCAAGGACACCCATGGAACTGCACAGTGCTGCTGTTCATAAAGCGTATCAGTATTTCAGGGGTTCTGTAATCCGGCCATAAAGGAAACTGATCCAGAGCTATTTATTCCTATATGTGAATGCAGGAAGCACAATTGTCCTCTGTGACTCGCGGGGAGACTCGGATCAAACCAAAAAGCTGGTGGGGAGAGCGTTGTGAGGAGGAAAGGCTGTTGGGTGTGCCTTGTCTCAGTATTTCAAGTATTACTGCACTGATACTCTGCTCTGTGACCTTCACACAAGGCTTGCTGGGAGAGCTGTGGGGCTCTGCTCGCATGTTGCACTGGCAAGAGCATCCCAGGCGGGTGCGGGAGGACGTGGACTCCTGTCCCAAAATCCCAGCCAGGCTCCTGCTTGTGCACGCTAACGACAGCCAGGAAGGGGGTTCTGGCTTCCTGCCTTCCCAGAGGGAGCTGGAAGGGTGAGGGGAGGTGGGTGAGACAGGGTCAGTGGTGTTTACATTCATCCTCAGGAGGAGGAGGAGGAAAAGTGCCTCGACCTAGAGCTTGGAAGCAAAAGCAGGAAGTGCGAGAGGAAGAGGAATAACTAGAGCAGGCTTAGCAGATAGGAAACTGCCTCCACATTCCAGAAACCACCAAATCCCAAAGAAAACGCCGGTTCCCGGGTCCAGGCCTCTGCTCCTTTCAGCTCCTGCCCTTACCCCAGAGGTAACCTTGCCCCAGCAGGGGCTGCCTTCAAGTACTGCTGCTGTTACAGCAAGCTGAGTTGGGTTGGGGGTATTTTGGTTTTAGTTTTTTTTTGTTTTGTTTTGTTTGGGGGGGGGGGGGGGGGGGGGG
>VWYI01004801.1:70944-100027 GCA_013399455.1 Anthoscopus minutus | reverse complement strand
GGGGGAGGGGGGCAGATTTTGTTTTGTTCTTTTTAATTAATATTTTGCAAACCAGAATACATTTCTACAGGCTTCACCGAGCCACGTAGAGCAGCCACAAGTACTTGTGACAACACTCGGAGGAAGTTTGTTATGTTTAAGAATAAAATATTCAAACAGGAATTTTTTTTTCTGTTTTAATAGCAACTGTCCTGCTTTTAGATGCGGTTTTTAGCCTTCCTCCCCCACCCCTTTCCTTTTGGCACCCTCCTACCTAAAATAAGTGGTGATGGAGATTCTAGCAAAGGGAAAAAAAAGGGATTTTAAAATCCGGTCCAGCATGAAGTCACCACTTTTTCTTTTCTCTGAGCCCTGCTGAGTCTAGTCATGACTTGATTTCTGGTGACTAATAGAGGAGCTGGGACACTATTGTTTCTTTTGGCTTCTTGAGCAACTCTGTCCCATTACCTCCCCTCAGCTGGGGAGACCTAAAGCCATAAGATGCTCTGGAGCTGAGGCAGAGGCACAAATTGCTCTGTTGTCTCAGCCCTTGGCTCACACTTGCTTGGCTTGGTTGGAGTTTTGTTTCCCTGTGTTTCTTTCCAGAGCCTGTTTGTGCTTTCAGGAGGGGAGTGAAGCTGCAGCCTGTGTAGAAATGGGACAAATCCCGAAGTGCCATCTTCAGCCTGGAGCAGGGGAGGTTTTGGGGACCCAGGATAGCTGGAGAGGGACTTGGGGCAGAGGATGGAGCATGAGGACAAAGGGAAATGGCTCCCCATTGCCAGAGGGCAGGGTTAGATGGGATATTGGGAAGGAATCCTTCCCTATGAGAGTGGGGACACTGACACAGGATGCCCAGAGAAGCTGTGGTTGCCCCTGGATCCATGGAAGTGTCCAAGGCCAGGCTGGACAGGGCTTGGAACAACCTGGACGAGTGGAAGGTGTCCCTGCCCGTGGCAGGGGGTGGAACTGTTTGATCCATAAGATCCCTCCCAGCCCAGTCCTGTGGTTCCATGATCTCGGTGCTGGCTGCGTGCAGAGGTGGCTCATGGTCACCTGCAGGGTGTGGGAGGGACGTGTCCCAGCTGTGCTGTGGCCACGGAGGCCCCGCCCTGCCTGGAGCATTCCTGGCTCCATCCCTAGTGAGTGATGTCCCTTGCCAAGTGTTGCAGTTATTGGGAGACAAAAATTTCTCGGGGCAGTGGCGTTGGCTGCGGCCTCGCTATTCACAGGAGCCGTGCGCTTCGGGAAATAACTGCATGACAAATGGGCTGCTCTGGCTTTTTAGTGGCTTCTCCTCCCTTCAGCCTCGGCATGTGGGACAGGCAGGAGCCTTGGGGGCTCTTCACTGGGCTTTGTGGTTGTCTTTCCTTTCAAATGGATTAAGAGGGACATGTTCCTGTGACAAGAATGAAGCGGGACAACTGTGTACAGCGAGAACATGAAGCAAATCGTTAACAGGATTGCTTTAGAGCAGGCCTGAGCAGCAAGGCTGGGGGCAGCCATAAATAACAGGGGGTTGGGAGAGCCGGGGATGGAGTTTGCATTCCTTGTCCCCCGCTGGCAGGATCTGGGATGTGCTCCATGGCTGCGGGCAGGGGGAGGCAGAGGGAGAATCCCTTTGCTTTGTAAAAGGCCAGAGTGTTGCTGTCCCCTCTGGTGTGTGCTCGGGATGTTGGAGGGAAGCGGGAGAGAGCAATCCCTGCATGGAAATTCTTCCTGGTGTCTTCTTGAGATGCAGGAGGAGGGCACGAGGGAGCAAGTTCTTCATGGAATGTGTTAACAGGCTTTTTCTGGTGCTGACACTAACCAAAGTGTGAGTTGGAGACATGGAATTGGAGTTGGCTGCAGGTGCAGCTTGGCAAATACAGCTTTTTCCTGCTCCCGGTGAAATGTCCCTCCCCAGCCACACTAGGAGCTCCCATGGAAGGTCTGTAGGGCCACAGCAGAGTGGTGGCTGTGCTTTGCCAGAGGAGGTCCCTTCTTCAGGGGTGGGAGAGGCACCATCACTTCAATGGGATCAGAGCTGCTCAGGAGTCACCTTCCCAATGCCCTGGGAATGACAGGAGGAAAGGCAGATCCGATGGACTTGCATAACCAGGTATCCTTCTGCTCCCAAGCACCCAGGCTGGAGCCAATCATCCCCAGCACAGATATGACCTGGGCAGGTGGTTCTGTCCGTGCTTCCCCCCGACTCCAGTCCTGCTGCTCATTCCTCTCATGCTTTGGAGACTTCTCCCACAAAAGCCTCAGGGGGAACGAGGAATCCCTCCAACAGATCCTGCTGGAGCCCTGGAGCCAGTGTGGAGGGCAGGAAGGCCAAGAAGCACAGAATAGCTGGCTTCAGAGCAGATCTCTCCCTATTCAGGCCATGTGTTTCACTCTGCCTTTATCATGATCCAAGAAAAGGCTCTCGGTGTTTGCCAAGTCTGATCCACACCCGCTGCTCCCACGAAGGGAGTTCCCAGTCCAGGGATTCTCTGCAGAAGTCCCTGATCCAAATCAGGGACTTTTCAGCTGCTGACAGGGGCTGTGTCACCATGCAGACCCATGCCCAGCAGTTGGGGTGTAGGGGGACAAGCTGGGCTTCCCCGGGTGTGGCAGGGCCAGACATGCCCGGGCTGGGGCGCGCCCGGGGCCAGTTCCGCTTTTGGGAGGGCCAGGGGGGTCATCCAGAGGTCGGTGTTTCCCTGGCAGGAGGAGCTCACATCTGCACAGATGTGCTGTGTGCTCACAGCTGCCTCCAGCCCCGCCGAGCCCCAGCACTGCGGGACATCAGCCCAAGAAGCTGTCCCTGGCCTGTCACTGCTGTCCTGCCTGCCCTGGATGCTGGGGGCACCGGGTCATCTCAAGGCTGAGTCACATCCTGAGGTGGCCAAGTGTCCCCCACCACACCAGCTATCAGAGGGTGTGGGGTAACTCAGATGTGTAACTGTATGTATATGTATGTATAATATATATGTATGATCTGTATTCATTTATTTATCTCCATTCGTTTATTTATTTATTTTCTGTCTATATATTATTTTTTTCCTGCCAGGCACCTGGATTAGAGCATGAGTTCCGTGGCTGAAAGTTCACCTCCTTGGACAACCCTCCTGGCAGCCTGAGTTGCTCTTTCCACATGGAATTGGCCACACTGAGCCAAAGAAACCTGGAATTGTGCATTTTGGATAGCGCCCCGTGAAGCATGGGGGGCGTGTCCCCAAGGAGTGTGTCAGCACTAGGTGGCACAAGGACACGGAGATGCGCCCACAGAATAAAGTATCTGTGTGTGGGGCACAGGTCCGGGTGCACAGATCCCACCTGGAGCTGCCACAGGGATAATTTCCTTCTGCTTCCTGCCCTGGGCAAGGAGGTGACCCGGCAGCCCAGGTGGGGACCCTTTGGGGTGTGACAGCACACCGCAGACTTCTGGGGAGGGAGAGGAGGAGGAGGAGGGGGATTCCACTCTGCTCATCCCGCTGGGAAGGAGTGATGAGCCCTAGGAAGCTGTTGTTTCCCGAGAGAAGCAGAGTCCCCTCGGCTGGGCAGTGCTGGGATGGGGAGGGAATGTCACTGCCTGGGTGTGACAGTCAGGTGATCCCACAGCCGGGAGCTGTCCCTGGCTTGGGATGGCTGCAGAGCCCTCACCAGCTGCTCCTGGTGTCCCAGGAGCTGGCACATTCTGTCCCTGGCACAGGGAAACCCCCAAACCCAAACGCTTTCCTACGAGCCACCTCTGCCTCCTGGAATTTGATGTCACAGCGGCTCCAGCCGGTCACCTGAGCTCCCTCCTCCCCATCCTGCCGTTTCTTTCCCTTCCCTGTGGCTTTGTGCCGTTTTTCCCCCTTTGCAAGCTGATGTCTTTCTTTTCCCACTTCCGTAGCTACGAACACCCACATGCCTTATCTCCTTCCCCCATCCCATCCTGAAGCCTATTTATACAGAGCCTGGCTCCTGCCCAGCCTGCCAGCGACGCCGCAGGAGCGGGACGGGGCTGGCAGCGCCCGCAGCCCAACATGCTCTGGGCTGCAAGGGGATGTTTCCTGCTCTGGCTGCTCCCGTCCATCCTCAGAGCCCGGGCTAGCCCGGAGACGAGGCCCAGCTCCCCGCTGTGCCAGCAGGTAAGGCTGTTCTCCAAGGAGCACCTGGGCTGGGATGGCTCCAGCAGCGTGGCTGGGGCTGCCAGCATCCCTCTGGATCTCCTCCCTGTGGCTCTCACCTCCCTCCAGCCTCCATCTCTAATTTTCCCACCTTTTCCTCTGTTCTCCTGCCTTGGAGCTGGTCTCCTGTGAGGTGGTACCTGGCATCCAACTGCTCCCACGTCCCTGCCATGCCTGAGGTGCTCAGAGGAGAGAGTGCAGGGATTCCAGTGAGGCAGTTGGGATGGGGAACAGCAGCTTTTCTATCAGTCCAGAAAGAAATCAGCTGCTCCCCATCCGGGTTCCCAACTCTGGAGGAAACCAGAGCGAGGGGAAAGGTGGAGCCTACACAGTGCCCTTCCTCTGCCTTAACTGGGATGCTCTGGACCAGCTGGGCTTGGGAAGGGGGAGCAGTGCTCATTCCCACTTCTCATGCCCATCTTGGACAGCAGCTGGCTTGCCTGGAGCTCTGGTTTGTAGCCCCCTCTCTTTCACACCTCTGTCTCTCCACAGAGCCCCATCAAAGTGTCTTGCAAAGGAGTTGGCCTGCAGAAATTTCCCAAGGAGCTTGGCCAAGGAATTAAGTACCTTGAACTCTCCAACAACTTCATCCAAAACCTGTCAGGCAGCAACATGCCAGGATTTGGGCAGCTGGAGTACCTGGATGTGTGCTTCAACCAGCTGGAAGCCGTGTCAGCCACCGCCCTGGCTCAGCTGCCTCGGCTGCGCTCGCTCCTCTTGGGATCGAACTACCTCGACCGTAATTACTTGGCTAACGGGGAAGCTTTCCATCTGCTCAGGAATTTAGAGGTCCTGGACCTGTCTGTGAATAACCTGGAGAGCCACATGGCCCACTGGTACATCAGCAACCTCACCAGCCTGAGGGTGCTGGATCTCTCTGGGAATGCGATGACCAAGCTGCTGGCCGGGACCTTCCGGAACTCACTGCAGCTGCGCCAGCTTGACCTCAGCAACAACTACATCATGGAGATCCAGGAGGGAGTGTTTGAGCCTCTGGAAGAGCTGGAGGTGCTGAACTTGGCTTTGAATTCCCTCCACTGTATCTCTGGCTTCAGCCTCACGCAGCTGCGAGTTTTAAACCTCAGCCACAACGCCCTGGAGCTCTTCTCCTCCTCCTCCGAGGAGGGAGCGGAGCCCTACCTGCTCCGAGTGCTCGACTTGAGCCATAACAGACTCCTCTCTTTTCCAGATCTCCCCAGAGCCCATGATCTCACACACTTAAACCTTTCCAACAACGTCATCGCTTCCCTGCTCCCAGGCTCGCCCCATCTCGGGGAGTTTGTCCTGCTCTACAAGGAGATGCAGAGGTTCAACAGGAGTGTGCGTTCCATGGCTGCTCTGACACACGTAGCTGACCTGGATCTCAGCAATAACCGCCTGGAGCTGCTCCCTTTTTCCTTCTTCCACAGCCTGGGCTCTCTCCACAGCCTCAGCCTGGCAAGGAACTGTCTCCAGGACGTGGTCAGGGAGTCTGTCTCCAATGGCACGGAACTGTCCATGCGCTGGCTGGACCTCCAAAGCAACGCCCTCCGTGTGCTGCCACGCTGGTTCTTCGATTCCCTGCCTCATCTGGAATCCTTGGATCTGGGCTTCAACAGCCTCCAGCCTTGTGAGAGCCAGGGGAGTGACCAGGGAAGGGATTTGGGAGGGGATTCTCACACGTCAGCCCCTGGACACACCTGCACTCCCTTCTACAACATGCCTAACTTGAAGCACCTGAGCCTGTCCAAGAACAACATCTCCAGGCTGCAGCCCCACGCCTTCAACCAGACCCCGCTGCTGTCCCTGGACCTGTCGGGAAACAGGGACTTGTCCATGCCCACGGGAGCACTGGGGGGGTTGGAGCTGTCCCTGCAGGAGCTCTCTCTGAGGGACAACCAGATGGACAAGGGCCAGGCAGTGCTGCCCTGCCTGGGCACACTCCGAGTGCTGGACCTGTCAAGCAACCACCTGAGCCTGCTGCCCACGGGGCTTTCCTGCTCCCCGCTGGAGAGCCTGGACATTCGGAATAACAACCTGCAGACCTTGGGAACAGTTGGGAGCTGGTCCCACAGCCTGAGGGTGGTGTCTGTGGCTGGGAACCCCTGGAGCTGCTGCTCTCTGGGCTGGCTGGACACGCTGCGTGCAGCTGGCGTGGCCGTGCTGGACCTGCACCAAGCCCGGTGTGTCCTCCAGGAGCATGGCCGGAACATCTCAGCCAGGATCACCAGCACTCCCCGGTGGATCTGTCCCCAGCCTCAGGGCATTGCCTCCCTGGCTCTGCTCGTGGCCCTGATGAGCCTCTCCCTCCTCTGTGCCTGGGCTTTCTGCCTCCTGAGGAAAGGGCGGGAGGCTCCGGGATGTGTGGGACTTGGGAGCAACAGAGTGGGAGTCTCCCAGCCCCATCCCAAAGGAGAAGGGCTAGCCGAGGAGAGGCCACCTGACAGCATCACCAAAGTGTAGCCCAGACCTGCAGCCATCGGTCAGAACTCTACTTATTATTAATAATATTAATATTAATAATATTATTGTGTTTTAAGTCTCACTGGTACCTGCATGATTTGTGAACCCAGTGACAGGAGTGTGGTGGGTGCTGGGCTCTGAGCCACCTCCCCTTCTCTAGAAGGGAGATTCCCCCATCCTCTCTGATCCCTGCCAGAAATTAAACATGGAATTTAGGGTGCTGTCACACATTCCCATCACTTGGCACAGGAAACCAAGCCCTGGGCTGGCTGCATTGAGCACCCCCCTTGCTCCACATCACACTCAGCTGGCAGGAATTGTCTCCTTTAGGGCCACCTGGGTATTTCCCAGCTTGCCCAGCAGCCCCTTTAAGTAGGTTTAATAGCTCTGCTGATGCCCTCCTGCTGCTCAAGAAGCATTCTCTAATCCAGGAAGAAGCAGGAGGGAATGGGAATGGTGCTTGGTGGTGGCTCGCAGGGGTGGGGAGAGGATTTCTGTGCTCCCCACCTCTGCTGCCTCTCCTTGCTGTGGATGCTGGGAGGAATTCTGCCCTGTCCTCACCCACTGGGATAGTGGGAATGGGAGAAGTGGGGGTCTGTGCTGTCCCTGGCTGGCACAAGATGTCCCACCCTCAGTGCCAGGACCCCTGAGGTGGTGGTGGCAGAGCCAGCTGGTCCCAGCGCGAGGTTAGTGCTGCCCAAGTCATGGTCCTGGATGGATTTGGCACCCTCTGAGCACCCCTCAAAGCCAGGGATGATCCAGGGGCTCAGACCCCAGCTCGGGAAGGCAGCAGGAGGAGATGTTGAGTGGGATTGTCACTGTGTGGTGGTGTCCCTCTCTCCCTTGAGTGACCTGTCCAGCTTCCCAGGGCAGAGTGGGAGCACCTGACAGGCTGAGCCAGCTCCAGGAAGTATAAAACTAATGCTGCAGTGAAACCTTTAATGTTTCACATCCATTTGGTTCCACCTTGGAAGTCCCCAGTAGGGCCCAGTCACCTCCACACACCTGGTGAGCTGGGGCTGTGGGAACAAAAGGGCCTGGAAGTTACTTAAAATCCCAATTGCTTCATTTTCTTCCTTTTTTTTTTTTCTTTCAAGCTTATAATGGTTTTACTGGGAACCAAAAAGGGCATTTTTGGTGTAAAATACGTCAGGGCTTCAGCTTCCTGTGCTGAGCTTACAGCTCTAGGACTCCTGGTAACTTGGGTGGCCCCAACATTTCCACCCTTGCCTCAGTTTCCCTCTGATGCAGAGCCCTGTCACAGCGAGTGGCTGTGGCAGGGGAGCCTGTCACTGTGTGTCACCACCCTGTAGGACCTTAGGGACAGGAGGAAACCCAGCTTCCTGCTGCTGTTTGCTGCATCTCTTGCTCCCCCCTTCTCCTTGGAGCTCCTGTTCCCATGTCCCTCTAGGGTCACAAAAGTCCCTGTGCCACAGCCACCACAACCCTTGTCCTCTCCCATCCCAGTGCTTCCCAGCTCCATCCCCAGTGCTGTCCCCAGCTGATGTCCCTGAGGAGCCATGGCCAGCTGCGCTCTGGGCATGGAGTGTCCCAGAAGCTGCTGTGCCCACGTGGGGCTTCTCCCCTGTCCTTGGGTGACACCTGAGCTCCCTGGGGCAGGGACCTGCTTTCCCTGTGTCCACAGATGAGTTCAAAATGTCCCTGGGGCAGGGATTTGCTTTTCTAGTGCTATGACAGCAGGTGGGTGAGCTCAGCACACTCCCGATGCCGTGCCAGCCTCCTGCCCCAGCCCTCGATGACACTGCAGGGACATTTCGGGGCCCAAAGTGCCTTCACTGGGTGTTTCTGGTGCATTTTTGTGGCCTCCGCTCCTCGTTTAACCCCTTCCCAGGCTGTGCTTCCCACTCGTGTCACTGGGAGATGTCCTGGATTTGTGCTGCTGCTCCCACCAGCATCTTCCTCGCGTTAAGCTCGGAGCTGGGGCCGGGCGGGGACACTGGGGACGGGCGGGGACACCGCGTACCACGGGGTGCTGCCGGCACTCGGTGCCAGGCGCTGCCTCGGGCATCCTGAGTGTCCCCAGCCGTGTTTACCCAGTGTTGTGTCCCCGCGGAGCAGCAGCTGCCACGGGTTGACCCCTTCAGGGCAGTGGCACTTGGGGACAGCGGCTGCTGATCATGAAGTTTCTCTGGGGGTTGAAGCATCTGCTGGAAAATGCACTAAAAATGGTGGGGGAGAATCCTGGGGCTGGTTTTACCTCACAGGAAAAGTTCCCAAATAACTGGATGCGATCTCAGAGAGTTTTTCCAGCCCTAAGGATTCTGTAAAACCCAGGGTAAGGGGAGAAGAGGGAGAAGTTCCCAGGCTAAGGAGGGGTTGTGGAGGTGTGGAAAATGAGCCAGGGCAGTGGTGTTGGGTTATCACCATTATTGATGTCTGTGTGCTTTCCCAACTCAAAGGAAAACAGGATTCCAGCTTGTGCTCTCATGGATTTGCCAAGGATTGAATCCAAGGGCAATGTCCCCTTCTTCCTGCCAGGAGCAGGACATGGGGTGAGCCTGTGCTGGCCCAGGGGACAACAAGGTGGCACCAAACCATGTTCGTGTCCCTAGAACCAGCACGAGGCCAAGAGAAACCCGGGGTCTGTCCTGAGTTCTGCACTGCTCCCTCATCCGGAGCTTCCCATGCTTTAGGGGAAATGGTTTCCCTATCCCAGACGTGTCTTGGCATCTCCAGGGCTTTCTTGATCCAAAAGGAGGGCAAAAGATCTGTAGAATATTAAATTTTGAACAAATAAAGCAGCGATGCCAAAAATGTTGCATTTTCATGTCAGGCTGGAAGGCAGCAGGAGTGTAAATTTTGGTCTGACAAAAAAAGCAGCAGTGATTAAAATGTTGTGACCATTGACAAATTTTCTAGAGAACTGGTAGAGAAATCCAGAAAAGCTCATTCTTTCCAGTGGAAAGCCTTCACATTTCCCTGGATCTGCATTTTCAAAGAAGAGTAGATTTTTATCAAAAATTTCCACCGAGCTGTTTCACTAACCCAGGCGGAAATTACCTTCTCTCAACTCACTTCAATTACAGCAGTTTTTCTTTCCCCCTTTTTCTTCTTATTTTTTCCCTTTTCCCTCTTTTTTAATTCTTTTTTTTTCATGATCCAGAGCTTCATCTACTGCAGGAGCTGAAGGATATCCTGGGAAGTGCCTGGCAGATCTCTCTTCTCAGACCACCCCGGCAGAGCAGGGAGAGCATTCCTCCTCCTCTGTGTTCAGACAGAGCCTAAATTAACCTAAATTCCCCCAGTCCTGATAAGATAAGGAAGATAATGAGTCCTTTCACCCAGCTGAAGGTAAATCCCCTTCCAGAGGGCTGCTGGAGGTACCATTTCTTTTCTTTTCCCTGATACTGCTGCAGCACCCATTCCCAAATCCTTTCAATCTCATTGAGGCACATCCTCGTGCAGTGTTCTGGCTACCTGGGATGTGCTCCTGGTGAATGTGGCGCTTTCTCTGTGGCTTTGGGATGGGACAAGAGGCTGGTGGCAGCTCCAGGACACTGCCCCGTGTCACTCCCATCGTTAGGGCTGCTTCCCATTATCCCTCCCTGCCCACAGCGACTCCGTGACTGGCACGGCTCTCCTGGCAGCTCTTCCCAGCCCGGGAGGGGAGGCCAGGCGTGTCGTTCATGCCACTTTTCCTCCTCTCCAGGGGTTCTGGCTGGGCTGGGACCTCCATCCCGAGGTGCCTCGGGGTGTGGCAGATGTGGAACGTGTTGCCCCGGGTCCCCCCAGCCTCCTCTGCAGCGTCACCTCCCTGGGCTGAGGGGGGACAGATGCTGCCACATGTTCTGCAGCTGGATCCTCCCTGCCAGCTGTGCCTGGGCTGCCTGCACGGGGACACTGCCGCGGGCACAGGCAGCTCTGTCACAGGGAAGTGTCACCCAGTATCACATCCTCACAGCTGATGCAGATCCGCTGTCCCTGCTCCCTGGTTTGGGATGCTGTGGGGACAGGTGACACTGGGAGGTGGCTCTGCAGGATGAGGTCCCTGCCACCCCCAGCCTGCTCTCTGTGCTCTCAGGAAAGAGAAACGGGAGCTCTGACCCAGCACCAGCTCTGCTCATTTAGCCCTTCCTGGAGCTGTCCCCTCCCTGTGTCCCCAGGGTGGCCAACACCAGGCAGGGAGGATGGACCTTTCCCGATGTTCTCATGGCTCCTTTGGTCTCCCTGCTGCCAGTGAAGCGCCAGCTAGGGAAGGGAAGCCTCTCCTGGGCTGGGAATCCCCTCCTGCCTCCTTCCTTCCCACAGAGCCAGCCCAGCTTGGAAGGGGAAGGAAGGGGTATTTTTAGCACTCACCCTCCGGTTGTTCCAAGGATTGAGCTAAAAAGAGGAATTGACGTTCAAAGAAGGGCTGGCTTTGCTTTAAAAGGAAGGGTTTGTGTTTTTCCAACTTCTCAGTCATTGCAAAACTTTCCTGTGAAGAGGGATTGGTAAAAATACCTCTGGTGGGAGGTGGCAGGCTGTGGCATGGTTGCACAGTTCCCTGCACTGTGAATTCCCATCCCAAAGGAAGGGATGGGGTGGGACTAAGCCTCTCTGTCCTGGTGCTGATCACAGCTCACATCACCTGTGAAGGGAATTCCCACCTGCCAGCCAATCCTGGAGAAGTTCCTCTACATTTCTGCTCTCCAGCAGCTTTTCCTGACTGTTCTCATGGCTTTGGAACCACCTGGGAACTCAGGTGCCTTCACAGCTGCCTTCCAACTGTTGTCCTGGCAACCCCCAGATCCCAAAACAAGACACTTGCCACACTCTGAAGAGGAGTTTAGCTGGAAGCCACGAGGGACAGAATCCAAAACACCAGGTTTGGTGTTTGGGGAATACAGACTTGGGTAATCCCTGTGGTCCTCCTCTCTCTGTGCTTTAATCAATCCACTTGTAACTCAGGAGTGACCTGGGACCCTTCCTCAAGGGGCACTGCTCCAGCACAATGAGCTGTGGGCTTTGCATCCCGAGGGAATCATTTGGGAAGGACAATGACTCAGTCCCTGTGTCCTGGATTCAGTGCACGTGGTCCCAAGTCAAAGGAAGCTCACAAGGGGACAATGATCAGCCATCCAGGCATGTCCTGGCAAGGTGAGAGGTCTCGGGGGGTGGGGGGATGACAACCAACCCCCAGCTTGGTTCTGCCAAGGAAAAGCACCTTCCAGAGAGAGGGGAAGTAGCACAGCCAGTGTGCTGTGGTGAAAGTGAAAGCCTGAAAAGTGGGTTTCAACCTGTGACCCTTTCCAAAACCTGGGGTCAGCTGGGCTTGTGTCAAATGTCACCTCCCACTGTGGAAAATCCCAGCCTACCTGGTTCCTCACGGGCTCCAAGCAGCACTTTTGGTTTTGTACTTGTAGGAGGGAGAGATCCCGAGAAATGCACCTTGTGACAGGCACGAGCCAGCCCTGGTGCCCTGCCATGGCACCTCAGTGCTGGTGCCTGTGCCAGCTCAGGGATGTGCACTCCTCTGGGGCAAGGAAAATGTGCTTTTTCAATGTTTTTGCACAGAAAATAAGAAAAAAAAGTAGAAGCTGTGAGCCTGTGCTGACCCTGAAGGAGGGTGCAGCCAGTGGGGGTCAGGCTCTGTTCCCAGGGAACAGGGACGGGACGGGAGGACATGGCCTCCAGCTATGCCAGGGGAGATTAAGGAAAATTCCTCATGGAAATGGCTGCCCAGAGCAGTGGTGGAGTCACACCCCGGCAGTGATTTAAAATCCATGTGAACGTGGCACTTTGAGGAGACAGTAGTGGCCTTGGCAGTGCTGGGGGGAAGCATCTTGCAGCGGCTCATCCCTCCGCCCACGCCCAGGTGCTGTTTGGGGACGGTCACTGCTGATGACAGCTGGACCTCCCTCCAGCCCCTCCTTGTCCCTATCCCTGTGAATGGCACCGAAACCGCCTTTGTTCCCCTCCCCTGGGGGCAGGACCCGCCACCACCGCTGCTATAAAAGGGGTGGTGGGCCGAGCGGCCCCATCTCAGCTCCCAGTCCCCATCCTAGTCCCATCCCAGCTCCCAGTCCCCATCCCAGCCCCATTCCTGGCCATGGGCCGCCCCGCCGCCGCTGCCACCGCGCTGCTGTGCCAGCTGGGCCTCTCCGCAGCCATCCAGTGGCTGTGAGTAGGGATCTCTCCATCCAGAGCCCCTCTTGGCGGTCCCTCGAGGCTCTGTGGCCCCCCCAGTGACCCCCACCTCTCCCCACAGCGGGCTGGCGGGCAGCGGGGTGGCCTGGAACGAGAGCCAGCACTGCCGGCTGCTGGCGCCGGAGCAGCTGCAGCTGTGCCGCCGGCACCTGGAGGTGATGCCCAGCATCGTCCGGGCTGCCCGTCGGACACAGGCACTGTGCCAGCAGAGCTTTGCAGACATGAGGTGGAACTGCTCCTCCATCCAGCGTGCCCCCAGCTTCGGCCCCGACCTGCTCACAGGTAAGGGATGGTCCTCCCGCCGAGTGGTCGCTGCCGCTCTGCCCCGGGAGCATCCCGGGCTTGGCAGCGCGTTCCAGGGTCGCCTCTGCCTTGGGTTTCTGGTTTTGGAGTATGTCCTGCTTTTTCGTGGTGTTAATCCTGTGCAAGTTCCATCCGGGGGAGGTGACAGACAGTAACTTCCACTTCAAACAGCTGCCAGAGGCTCCAAAAAAAAAAGCGGGGGAAGAGGTGGAGATACTTGTTCAGCAAGTCCATGTCTGGCCATGGAGATGCTCTGAGGCCTGGGGCCTCTCTGCTCCAGAGCCAGGCTGGGATAGCTGGTGATGCTCACCTGGAGAAGGCTCCAGGGAGGTCTCAGGCTGGATAAGGGCAGCGTAACACAGGGGTCACGGGTCAAAACACAAAAACCGAGAAGCCTTGGGTTTAACCTGCTGCAAGACAGAATAAAGAAACTCCTTGCACCGTGAGATGTGCGACAGGAGAGTCCGGCTGGGCAGGGAGGAAGGAAATATCCCTATTTTCTCCGCAGGAACACGGGAAGCCGCCTTCGTGCACGCCCTGGCAGCGGCGGCCGTGGCCCAGGGCATCGCCCGCTCCTGCGCCTCCGGAGAGCTCCCGCTGTGCTCCTGCGGCCCCGGCCCGTCCGAGCCCCCCGCGCCCGGCTCCCGCTGGGGCGGCTGCGGCGACAACCTGAGCCACGGCCTCCAGCTCGGAGCCGCCTTCACCGATGGCCCCGCCAGAGCCGGCACCGGGGGCACGCCCGGGCTCAGGGCCGTGAACCGGCACAACGGAGCCGTGGGACGGGCGGTGGGTGCGGGACCCCCGGGCTCTGCACGCTGGGATGGGGGACACGGAGCCCACCGGGACTGCTGCGGTCTGGGATGGGGTGTGTGAGTCCCCTGGGACTCTGCAGTGGGTCACACAGTGGGGCTGAGCCCACCCAGGACTGGCTGGAAGGACACAGTGGGTCCCAGCCCCCTGGCATAGATGGAGACCAGCACCCCTGGCAGCAGGGGCAGAGGTCCCTAATTTAAGGCAGCAGACGCCAGCCAGGTTTTTGGGATGTCCTGAACATCAGGAGGCAACAAAATAGTTAAAGAGAGTGTTAGCAGACACACCCACACACAGACTGCTGCCCACCCCCAGACATCCCATACCTTCTCCACAATCAGCACATCTGACACTTCGCACCAGTATTCCCAGTTATTTGATACTTCTCACCAGTACTCCCAGTGCTTCTTTCCACACATCTCACTGGAAACAGAGCTCATCCTGCCCTGTTTCAGCTGAGCTCCCCAGCCCATCTGGTCTTCGTGCTTCCATCCACTCCTATGCTCCAGGTGAGGCTTGGGAAGCCTCCAGCCCCACTGCCAGCTCCCTCGGGAAATTCCCCAAGGATCACATTCTTGTCAGAAGGGATTGAAGCAGGGCTGAGCCACTGATTGCCCCATTATATCCAGCTCTGAGCTCTTTCATCCCTTGAGACTCCCATGGGTGCCCTTGGGAGTCAGTCCCTGGAGAGAGCAAACTCACCTGTTTCCCTGTGCTCTGCAGGTGCTCAGTGACTCCCTGGATACCAGGTGTAAATGCCACGGGGTTTCAGGCTCCTGCTCAGTGAAGACCTGCTGGAAAGGGCTGCCAGACCTGGGTGAAATTGCCTCTGACCTCAAATCCAGGTACCTGGCAGCCCTCAAGGTGACCCATCGGCTCGTGGGGCCCAGGAAGCAACTGATCCCCAAGGAAGGGGATGCCAGGCCAGTGACAGAGATGGATCTGGTTTATCTCATCAACTCTCCTGACTACTGCACCCCAAACCCCCAGCTGGGCTCTCTGGGGACACAGGACAGGTAGGAGATGCTCAGCCTCTGATTCCAGGACTGCCTGTACC
The DNA here is from genome assembly GCA_013399455.1 of Anthoscopus minutus. Lineage (NCBI taxonomy): Eukaryota > Metazoa > Chordata > Aves > Passeriformes > Paridae > Anthoscopus > Anthoscopus minutus. The sequence continues at coordinate 85,144 of VWYI01004801.1, read as the reverse complement.
ACTGGGTTTCAATATCCTGGGAAGCTGGTGTGGATGGGCTTGGGGTGAGCTTGCAGCAGATTCCTGAATACCTGTCTTGTGAGACCCCACCTGCCCTGCTGTGTCCAGGTCCAGGGCCCCCAACACAAGACAGGCAGAGTCTTGCTCAGCAAGTCCATGTCTGGCCATGGAGATGCTCTGAGACCTGGGGCCTCTCTGCTCTGGAGCCAGGCTGGGAGAGCTGGGGGTGCTCACCTGCAGAAGAGAAGGCTCCAGGGAGATCTCAGAGCCCCTTCCAGTGCCTAAAGGGGCTCTTGGGGAGCTGGACTTGGGACAAGGGATGGAGGGACAGGACAAGGGGGAATGGCTTCCCATTGAGAGGGTTAAATGTGATGATGGGAAGGAATTATTCTCTGTGAGAATGGGGAGGCCTTGGCACAGGCTGTCCATAGAAGCTGTGGCTGCCCCTGGATCCCTGGAAGTGTCCAAGGCCAGGCTGGAGAGGGCTTGGAGCAAACTGGGATAGTGGAAGGTGATCCTGCCAATGACAGGGCTATCTTTAAGGTCCCTTCTAACCCAACCATTCCATGATTCCATGATCCTGCTGCCTCCTTCTCTGAGCACAGCAACTTTGGGAGAGGCCTGGGCCTGGGAGGGCAGGTCCTCAGGTCCCACACCTCCCCACAGGCCATGCAACAGGAGCTCGGTGGGCAGTGGCAGCTGTGACCTGCTGTGCTGTGGCCGTGGCTACAACACCTACACGGAGGAGGTGCAGGAGCGCTGCCACTGCCGCTACCGCTGGTGCTGCTCCGTGGTGTGCAGGCGCTGCCGGCGCAGCCTGGAGAAACACGTCTGCAAATAAGGAGGAGAACCCACGCTGGCACCCACCAGGCATGGCTGGACACCTGGAGCCCATCCCAAGGGATGCCCCCAGCAAGGAAGAGGCTGTGCAGGAAGCCTGGTCCCTCATGGAAAGCCTCAGACTTAGAAATTTTGGGAAGCCTTCGGTTCCTTCCAACCCAAACCTGAGGGCAGGACAAAGAGCTGCCTTCCTGCAGCTGGTCAGTGGGCAGCCCTTTGTCTCCAGCTGGGAAAAGCCGCTGATCATTCCACAGGCCCCTTTCCTCCAGGGGGAATAGGGACCCTGGGCTGCCATTGTCCCTTTACAGGAGGATTCTGACCGCGGCCTGAAAGCCAGGAGTGATGGATGGAAGGGGGTAGAGTTATCCACTGGGAGAAGGCTGCAGGGATGGAATGCTGCTGCTTTGGGTGAGGCAGTCAGGGGCAGCTCCTTTGGGAACAGGATTCTGCTTTGGGCTCATCCAGGATGCTCCTCCTCGAGGGAAAACGCTGCTCCAGGGCCCTTTGCAGCATCCCAGTGGAGACCATTTGCATGGAGATGGTGCTGCTCTCGTTGATGGCAGAGACACCAGGAACAGGAGAGGTGCTGGGGGCTGCCAAAACTGGGCAGCCTGGCAAAGCCACACCTGACAGGCTTGGCAAACCCAGCCATGGCATCACTGTAGTTTCTGTCCCCATGTTGGAGGTGGGAGCCCACTCAATACGTGAATTTCTCATGGCTTGTCCTTCCTGCTCCTCCTTCTGGCCCACTGAGGTCTTCAGCTCACTCCTTCCACCCTTTGGGATGAGGTGTGTTGGAATTCTGGCCTGAAGAGGGGACACAACTCCAAGGCCTTGGGAAAGCAAGAAATAACCTTTAGTTTCTGTACTTCCTGTAAGTGAAATTCTGGTGTGTGTTTTTAAATAAATATTATAACTCTGTGCCTTGTTTTCTAGGACAATCTTTCCTCCATGTCCTTCCCAGCTGGTCCTGGAGAAAGAGATTGTAAGGAGAGCAATCTGTCCATAATGCCCCATGTCCATACTTTTCCTTTCACATATCTGAGGACCAGCTCACTTTTACCTCTTTCTGCTTCTCAATGGCCCAGATTTGTCTTTAATTACAGATTCCTGCCTTCCTCGGTTCCTGTTTTATACCCTGCTTCTTCAGGTTTCGGCTGCCTGGGATTCAGGGCTTGTGCTGGAAACTGGCAGTCTAGAGTTATTTTCTGATCCTTGGGAATGTGGGCTGGATGAGCCCAAGGGTGTATGTGAACAGCAAGGGGTTGGGAGCCAGGGATGGGGACTCCCACATTTCCCTGAGCAAGGAATCTGGCCAACGACTTGTATGGGATGAGATTCCTCCTGGTGCAGCGTTTGGAGAGAAAGGATGAGTCCCAACAGGTGGTAGAGAGACTCCATAGCATCAAGACAACAGGTAAATGGGATGGGAATCCTCGGGTGGATTCCTGCAGCTCCCAGCTTTGCCTGGAGGCTCCAGCACCTCCACTTTATTTTTGGTTCCCATTGGCTGGAGTTGGCCACGCTGAGCCCAAGCCCAGCTGGACGATTACTCATTTCCATATCCATTCCATCATTTTTAATGGTCTCTGCTGGGTCACGGAATCAATTCATGAGCTTTTCTTGTAAAACATCCCCTCCCCTTAATGTTGTCCAGGTTTCTGTGTAAGCGGGAAAGGAATCAGAGGTGGCTCGAGAGGATGCAGGAGCTGGAAGTTGAGCCCGAGCTCGGGGAGTGCCAAGAGGGAGTTGACTCTCGTTATCATTTGTTAATGTGCCATTGACTGGCTCTGCCCGCTGCCATCTCCCTTCTGCGAGCTCCTGGAAAACCGCAGCTGCCCAAGGCCAAAAGCTATCTGGAGTTTTCCTTTTAAAATGCAATTAGGGGTCAGTGCCCAGCGTTCCTCAGAAAAAGGAGTTTCAACTGCCAGGCTGCAAAACAGCCTCAGTTTCTGTGTCCGGAGGGCTGCAGGTACTAAATCAGGATTGCTTCAATGCCTTCCCTCCATCCACCTCCCTGTGATCTGGGAGGTGACACCGGAGGGGCTGCGAACTCCGCCGAGCATTGCAAAACGAGCCGGTGAGAGGGGGGAAAAGAAAAAGCCGGGAAGGATTTTGTGGAGTGAGAACTCCAGCCAGGAGGGTGGGAAATGCTATTTGCATTTGGTTACTACAAACACTCGTCGCCTGGGGGAGAGGAGAGGAGCCACAATAGCAAGGAATGCCCAGGGGAGCTGTCGGCATCCCTGCTAGAGAGTTCCCGTTGGAATTTCTACTTGGGAAAAGGCGGGGTCAGGTGCTGAATATGCAGAATCCACTCCTCTCTCTCCTTGACTCCAAGCCCGGCAGGGAAGAGCTGGGAAAAGACTGGAGGGGCCACTGTGCAGCCGGAATCCTGTGGGAAATGGGAAGGCTCCGGAATTAGTTGGAAAGTGCAAAGGGTCAGGCTGGCAGGGGGTGACAGCTCTGTAACAACGCTCTCAGTGGGAGCTGCTGGAATCTGGGCCCACACCTGGAATTGGCAGGGATGTGAGATCTGCAGGGCTGGGAGAATCCCCCAGGAACCGGGAGCCAGAGGATGGATGCAGTGGGAATGATCTCTGTGTTTGTCTCCCAAGGGAGTAATGTTGGTGTGAACGCGGTTATTTGTTGCTGGTCAAACCTGTGCAAACAATAAAGTCTGGAGGAAGTCAATTTTCATGGATTCTTTTGATTTTGCTGTTAAAACACTGATTTATTTATTTTTTCCCTTTTATTTCCTTATTCATTGAGGGATGCTGCATAACTGATTCCAGGAGGATAATACGAGCAAGGTTAACAAACCGTTGGTAATTAAGCATTTTGGAGGAAGGATGACTCTGCGTTCAAGGATATTTTGGGATGTTTCTTCTGCACAGCCCTGGAGTGCAGGTCCTACTGGAAATGTAGATCAGGACCTGCACCTGCTTCTCCTTGTGCTGCTCACAGAGCTGAGCCAGAATGAGGAGAAAGCCCAGGATGGAGCTCAGCTGTGGATCGACATCTCACAGAATCAGGAAATCCTTGAATGGTTTGGGTTGAAGGGACCTTAAAGCTCATCCAGTTCCATCTCCTGGCATGAGCAGGGAACCTTGTCCTACCCCAGGCTGCTCCAAACCCTGTCCAACCTGCGCTGCTGGGAATATTTGGGGGATGTTGCTGTGACCTTTGGGATGCTTGGTCCATGCACCATCACACCACAAGACACACACATGAGTAAATGCCTGTATTTAAGGAAAAACCCTTCCCTCTCTGTTCTCCTTTATTCCCGGGGTGTTCAGCAGTGTCACCATGCTCTAAGGACAACGAACAAAACCAGGGATTGTCCATGTGGGGATCTTCAGCTGAGGGACAGGGACAAACAGGGGTGAGTAAGAGACTTAAGACCCTAGGGGAACCAGCTGCAGCCTGAGGAATTTGGGGTATAGCTGGAATGCCAGTTCTGGCAGGGGCTGTGGGGGGTTTGGAGGGGAAGCAGCTCTCCACCTCTTGGAATCATGGAATTCTTGGATGGTGTGGTAGAAGGGACCTTAAAGCCCATCTTGTTCCATCATCTGCCATGGACAGTGACACCTTCCCAGGTTGCTCCAAGCCCCATCCAGCCTGGACTTGGACACTGCCAGGGATGACGCAGCCACAGCTTCTCTGGGAAATCCATTCCAGGGCCTCCCCACCCTCACAGGGAAGGATTTGATTTCTCCCAGGCCGGGCAGCTATTCCAGCAGGAGGGGAGCATGGGGACCCTCCTCTGCAGAGCAGACATTTATATGGCCATGAACCACCCCAAGACTGCCATCCCACTGGGAGTATCCAGGAGATCCTCCCATCAGCCCAGACCCAGGGCCAGACAGGTTTTGAGGACCCACAGCACTCGCTGGCTCAGTGAGTAAAAATTCATTGCACAATCTGACACAGGCATGAGGAAAACAAAGAAAATCAATTGTAAACTGTGTCATCCTCAGAGGCTGGGTTAGAATTACTCAGGAGTAATGAGGAGTAGTAGTGGTTGCTGCATCCATACTTTGCTCACAGCCAGGTCAAACATCTGTATTTCTAAGGGAAATAACCTGCTCCTAAAAATACAGATTTAACTGTAACCTGCCTGATGCCTGGTTGAATTTTAGAGATTTTAGGAGCAAAATAAATAAAGGGAAAGATAGAAAAAATGGGAAAAGGTCGCATGTCCCACTTGTACTGTAGAAAAAATAAACAATAGGAAGATGCCATGTTTAAACAAATTTATATTTATTGACATCCAGTACTGCACTATTGAGGATCTCCCTTGTGTATCCCCTTTAAACAGAAGGAAAATTGATGTTTTCTGCCAATTTATCTAATTATCCACATGTTTTTCCAGTTTCCCAAACTCCATCCCAGCGCTTCCTGCCAGGACCCGTGCAGGCCGGTCCGCCAGGCAGGACCTGGAAGGGAAAAGTGTGAGGGCACTGAAGGCCTCTGAGCGCTCCCGGCCGCGCCGAGCCGCTCCTGCCCGCGGTGCCCACTCCTCTGGGGGGTTCCGGGGGGCTCCACAGCCGCGGGGCGAGCGCGGGGCCATCACGGCGCCCACTGCGGCCGCTGCCCCTCAGCCGGCCCTCACCAGCATGGCGGCTTCTGCGCCCCGGCTGTGCCTGTACCCTCCCCAAGATGGCGCCGGCCGTGGCGCTTGCCGTGACCTCCCCAAGGTGTCGCCCCATGTTGTGGCTATGGCAGTGACCTCCTCAAGATGGCGGCCAGGGCGGGTACGGTCGCGCCGGACCGCGCCGGAAGTGGTGACGGCGCCGTTCCCGGCCCATGATGGCGGAGGCGGGCGAGGATGGCCCACGGCTGGCGGAGCTGCTCGCGTTGGGACGGCGGCTCTGGGACGAGCTGGAGGCCAGCACCGAGCCCTCCTCGGGAGCCCCGGCCGTGCAGGACAAGGTGCGACAGGGGCTGGATGCGCTGCAGCGGGCGGCGGCCATGGTGGCGCAGCTGGAGCTGTTCAGGTGAGCGCAGGGGACGCATCTGAGGGGACAAGGGAGGGTCCTCCCAAGGGAGAGCAGAGGGGGCAGGAGCGGGACAGAGTCCCAGAATCACATTTTGGACAAGATCTCTAAAACCATCGAGTCCAACCTGTGATCGATCAGCACCTTGTCACCCAGCCCAGAGCACTGAGTGCCGTGTGTGGGCGTTCCTTGGACACATCCAGGGGTGGAGACTTCAGCACATCCCTGGGCAGCCCCTTCCAATGCGTGACCGCCCTTTCCATGAAGAAATTCCTGCTGATATTCAACCTGAGCCACCCCTAGAACAGCTTGAGTCCTTTTCCTCTCCTCCTGTCCCTGTTCTCTGGGAGCAGAGCCCGACCTCCCTGGCTGTTCCCTCGTGTCAGGGACTTGTGCAGAGCCACAAGGTTCCCCCTGAACCTCCTTTTCTCCAGGCTGAGCCCCACCAGCTCCCCCAGCCGCCTCTCAGAGGATGACTCCAACCCTTTTCCCATCTCCATTCTGTTTCCTGACTCCCTGCTCTCTCCCTCCCAGTGAGAACGAGGAGCTGGAGGAAGTCGCCTCAACGGACCTGAAATTCATGCTGCTGCCAGCGCTGCTGGGAGCCCTGACGCTGAAGCAGGTGGACCTGAGCAGGAGAAAGGAGCACCTGGAGAGTGCCCGGGAACACTTTCTGCGCTTCCTCAAGCTCTGTGGGAACTACGGGCTGGGATCTTTCCAGCTGCCCTCCGGCACCTCTGGCGAGGAGGAAGCCAGGAGCCCCTCAGCCCCCAAGGACCCTGCCCAGCCCAACCTGGTGGCCATGGCCATGAGCAGGACTGCCAAAATTGAAAGGTGGGCTCCGTGCAGCTTTGGGAATCACTCTGGGAGGAGTGGGAGTCTGAGGCAGTGCAGGATTGGACAGGGAAGAGCTTCCCTGGCCATTGGAATAATTTGATCATAAAACGCTCATTGTAAGAGATGCAGCTTGCTGTTTAATGGGTGGGGCTGGGCAGGAGCGTGTGTGTCTCCAGTCTGGTCTCTAAGGAAAAACTGCTCAGAAACTTAAAATTAGCTCTTTAATCTTTAATGATTAATCTTACAGTTAGCTCTTTAATCACTGCTGGCAGCATAATGGCTTCCAGAGTGGAAGTTTCCTACCACTGGGTTCATTAGAGCTTGAAAAAAATATGGTTGGTGCCTTTGGTTGGGATTTTGGCCACCAAGTTGCTCATTGTAACATCGCTGGAAGGTCCAAACTGGCCTGGACTTTCTTTTAAAAAAGCATAGAAAAATATGATTTGTAGTCTAATTTGAAAGGTTTTGTTGGTTTTGGTTTTTTTTAATTACCCTTTTATGCTCCTTGTCCTCTCAGCTCCCAAAGGTTTCTTGGTTCTTACTATTCATTCTTCAGGTAACAATAAGTGAGGGAAGGAGGACACAAGGATTTAGTTTGGAAGTGTTTTATAGGAGTAGTTTCCCCTTTAATAACTAATTTCTGAAAAAAAGTAAAAATAAATTTACCCTGGAAATTTATTATATAAGGAATTCTTCCCTTTAATAACTAATTCCTGAATAGGTCAAAAAGTCCAAAAAGCCAAAATTATATTAAAAAAACAACTGCATCCACAAAATCAATATGAGAAGTTGGAAAAGCATTTTATTCTGTTTATTTTATTTATGTGATGTGGAGTTAACTCAAACCAGCCATTCTATTGATTTTCTCAGCCCTGCTTTCTCCAGAAGACTGATGCTTCCAGTCTTGCCTAATTTTACCCAGAAGGCTTCAGTTTCCTAGGATTCCTCAGTGTTTAAGAGAAGAATTAAATCATTGAGGCCTCTTTGAATTTAGTGTAATTTTACAGCTGCTTTTAACAGACAGGAGTGGCTGAAATTCCAACAAGAACCAGCACAACTTCCATGAAATTTGGTTGATCCTCTTAGAAAGGGTGGTAAAGATCCCAGTGATGGGCTGGGCTGGAGAAAAATGACACCATGATCTGATTTTCTTGTGTTTGAGGCAGATACAAACAGAAGAAGGAGCTGGAGAACAAATTGGCCTCCATGAGCAGCTCTGTGGAGAGTGGGGCAGCAGATGAGGATCAGATCCGGGAATTTTACATCCTCCAGATCCAGAAATGGATTGGCACCAGCCTGGAGGAGATTGAGAGCATCGACCAGGAGCTGGTGATCCTGAGAAACAGAGATGCAGCCAGGCAGGTGAGGGAGCTCTCCTGGGATCTAGGTGCTGTGGGATGGGCATGAGGGGATGAATCCCAAAGGAATTCAGTGACAGAGTTTTATTCAGTGACTTCTCAGTTGGAACTGAGCTTGATCACAGCATGAGCTGACGGGGTTTTCTCCATTCTGAATTCTGAGTTTTGGGTTGGGCTTTGCTGCTACACCTTCCCCACAATCCTAGCCTGTGGAATGCTGGAGCTTGGAATATTGGAGGTGAACTGGGCTGTGCAAAGGCTTTTCTGCAGATCCCTAATTCTGAAGAACAATTGGATTTGGAAATTAGAATAAAACCCTTGTGATTCCTGTCAAGCTTCCACTCCTGGTCTGCAGCGTGTCCAGGTGTTATCAACCAATTTGGCACGACAGAACGTTCACAGACCTGCAGTCCTTGTGCAGAACGTTCTGTCCAGGATTTCTGTGACCTGGAATGTCTCCTGGGAACAGCAGCTCCTGATGTGCTAGCACAGCCTCCTGGCAGGGCCGGTTTGTGGGGTCATTTTTTGGCACTGCAAGACTCAGGTCCTCTGAGGTGTCCTGGAGATGCCATGGAATGATGGGCTCAGAAAGTTCCACTGGAACAATAAACAACATTTCCTGCTCTGCTCTGAGCTCAGCCCTGGCAGCTCTGCTTTGACCCCAGCAGATGTCACAGAGGCACAGGAAGTGACTCCTGTACAGGCACAGTTATAATTCCTGATTTAAACCAAACTCAGGCCTGGATTCTCCATCCTGGGGCATTGCTCAGAGCTGAGGTGTTTCTCCTCTACAAGACCTTTAATAACTTCAGGATGGGAAGCAGAGGGGGAATTCTCATCCCCTTACTTCTTTGGTGACTGTTGTTTGCATCCCCAGGCTCCGACAGGTTCCCGTGGCCCTTCCCGGCCAGCCAGAAGTCCAGTGAAACCCTTCATCCTCACCCGGGATGCTGCTCAGGCCAGGTATGGATTGGGATGATCCCACCACACTTTGGGGCAGTGCTTTCATGTCAAGCCTAAAATATTCCATCAAGTGCAGAAATCCAGGTGGTACCCTCATGTCTGTGCTTGAGGTTGTGGCACCCTGAAATCTGGGCAGGAATTGCAGCATCTTAAGGACAGAATGGGGTAGAGACCAGATTTCCTGTCATGCTTGGGACATGAGTTATGGTGAGCTGTCCATGTATCTGCTTCAGTTCCCAGGGTTGTCCTGGGGCCACCTTCCTCTATTCCAGGTTGCTCCAAGCCCTCTCCAACCTGGAGAAATGGCCTTGGACATTTCCAGGGATCCAGGGGCAGCCACAGCTTCTCTGGGCAGTCTGGGCTAGGGCCTCCCCACCCTCACAGGGAAGAATTCCTTCCCAATATCCCACCTAACCCTGCCCTCTGGCAGTGGGAAGCCATTCCCTGTGTCCTGCCACTCCAGGCCCTCTCCATCTTTCCCTCGGCCATAGGAGGGCCACAATGGGGTCACCCCAAAACCTTCCTCAGGCCTGCCTTGTCACATCCTTATATCCTTAGCACAGATTGGATCATGGAATAGCCCTGTGCCTCTTGCCTGTGTTCCTGCTCATTCCAGGGGATTTCATTGCCTGGTTTTGGCTGGTTTTGTCCCACTGCAGAGTGTTTGGAGCTGGCTATCCCGGGCTGCCCACCATGACTGTGGATGACTGGTATGAGCAGCGCCGGAGGCAGGGAATCATGTCCACCCCACAGAGGGTTCCAGGTATGGAGCAGAGGTGGGAACAGGGGATTTGGGAAGCCTCTTGAGGGGATGGGTGAACAGGGATGTGCGCTGGGTATGGAACACCCCTGACTATGGAAGAATTGTTAGGAAAACAAGTGGGTTAGACTACGCTTGGCCTGCCCAAGGCCAGGCTGGACAGGGCTTGGAACAACCTGGGATAATGGAAGGTGTCCCTGGTGGCACTGAATGGGCTTTAAGATCCCTTCCAGTGCAGCCCACGCCAAGGTTCTCTGGCAAGCCCAGCTCCCAGCAGGGCTTTGGAGAACCTTGATCTTCTCACTGTCCTTCCCCTCCAGTAGGTGCAAGTGATGAGGAGTTGAAGAAGCAGCAGCAGGAGACGGAGGAGGAGGAGGATGATGAGCAAGCTCTTCGTAAAGCTCGGGACTGGGACGACTGGAAGGACACACACCCCCGGGGCTATGGAAACAGGCACAACATGGGCTGATGCTCTGGCTGCCAGCAGGGCCTGGAGATCCTGGGAGAACAACCTGGAGAGGGAGGAGGGAATACAGTGTACATAGGTGGAGCATCCAGGAATTCCCTGGATGGACAGGGGACAGGATGGCAGGAGGACATGTGACCCCTTTGCATTCCATGTCAGACTGGGGACACTGGTCGTGTTGAGGGGTGCCCCAGAGCTCTGAGGGGCAGCTCCATGTGGGTCAGGCTCCCTTTGCCCTTCCAAGCAGAGGCAGCCTCCAAGGGGAGCTCCATGGATTTGGAAACTGCTCTTTGTATTGTGGGTGGATATATTTATTTTTTTTTCTCTCTATTTTAAGCAAAATAAACTCTCTTTGTGCTGCCTGGTTCTTGCTGTGAAATTCTCTTGCTCTTCATGCCGAGTTTTTCCAGGGGGTGAGCCCCAGACACTCTCATGGAGCCCACAAGGAATAGAATTGGGACAAATGCTGCCACATTCCAAGACAAAGTAGTGAGTGTGCTCTGAAACCCTCTAGAACAATCCCTGAAACAGGGAAAACTCTCTGAATCTCTCTGGCACCAATCCTGAATGAAGGACAAGAGGACACACTTGGCACTGAGCTGGCACAGAGCAGTTGTGTGCAGGAAGGTGAGGAATCACAGCTGGAAGCTCTGGAAGTGCCCAGTGTGTGCTGGTAGTTGTGGATGAATTTCCAAACCTGGTAAAATACTGGGATGGAAAAGCAAAGCATGGGTGGCACTTTGTGTCACCTGGAGCAGTGTCACCTGCACAATGCTTCCTTACCCTGGGACAGTGGGATTCTGTAGAAATGTGGTGGTTTTCTTTCCTATTAGCAGGATTTGGGCACAGCTGGGCTGCAGGAGTTGAGATGTTTTCCATGCTGCAATCCCTGTCCTCGGAATTGTTCCACATCCAGGAAGCCTGCAGGGACTGTGGGTCCTTTCTCCAGGTACTGAGTCCCTGCAATTCACAGGAGGGGTTTATGGGTTCCAAATCTCCCAGGAAACGTTTCTTATTTTTCCCACCACAATCCTACAAGTGTGTTTATCCCTTTCCTACACTGATGTTACCCAGTACTTCCTAGAAGTTCCTCTGGACAGCTGGATCCTGAAGAATAGCTTCAGGGATTTATTCCCTATGGATTCTCACTGTTCTTGGGCTGTTGGCCTGAGGCTCCACCTTAGTTCTGACTCCCTGCTGCTCCTATTTCCCTTTCTTGTCATTTTTCCCCCCAAACCTCTCCTGACGGCACTCCAGGCTTCCAGGGCAGGAGGCAGAGTGCCCATCCTGGGGCTGGGAGCAGCAGGAATGGTCTGCTGGAGCTTCAGGGTATATTTTTAGGTGTCTCTGGGGCTGTCACATGGCAGTGTTTGTGACATTCCCCCAGCGTGGACGGTACCATTCCCAGGGGAATGCAGCAGAACCATTCCCAGAGGAATTCAGCCCCTGCCAGGACCTGCAGCCAGGACTTTCCAAGGAGTAGCAACCTCCCAGCATGGCCACAGCTCCTCACCCTCTGTGTGACCCTTCCAGAGATCACCAGTTCCTCTCCATGATCCTAATCCCAGAGGGAGCAGGCCCCCTCCCCTCTGCAGGGCCGGTGTCCCTCTGGTCACCTGGTTAAAGCCTCTGGGCACACAACCCAGCGCCCTCTGATTGCCAAACTCACCTTTCCACCCACAGCACCAAGGAGCTCCTGCCACCATGAAAACCATCATAGCAGCCTGTTCCCAGAATCTCAGTGGTAAGAGATTCCCAAAGCGGGTTGGGATGGTTCCTGGTTCTCCAGCAATGTGAGGAGCTGGAGGTTGACGCTCTTGTCTGCTTGCTTGGGAGTGCTGAGGAGAAAGGGGGTGTTGGGAGCAATTTGAGGATAACTCCACAGGAAAACACACAGTTGCTCCCCAGAGTTGAAATTCTGGATGTTACACACAAGAAGCTCCTGTAAATTCCAAATATTTGGTTTGCAGAGGCTCCTGTCGCTGTGGATGGGGCTGGCAGCACAGCCCTGGGGGTGTTCTCTGTGTCTGTGGTGTGGACATTCAAGGGGCTTTTGGAATAGGAGCTAGGAAAAGGATGTTAAAAAGCAGCTGTTTGGCAGGCAAAAGTTTGCTGGGAAGATTTCTGTGTCTTCCCTTGGAAAACGAAGAGACTGGGCTCTGTAGGTGGCTGTGGTTTTGGCGATGTGTGGCGGGTGGATGGGATCACTAAGAGCCCAGCATGCTGCATGGGAGAAAAGGACAAAAATTCCCCACTGGAAAAATCCCCCATGGGCCAGAGATGGTTCTAGTGTTTAATTTATTTCATTTTTCCTCTTCTTGGTTTGGATTAAGTTGAAAGAACTGAATCTCCACCAGCTTCCTGAACCAGGGGTGGTGGTTCTCCTCTGACCCAGGGGTCCCTGGCTTGGGGAGCCACAGCGACAGGGCTACTCCTGTCCCCCTGATTGTCACTCTGACCAACATGCCAATTTTCCCAAGAAAATAAGGCTTTTGTGACACTGGTGTGGCTCTCTGTGGTGGTCTCAGCGTGGGGACCTTTGGCCAGGAGCACTCCGCTGGCAGAGCCGGTGCCTCAGGCCCATTTTGGGAAGCAGGGATGGGGCCAGGCTTGGAGTTTGGATCCTGGCTGCCAGCCCAGGGAGGTTAATGGTTCACCAAAATCGGCCAGACGGAAGGGGCAGCAGAGGGAGTGGAGTGGCTGTGCTGCCAGCAGCGTGTCCCTGTGGGGACAGAGTGGGATGTCACTCTGTGACCCCAGCCACCCGGCTTGTCCTTGCTGCTGGCCTTGGCACTTGCTGGCGGTGGTGCCTCTCTGCTGTGCCGGCTGAGACATCCCCAAATCCCCTGTGAGCCTGAGCACACCAAGGCAGGCATGGGAATGGTCCTGGTCTTTGGGAGCTGAGCATGAGTGGGATGTGCTGCTGGTGCAGGGAGCTTTTGGGCTTGGGAGTACCCAGGTGCTCCCTGCTCCAGGGACAGCCCTCACTGCCCAGGGCCACCTCCTGGCGTCGTCCAGAGCTTCCTGGGGATGAGCCTTCTCCATTCCACCTCCCACATCCCATCCCTCCTCCCCTAGCTGCTCATCCTTCCCATGTCATCTCCGGCCGGCACCTCTGGGTGCCCCCCGGCAGCCACGTACGAACCGTGCTGATTTGGGCGTGCGCCGTGTCCCCCTGTCCCTGTCCCCCTCTCCATAGGCAGCCGGGCCAGCATCCAGACTGCCCTGAGGACGCTGCTGGCCGTGCCCTGGCCCTCGCAGCGCGACGTCCGCTCCGCGCTGCAGCTCCTGGCCGTGCTGCAGTGGGTGCTCAGCTTCCTGCTGCTGGGTGAGTGAGCAGGGGGCTGCGGGGATCCTGGGGGAGCCACACACCCGCTCACCGCCTGCCCGGCTCCCACAGGAACCGTCAGCCTCCTGCTCCTCATCTACCTGCTGTTCACCAGCCTCTGGCTCATCCCTGTGCTCTACCTGGCCTGGATCATCTTCGACTGGGACACACCAGAGAAAGGTGTGGTGGCCGTGTCCCTGCTTCCTCCGGCTTTGCAGCAGGATGGGGGTGGGGTCCCCCTTTCTCCAGGTCCCTCCCAGAACATGGGGAGCACCACATCCCTCCTGCTCTTTCCCTCCACTCCCCCATCACCAGCACCATGGTGGGAAGAGGGATGCAGCGGGTCGGCGGGGAACAGTTCCCTCGGATCCTGCTGCCCGCTGGGGCTGGGCTGGGCTGGGCTGGCCATCATCTCCTGGGGCCCCTCCCGGCTTTGCAGGTGGCAGGAGGCTGCCATGCCTGCGGCGATGGACCGTGTGGAAGCACTTTCGGGATTATTTCCCGGTGAAGGTACGGCGCCGGGACGGGGCGGGACCACCACCCAAAAGGAGGCGCCGCCGTCACGTTCCTGTGACTTCTTTTGTCCCCGCAGCTGGTGAAGACACACGACCTGTCCCCCAGCCACAACTACATCATCGGCTCCCGCCC
>VWYI01004801.1:41363-70933 GCA_013399455.1 Anthoscopus minutus | reverse complement strand
ATCATCGGCTCGCACCCCCACGGCATCCTCTGCGTCGGCGCCTTCTGCAACTTCATCACGGGCTCCACGGGCTTCGAGGAGCTGTTCCCGGGCATCCGCTCCTTCCTCACCACGCTGGCCGGAAACTTCCGCCTGCCCGTGTTTCGGGAGTACCTGATGAGTGGGGGTGAGCCCTGCCCTGCCCTGCCCTGCCCAGCCCTGATCACTCTGAAGGAAATACGGGAGGGATGGCTCTCCCTGGAAGAGGCAGGGCAAGGATGCTGCTCTGCTCGCGTTGTGCCTGAGCAAGAACTTCACCTCACACCTTGTCTGCACCTTGCCCACATCCTGCCTGAGCTGCGCCTTCACCTTGCTCGCACTCCGCCCGCTTCTTGCCTACACCCTGTCTGTACCCTCCTCTCTCACTGTCCCCAGCCTGCCCTCGCCGCTCCCTGCCGCAGCAGAGGGAGCCCTTGCGCTGTCCTTGCCCTGGTTCCGCCAGGTGCCATCGCTCGGGGGGGACCCTCGGCGGTCCCTGTCAGGTGCCCGGGCACTGCGGTGCCACAGTCCCGGTGCTCCGTCCCGCCGCAGGGCTGTTCCCGGTGACCCGCCGCGCCATCGGGTACCTGCTGTCCCAGAAAGGCACCGGCAACGCGGTGTCCATCGTCATCGGCGGCGCAGCCGAGTCGCTGTCCTGCCGGCCCGGCGTCACCACGCTCATCCTCAAGAACCGCAAGGGCTTCGTCCGCATGGCCCTGCGGCACGGGTGGGTCACGGCTGGGTCACCAGCACTGCCACCCCCGCGGGTCCCGGCAGTCCCCAGTGCCCCGTCACCACCCACTGTGTCCCTTCCTCAGGGCCTTCCTCGTCCCCTCCTTCTCCTTTGGGGAGAACGACCTCTTCCGCCAGGTGGTCTTTGAGGAGGGCAGCTGGATGAGGAGCATCCAGCGGCGCTTCCAGAAGATGATTGGCTTTGCTCCCTGCCTCTTCTACGGCCGAGGCCTCACCTCCTGCAGGTCCCGCGGCTTCCTGCCCTACGCAAGACCCATCACCACCGTGGGTGAGCAGTGGGGCTGGGGGTCCCCAGCGGGGTAAGGGGACACTCTACAGTGGGTGGTGCTGGAAGGAACTTCCCGGGTTGTGTCCCCAACGAGCCCAGAGTGCTGCCACCACCCTGACCCCGTCCCCTGCCGGCAGTGGGGGAGCCGGTGGCAGTGCCCAAAGTGGAGAACCCGAGCCGGGAGCTGGTGGACCGGTACCATGAGCTCTACATCCATGCCCTGCTGAAGCTCTTCAACGAGAACAAGACCAAGTATGGGATGTCCGAGTCAGACGAGCTGCACATCCTCTGAGTGCCACCGCCATCGGCCCCGTCCTGGCTCATGAGGGCTCTTGCAGGGGGAATTTCAGCCAGCCTGGCATGGGGGACATGCGGGGGACAGTCCCCACTCTGGCCTTCTGTTCCTCCGACCTGAGGGGGAGGTGGGAGGAGAGGGGGAAGCAAGGGGAAGATTGGGAAAGGCTCCTCCTTGCAAGGGCTTTGGAGGGGCTGTGGGTGACACAGCTGTTCCCTGCAAGGGGCTGGTGTGGGGCTGGGACCAGCAATGGGCAAGGTCCCCCTGGGATAACCAGGTCACCACAAGCTGAGGGAGGGGTGTCATGGGAGGAGGGACTGATGTGGAGCTTTTGGGGCGGCATCCTGATGACGAGTGGGACCAGCCCGCCCTGGGGTGGAAGGGGGATACTCCTGGACTTGGTGACATGTGGATGTGGACTGAGCCAGGACCATGTGGCCCCAGATGAGCCTTTCCTGTCATCTCCATACCCAATACAGATTTCCAACCTCCCAAAGCCTGTCTGTGTGTTCCAGAGACTGGGATTGGCAGCCCTGTGGCAGTACTACTGCACTGCCCGCATGGGTGCCCTTGCCAGCCAGTGTGTCCCCCCCCAGCTCATCTCCAGCTGCAGCAGTGTTTGGCAGGGCCCTTGCACCACTCAGGTGTAGCCAAGCAGCTCCCAGGTGCACCTGGGCCACGTTGGATGTAAAGGGAGGTGAGGGGCAGCTCTTACTGTTTTAACTGGGCTTGGGAGGGAGGTCTCCTGCTCTTTCTGCTCTTGGTTCAGTGGTGAGTGAGGATCTCTATGGATGGGAGAGGGATGTGGGGCTGGAATGAGCCATACCTGAGGCTCTCTCCTTCCCCTAGGGAGCTTTTGTGGGATGTGGCTGTGTGTGACTGGTGTGGTGGCTGGGGTGTGACACCCCAGTGACACTCTGGGTGCCCTTTTCTTACACGTGTGCTGGCAGGACTTGTGGGGATTGATGGGGACAGCCCCTCCTGGGACTCTCAGAGTGGGGAGTCCCCTGTCCCTGTCCCTGTCCCATCCCTGTCAGGCTAGTGTGGGAGAGTCAACAGTACTGATAGCAATCTCAGAGTGCTCTGCGCAGGCACTTGGTCAAACAAAAGGGCTGAGCAAACATTTGAGGAGCAAACACCCACAAAGGGAAATTCCCAAGAACCTTCCTGTCACCACGGGAGCTCCAGTTTGTCCCTCCAGGCCTGCCCCAGTGGATTTTCTCTAGGGCGAGGGTGATTGTCTTGTTCCTCTTCCTTATGCTGCAGGGAGAAACAGGCCTGAGTGTAGAGAGGGGAAGGAGCTTTATTTGGGGTCATGGGCAGCAAGTGCCCCAGGCCATGTCACTCCCCCTCTGCCAAGGCCAGCAGTGTGACAAGGACATCCCTGAGAACCCACCCAGTGTGGGCTCTGTCCCCAGGTTCAGTCTGGTCCCCACATGTTGCCATGGAGTCATCTGGAAGAGCTGTGCCTGCCCAGGGAGGCACCAGTGTCCCTTCTCTTCAGTGTCTTGTAAGCCCCATGTGTCCCCAGGAGTTCCAGGGATGGAACACCAGCCTGCTGCCCCAAAAGAGCCTCCTCAGTGTCCTTCCCATCCCTATGAGGTGGCTCTCCTGCCCTGACCAGCACCAGCACATTCCTCCCACAGCCTCCCAGGGCAGAGCTGGGACCAACCCATGGCCTCCAGCCCTCAGCCTCGCAGGGCTGGGCAGGGAGAGCTCAGTTCTGGGGACTTGGGAGTGCCCGCATGGAGCTGCAGCTCCTGGAGCCCAGGGCTGAGGCTACAGAACCCCCTCAGCACCCGCCTCTGCTGCGTGCAGTGCCGGTCCCCTGGGAGACTCTGGAGATGTGGCTGCCATCTGTGACATGGTCTGTGAAGGGTGACACCAGGGCCAGGTCCAGCGTGGGCACAGGCCGGAGGCGCTGGGCGGCCCCACGGCGCAGCCACCCCCGGTACTTGTCCCCAGCCATGAAGTACAGGATGGGATCGAGGCAGCTGTTGATGCTGGCCAGGGGCCGTGTGATCTTGTAGGTGAAGTTGATGATGTTGAGGGTCCGGCAGTCGGCCTGGAAGTAGCGGGAGGTGTAGTAGAGGGTGCGGGTGATGTGGAAGGGCACGAAGCAGATGGCAAAGACGGCGAGCACTACAATGATCATCTTGATGGAGCGCCTCTTGTAGGAAGGCATCCTGAGGCCGGGGCTGGAGAAGCTGGACTTGCAGAGCCGCTTGGCCATCAGGCAGTAGCACAGGACGATGACAAGGAAGGGCACCCCAAAGAGCAGGGCCATGACGGAGGAGCTGTAGTGCACGTAGTGGTCGAACTCCTCGGGCTTGGTGGTGTCGTGGCACAGGGTGATGTTGCCCTTGGAGCTGGTGGTGACGAAGATGAGGTTGGGGATGAGGCAGATGGTGACCATGAGCCAGGCAGCCACGCAGATGATGCGGGCGTGCTTGGTCTTCACCCACTTGAGGGAGCGGATGGGGTGGCAGATGCCCATGTAGCGGTGCACGCTGATGCAGGTGAGGAAGAGGATGCTGCTGTAGAGGTTGGCGTAGAAGAGGAACCGCACAAACTTGCAAAGCCCCGTCCCAAAGGGCCAATTGTTGCGGTCGGCATAATAATAGACCAGGGTGGGCAGGGACAGGACATAGAGTGTGTCTGAGAGGGCCAGGTTGACCATGTAGGTGGTGGTGGCATTCCAGGGCCTCATCCTGGAGACAAACATCCACAGGGCCCAGGAGTTGAGAGGCAGCCCCACCACAAAGACAATGCCATAGGAGACGGGCAGCAGGATGAACTTGAACTCTTCGTCGAAGACGCACTTTGCCTCGGGTGCTGCTGTGGTGTTCCCTCCTGGCCAGGGAGACGGCGTTGGTGTCCACAGGGAAACTGGGAACATCCTCACCGGGGTGGCCATGTTGTGCCAGCCAGATCTAGGGAGCAGTTCATAAAAGCACACTAGTCACTGATCCTGGCCATTGTCAGGCACAAAGCATAGAAGGGAGCCAAAGCTGCCAGATTTTCTCCCCCTCCAGGAGCTCTGGCCACTTTGATGGTTCTCGGGTTTTTCTCAGCTTGTGCTTTTGGGCCTCGTGGGGAACCAAGGGTGGGGGGAGTGGGCTCAGCAAAGCCTCCCCTCCCCAGCCTCTGCACCGAAACCCATTAATCACCCATTAATTATTCGTTAATCACCCCTTTGAGCCGGCGCAGGGCGGCCGGGGACAGAGCCTACGCCGGCCCCGCCGGGCACAGCCCCACGGCCGCCGCCGAACAACGAGACCTTGATGAGCACCAGCAGCCCCCGGCCGGGGCCATCGCAGCCTCTTGGAAGCTGCCTCAGCCTAATTGGCACCATCCTGACAATTCCGCTGCTCCCAGAGGGCATTTTGGGAGAAGAAAGGCGGGAGGAGAAGAAAGGATCGTCTGGGGGAATGGTGTGGCCCAGAGAAATCCGGGGGGGTGGCTGTTAAAGAAGCCTTTGGGAGAGAGTGAGTGTCCCTGGACAGCGAGGAGCCACTGGATGTTGTCTGTAGGGAAGGGATGAGCTGAGCCCTGTGAAGAGGAGCAGCCAGAGCCGAGTCCCGGCTCAAGGCAGAGCAAGCTCACAAGGCAGGCAGGACATTCCCTCCTGTGCCGTGCTAGGATCAAAGGCTGGGATCTGTGGGAAGTCGGCATGAGGACAAGCTGTCAAAGTTCAAAACTCTCTTCTCGAGGGAAAAGGGAGGGTCTGCCACCACCGTGGTGTCCAGCAAAGGACCAGTGAGGGCTGCCTGGGCCTTGACCCCCTCCACACCCTTCTCCATCCCTGGTAAAACGATTCCTCCAACAGAGGATGGATGCTTGGATGAGTAACTTGGGAGCAGGAGCTGATGGAGATAAGGGTGTAGCCAAAACCATATTTGATGAAGGGAATGTGGGAGCATCTGCAATTCCTTTTGTACAGAGCTCACCCAGGAGGTGATGGGCACCAGGACAGGGGAGCACTCAGAGCTCAGAGATGCATATTAGCTGGAGCT
This sequence comes from Anthoscopus minutus, assembly GCA_013399455.1. Taxonomy (NCBI): domain Eukaryota; kingdom Metazoa; phylum Chordata; class Aves; order Passeriformes; family Paridae; genus Anthoscopus; species Anthoscopus minutus. The sequence goes on along the minus strand of VWYI01004801.1, from coordinate 65,583 downwards.
GGTGCTACAAGGTGGAAGGACACATCATCTCAGGCTTCTTCATCCCTTGCCTCCCTCATCATTACCCTCCTGTTTCCTTTTGCCCTGAGGATGTGCATGCTCCTCCCAGCAGGAATGTCCCATAGGGTGCATCTGTGGGATCATCCTGCCACACCCTGTCCCGAGAGACACCTGGGGTTGACAGAGATGCTCATAAATGACTCAGCAGGCAGATGGGACAGCAGGGGCCCCTCCAGAGCCCGGGACTCTGTTTGAGTTGCGGGCTGAGCTCCAGGCCCACATCCAACACCCTGCAGCTCCTGGCCCGACACAGCTCCTGCCTTTATTGCAGGGATGAGTTCAGAGAGCAACAGGCAGGTCCTGATCAAACATTAACAGTGGGGAGAACTTGCTTTGTTTTCCCAGAACTAGGAGGGAAAACAGGCGATAGGAAAACCTGAGCTTGCAAGCAAGGTGCCAGTGGTGGTCCTGGCCCAGCAGCCATATGTCCCCAAGCTGCTGAGGACATGAGGGACCAGCAGATTTAATTTTCTCTTCCAAACTCATGAGTGCAAGGGAGCACAAAGCCCTGAGCCTGTCCAGAGCTGAGCTGTTTCAGGTTCAGTGTCCAAAATCAGTGTGCACGACACAGATCACCAAGCAATTAAGATATGGAGTAGACAGTAAATAAAAGTTAATAATCAAGAAAAATGCATAAGGAAAAATCTTATGGGCCACACTGAGCAGCTGTGGACTGCTGGACTGCTCAGAGGAGAGCACAGGCACCCAGCTTCTGGCAGCTGATACAGCCTGAGCACAGTCAGCAGTGGGATTTAACCATTCCCAAGCACATTCCTCTGAGGATAACCACTGAAATATAAAAATGCCAAAGATGACATCTGGCAAGTTATATTTTAACAGGTTTCTTGTTTCCTCTTCTTAGTCACGACCAAAATCAGTGACTGAAATTACTGAATCACATCAGTCTAGCCTGAGAACACATCACCACCAGCCCCATTCCTATTCCTTGCTGACATTCCTAGCAAAACTATCCTTGGCCTTTTGAGGAGGGATTGAGGTGTGAGTCAAGAGTTGGCACTGATTGTTGGAGCAAGAGATGGAAGGCACCACAGGGGAAGGACATGGAGCAGCGAGATGGAAGGGGCTACAGGAAGAGAACTTGGAGCAGGGAGATGGAAGGGGCTACAGGAAGAGAACTTGGAGCAGGGAGATGGAAGGGGCTACAGGAAGAGAACTTGGAGCAGGGAGATGGAAGGGGCTGCAGGAAGAGGTGATGCTCTTGTTCTGCCTGTTTTGTGAATGTACAAGGAACACTGCAGAATCCTTTGCCCATGGCAGGCACATCCCCCAGAGATGGTGCCTTTGGAGTGGCCTCTAGTTTTCCCCAGGAAGCAGCAAAAGGGTTTCCATTTATGCGGAAAGAGATAGCAATGGCCATGGGGCAGTGGGAAGGGGCAGGGGCCTGCCATGTGACACACATTGAGGGCACGATGCCCTTGACCACAGGATTGGCAGCTCTCCCCTGACTCCTGGTCCTGCAGATGTGCCCAGCCAGAACTGTCCTTTGACCCTGCTGCCAGCACCAATCCTGGTGGGATCTGAGTGTTCCCCCAGCCCTGGGGATTCACGGAGGTGTTAGAAAGGCTCTAACAAAACGAAGGGCAGCAGACTCTGCCCTGGAGCCAAAGGCCTGCTGGTGGGACAGGATGGGAATCGTGGTGTTGGGATCAGCAGGGAGGAGCAGGGAGCAGTTCAGAGAGGGGAGGTGAGAGCAGATTTTGGAGCAGCTGCCAAGGGATGGGTGAGCTTAGGACTGGCTGCTGCTGGAACATGGGAAAAACAGGGCTTTTCTTCTTGCCTAAGTCCTTGGAAATTGCAAAACAAGGGGAATTATGCAAAACATTGTGCAGAAGGACTCTTGTCCCTAATCGCCACGTGGTTGGTGCAGCCAAAGCCCCGGCACAAGGGGATGTGACCTAATTCCAATCCTTCCCTTCGCCTGGAAGAGCAGCCAAGGCATGCTCTGCCGGCACACCTCCCCAGGGACACAAGAGGGGTCGGGCGTTTCCCTTGCTGTCCACCCCATCCCCTGCCCCGAGGTGACCCTGTGCAGTGGGGGGATGAGGGTTCCCTTCCACCCTTGCTGGGCTGTCCCTGACCCCCCCACCTCGCTGGGAATGGACAGGAGCTCACGGTGTCAGGCTGAGCCACGGCAGCACCAGGGCAGCATCAACCCATGAGGGGATTGAGAGGAGGGTGAAGGAGAGGAAGGAGCCACACTGGGAAGTGTGAAGGCCTCGGTGACAGAGGAAGGAGGTGGGGTGTTAAGAGAGGAGGATCTACAGAGGGAATTGGGGATGGGGGAGCGATGGTGAGAACTGGCTGGCCCCCACCCTGCACCCATCCAACCCTGCAGATCCCACCTCTGTCCCTCGCTCCCGGAGCCCGGCTGAGACTGCGTGACCATGGCAGGGCTGTCCCGGCTGTCACCAAACAGGGGCTGCCCCAGCTCACCTGCAGACCTGGGCGGCTCTCAGGAGCTGGGCCCCCACGGGGAGAGCCTGTCCCCCACGCGGGACGGGGCCATGCCGGGGGCCTGCGGGCGGCTCTGGCCGTGCCCTGCCGTGCCGAATGTGCCCGCTCCCGCTTCCCGCGGCCGGCAACAAAGTGCCCGGGGAAGGCAGGGCTGGAGGCGGGCGGAGGCGGAGGCAGGAGCTGCCGCAGGGCTCAGCCCCACTGCCCTCCCATCCCTCTTTTGCCCTCGCAGGCTTTGGGCCACCTGCAGCCCCCGGACATGTGGCCTCTCCCACTCATGGTGGCCTCTCCCATGGGGGTCACAGCCCTTTCTCCAGGAGCACCGCGGCCCCTCAACCACCGCGGAATAGCCCCTCATCCATGGGCACCGTGTCCCCCCCGCCCATGGCGACCACATCCCTCCACCCAAGGGGACCGTGGCCACTCAACCACAAGGTCCATAGTCCCTCAGCCCTGGGCTGTGTCCCTGTGCCCACGGGGACCACGGCCCCTCACTCATGGGGATCTGTCCCTCAGCCACGAGGTTCATAGCCCCCGTGGCCCCTCGCCCGCCCTACGGCAGCCCCCCCTGCCCGGTGGCTGCCGGGGTCCCGCAGCGCTCCCAGCCCTGCGGGGCGATCCCGGGGACAAAGGCGGCCACTGCCACCTTGAGGCCAGCCTGGGCATCGTGTTCCCAAAACCGGGGCCACCTCGCGTGTCGCACAGAAGGGACCCTGAGGGGTCCCTGTGTTTTTGAGGGGGTGCCCCTCTCCCTGTGCCGGGCAGAGCAGAGACCCCTGTCAGATTTGCGATGGGCGAGGGCAGCCTCGAGGGCTGGGAGCACTGCGGGACCCCGGCAGCCACCGGGCAGAGGTTTCTGGTGGCGAGCTGGGACACCGGGAGCTGACGTTTTCCCTACCTGCCTCGGCACTTTTTCTCCTTGCCCTTTCGCAGAAACAGGTGCGCGAACACCCACCCAGTCCCTGACACTTTATTCTGGATAGTGACAGCAAAGGGAACCAACGCTGCGGCTTCAGGAGCTGTGTTGAAGGGAAAGTCCTCCCAGAACCCTGTCTGAGCAGGAGGCAGCAGCTGCTGAGGGCACAAGGGTGCACCGGGCTGGGCACAGCCACATGCTGGCAGGCTGCAGGTCGGCGGGCGGAGGAGGCTGAGCCTCCAGGTCTGGGGTATCCAGTGTTCCCCGCTTCCCGAGTGGCTTCGGCGCTCCCCAGTAGGGCCGCGGCGGCGGCTCCAGGACGTCCTGGGTCTAGCGCCGTGGGAGCTCCTGTCTGTCCCCCCTGCACCGCGGTGACACCTGCTCCAGCTCGCTCAGGTGAGTGGCCACATACGGCGAGCAGTCGCCCAGCTCCACCGTGTCCCTCGTCAGGACGGCCGACTTGGGTCTCTTGTGGTGGCCCACTCTGGGGGGGCTGAGTGGGTGCCCACGGGACGGGCTCGGTGGCCCACAGAGGGGCCGGCCACACCACGGGTCCTCCTCTGAGGGCAACTGGACCCACGGTCCAGCAGGGCTTCGGCACCGCTGGTCTCCGGCCGGGCCCTCTGCCTGGTTCTTGGGGGCTTCTCCGGGGGCTGGCACCCATGCCTTGGGGACTCCTTCGAAGATGAAGTAGGCGGGGTTGGTGTAGCCGGTTGCCGGCTCCGGGAGGCTGCGGGGGCGGCTCCTGCGAAGAACAGAGAGGGAAAGGGCTCAGCATCCCCCTACTCTGGGGCTCCGGCAGGCTCAGCCCGCCTGGGGTACCTGAGGCGCTGTGGGGGCTTGGGGCACATCGCGGGCTCTGCCGCCGGCTCAGCATCCTCCTCCTCAAAGCTGATCCACTCTGCGAAGGCAGCGAGATCTGGCCTCACCCCACGGCCGGGAGCCAGAGGGCAACGTGGCCCAGGATGTCCCCGAGCCCAGGGCACCGCGAGGAGGCTGCGTGCGGCCGCGGTTACCGTAGAGCCTCTCGCGGGTGCCGCGCCGGCCGCGGGGGACCCGGACCCGCATCCAGCCGCGCACGGAGCCCGTCTCCTCGCCACGGTGGAACAGGAAGGTCTCGAACTGCTGGGCCGTGGTGCCAATCGCTGACTTCAGGGCGAGGCAGCACTCGCCTGCGGGCACAACGTCAGCCCCCAGGGCTCGGGGGACACGGGAACCCCCCGTGAGCGGCAGCACCCGGAGCAAGGTGGGTGCCAGGGTCCCTCCTGCCGAGCTCCAGCTACCAACCTCACACCCAGCAGCCTGTAACCTGGAGGGGCTGTGCCTGGCACCCCCATGGTGGCCCCAGTGTCACCATCCCCAGTTACCATAGGACTCGCAGCTCTCCACGCCCTTGATGCTGAGGAGCAGGTGCTGGTCCCCCAGGTACTCCAGGTCAGGCAGGATGGGGTTCAGCTGTGCACAGAGAGGGGGGCTTGGGGGGGCTGCCACGGGGTGGGGGGCACAGGGAGGCTCTGTCCTGGAGGGTGGTGGCAGCTCCAGCTCCCCTTGGGGTTCAGGGTACAGAGCCAGAGGCAGGGATGGGGATGCTCCAGGGCTGCGCACCACAGGCAGATGCTTGGAGGACCAGCCCAGCTTGAGGAACCCAGGGATGTCCCAGCTCTGGAAGGTGTTCTGCTCGCTCCGTTGCACCTCTGGGGGGAACAGAGGGGCACATAGCTCCAGCCAGGCTAGGTCACTCCCACAGTTCCCACGGCCCCCCCAGCACCTCTCACCCTCCAGGCAGTAGGAGTGGAACTCGATGTAGCACTTGCTGCGGCTCGTGGTTTTCAGGATCACTTCAATGCTCTCCCACTCGATGCAGGCCAGAGCCTCAGGACCAGAGCTGGGAGCTGCAGGCAGGTCAGGGTGTGCCAGGGCTCAGCCCAAACCCAGCCCAAGGGGTGACAGACCTCAGCCCTTACCCTCCTTGGGCACAAACTGCGATGTCACTCCCACCTCAAAGGTGGCAAAGACAGGCGAGTGGTCACTGGTCACGATGTCATCTGTGCAGCCTGGATGGCAGGAGGGGCAGCTGGGGAACAGTCCCCAAGCTCTGGGGTCCTGGGCAGCATGGGCTACCCTGGCTGCTCTGTCTCTGGGGTTTCACTCACCATAGGAGTTACAGACCACATGGGTCTCTGGGTGTGACTTCCACAGGATGCGGTCACACCATGAGGGGACATTGATCCGCATCTAGAAACAGGGAAAGCAGCTGGTTCAATGGCCTCTGAGGTCTGGGTCCCCCTGCCCAGAAGAGCCTCCCAGCACCCCAAAAAGTGAGTTTCCTCCTGCCCAGATCCTGTTTTGGCAGAGAACAGGCTGATAGTGCTGTGGGGGCTGAGCATCACCACACAGTCCCCTGATCACCCTGCTGTCCCTGTCCTCAGAGCATCCTGCTTGGAGGGAAGCCTCTGGAACTCACCCCCGTGGGCTTGGACTTCTGCCACACGTAGGTGTCCCGGGTGCCCCGCTCGTAGCGGTACGTGGGAGGGAAGGAGATGTCGCCCTCACCTGCAATAAGGACACATGGGTGGCACGGGGGCCATGCTCCCTGCCTGTCCCTATGAGGTATCATGGTCCCCACAGGAGGCTCAACCAATGGCTGGCACATCTGGCCCGATGCATGCCAAGGACCCCCAGGCTCTGGGCACTTCATGCAGGGCTGTGCCAGGAGAAGGGATCCCCAAGAGCTGGGGGTGACACAGGGGAGGGCCGTGGGGACCCTAGTGCTGCTGTCTCAGCAGGAGGAGCAGTGTCCTTTACCCCACACTCACTGAACCGCAGGAACACCTTGTTCTTCTCCCGCTCCAGGCTGAGCTGGTCAACAGCCAGGAGGGCTTGAAACTCCTTCTTGACTATGTGGGTGAGAATGTCCTGTGCCAAGGAAGGGACAGTGACCCCCAGGCTCCTCTCCCCCTGCTTTCTCCAGCCTGGCCCCAGCAGGGTCCCACCTGCACGTCCATGTCCAGGCGGTAGTTGAGGTCCCCAAACCAGAAGAGGTGGGAGAAGCGCAGGGTGAGGTCGAAGCCCCCCAAATGTTTGTCCCCCAGGGCCAGGGAGTGCACGATGTCACTGTAGTTCTGGTTACGCCTGCAGGGGGGACAGCAGCCCGGGGACAACCCCCTGTCATTCTGTTCCTGCCATTGGGGGACAGGGGCAGCCCCACAGCCCCTCAGGGCTCCTCCACCCCCTGAGGCACCCACCTGCCCTGTGGCAGTCCCATCCTCCCCATCCCTGCGTCACCTGTGGGTCTTCTCGCTGCCAGAGGCCAGGTGGCAGTTGACAAAGCCGAAGGAGGTCCCGTTGAAAAGGAAGGAGACACCCACAGCTCCCTTGTTCCCTGCAGAGATGTGTCACCACTGAGCTCTGGGGGAGCCCAGAGGTCCTGTCCTGGCCCCTCCCTCGGGGTCATCTCCCCGCCCCATCCCCTCCCTACCCAGAGTGTTGGCGATCCCAGTTTTCACACTGGAGGTATGGACGTGGCTGATGCGCCGCTGGTGCTCCGGCTTCACCAGCACCACGATCTTGATGCTCCACAGGCACTGCAGGGCCACCTGTGGTGGGGCAGGGTGTGAGCCTGCCTGGCCCCCATCCTGCCCCACGGCCACAGAGGGTGGGGCTGGACACGCAGGTAGGTCAGCAACCCATCCCCGACTCCTGGGGACGGCACCCATGGAGTCTGTGGAGCACAGGATGTTTCCTGGGCTGATTTGGGGTGGGGGAGGATCTGGGGGCTGGGGTAGGAGCTGTGGGGCGATGGCTGCTGGTACCCAGCCCCCCTGGGCGTGTCGGGGGCCTGGCTGTTACCACTCGGTAGTCGATGGCCATGAGGGTCTTGAGGGAGGCGCAGAGGAACTCGACCCACTCGCGGTCGCCCAGGGAGTTCCCCTGGGTGCCGATGACGTAGATGTCATGGGGGATGCAGGCCGTGGTCTCGTCCTGTGTGTGCCCCAAGCCCCTCGAGGTCAGCCAGGAGGCCAGAGAGCGGGGTGGGGGCGTGCTGCCTGCGGGCAGGGGCATGGGTCACACAGAGGGGACGTGCCAGGCCCCTGAGCTCCTCTCCAGCACAGGCCCTGCCCCTCTCCAGGAGCTACTGGGGGTGGGAAGCAGTGAACCCACCCCATGGATCAGCTGTGTGCATCCCAGAATGCTGCTGGGATTCACAGCCCAAAACTCTCGTGATATCCCCGTTCCTCTGTCTCCCCAACACCCTCCAGGTGAGTGGATCATGACAAAGCCCATGGCAGCCAGATTGGTGTCTTCTCCAGCCTCCTCAAGCTGACAACCAGCTCAGAGCTGAGGTTCCCTGAGACACCTCCCAAAGCCCAGCCAGGCTCACAAAGAGCCACAGCAACCTCCCAGGACGAGGCCACCTTCTCCTTACCCATGTTCCACGTCCCAACATACACCGAGATGATCTCAGGCTCGTCCAGGTTGGAATGCTGGATCTTCATCAGCTGCAGCAGCTGGCAAAAAGCCTCTCGCTTCTGCAGGATGGTGAGGGTGTCTTAGAGAGATGGGGGGCCCAGCACCCCAGGATGAGGTGGTCATCACCCCCAGGTGTAAGAGCCAGCTTGCAGGGGTGGTCTCAGTCCTGAGACCACTGATTTACTGCTTCCCATATTCCCAAGGGCCCCATATCCCCCAGGACACGCTGGTGCCGCTCACCCGTGCGCTGGGGAAGATGAAGTCCCTGCTCAGGTTCTTCTGGTTCTCGCGGGCACACACCAGCCTCACCTTGCTCTGCACACTCTGGTACTTGATCAGCTGCAGGACTGAATGATGGGAGTCAATGGTGGCCCCCACCTCCCACCACGGGGCAGTGTGGGACGGGGCTGGCATGTGACAGGGCATTGTGCCATCAGGCCGATGGCAGGGAACCCTCCAGCCCCAAGGAATTCCACTGGCAGCCAGCAGGAGCGCAGCATTTCAGCATTCCCTTACTTTTATCCTGCGGGATCACCTCCTCCGGGGAGCCGCTGCCGCGCTTGGTGATGGTCACGGTCCCTGACTGCACATCCACCGTCAGAGCTGCACGCTGGCACTTGCCCACCTTCACCTGCACACACGGCCGTGGCTCTGGGGTTGTCCCCACACCTGCCCTGCCCAGCAGTGACACCGGGGTCGCTCCGTGTCCCCAGCCTCACCTCGAAGTTCTGCACGGCCAGGGGCCTGGCGGCTGGCACGGGGGGCACGGCCACGCTGGGCAGTGCCAGGTTGTGCCTTGTCACTGTCTCCTGCAGCGACTTCAGCACCTGCCAGAGAGACGGGCAGCGTGCTGGGGGCACTGGGCCGACTGGGAGCCCTGGGCTGTGCTGCCACCGGAGCTTGATTTGACACAGGGGTTAATTGAGGGCAGGGGTAGGTGTGCCTCCCCCTGCACCATGGCTGGGGTCAGGCACCTTCTTCTCCAGCGAAGAGAGGAGGTGGTTGACAGTGGAGATCTTGTTGAGGAGCAGCTCCAGGTCTGAATCGCTGCTCGGGAAACCCTGAGGGGGAGGATGGATTATTTTGGAGCAGCACGGTGGCACTGGTGGATTGCTCGCTGTGGGGTCTGGGCTGCACCACAAGATGTGAAGGTCCCTGGGGGCTGTGGGGGCACTCACCTGCTCCCTGGCCGGGCTGCGAGGGGACACAGGGGGATCGAACACCCTGGCCAGGGTCTCGAGACCCACCAGCGTGAAGTCGATCTCACTGCAGGGGAGGAGAGAGCGGGCGAGGGTCGGTGTGGGCGTTTCCCGTCCCTTGACGCGACACTCATCCACAGAAAGGGGACGGGGACATGGTGAGTGGCCCCGGGCAGTGGCCCCGCTCCAGCCTCACCGTCCCCAGGCCACTGACCTGTGCAGTGCCCGGCAGGCAGTGGCGAGTGCGGTGCTGAGGTGCCGCAGCTGCGGGTGCCCGTGGCACAGAGCCTCCAGGTCCGGCACATGGTGGGTCAGGTACTCAGCCATGAAGCCCATGAAGTCACTGGCCGGGCTGGGAGAGGGATGGACATAAGGATCTGCCAGGGCATGACCATCCCATCGCCCGGGGCGGGCAGGGGTGCGTTACCTGCTGTGGACCTGCTCCTGCAGCTTCTGGTGCAGCTGCTGCGGGATGTGGGTCCGGCTGGAGGGCGGAGCTCCGGGACACGGCACCGTGTGCCCCCACCTTCGAGCATCCTCCCCGTCTGTAGGCAGAGCCATCAGCTCAGCTGGACCCTCCCCGCTCCCAGCCTGGCACAGCCCGCGGCCCCTCCCCGGCTCACCCGAGTCCTCGTCCGGCCTCGGCCGGTGCACGGGGTGTAGCAGCGGGGTCACCAGCCCGTTGTTGGGGTGCTGGTAGGCACCGATCAGGTCGGGGAGAGTGAGGAAACACTTGGCTTGGATGCCCTGGATGGTCTAGGGAGGCAGAGCAGGGGAAGAACCATCACATCCCTTCCTCTGCCAGGGCAGCCCCAGCCTGCTGTGTCCAGTGGGTCTGTCCCTCCAAATGTGCCTGTGGTGAGTTGGAAGGGCCAGCTGAACACCAGACCCGTGAGGTGAGGAGCGTGGAGGAGCATGGAGACATCAGCCTCCTTCAGCAGACAGGGACACCCAAGATGGTCTTTTTAGGGGGGCAAAAAGGGCAGCTGCAGAGAGCTGGGTACCAGGAGAAACCCTGAGGGGACATCGAAGTGAGGGCAGGACAGGCCCCGTGGGGTTGGCTGTGTGTGGCCAGGCTGTGACAGGGTGTGTGGCAGGAAGGGACAGTGCCAGGATGCGTCCTGCTGAGCAGAGGCAGCCTCTGAGCTGGAGGGGCTGCAGAGCGCCCGCATCCTGCAACTGGTGCAGAAAACAAACCACAGGCTGATGCCGCCTCACCGGGGAGGGGGACGAACACTGCGGGCCCTGCACCCTGCAGCTGCATCCTGCCTACGCCCAGCCCCGAGGCACCGCCCAGGGCAGGGGGGGCACCCCTCTGCGCCCACCTGCACGGAGAGCAGCCCCTCGTCATCGGGGAGGATGCGGTAGGTGTAGACGTGCCTCTGGAACCTGGAGAGAGCAGGGGAGGGGCTCCATTCCGCTGCCCGAGGAATGTGGCAGCGCTGGGGCCCAGCCCCGAGACAAACACCCCATGCCCTCTGCAGAGAGAGGAACTGAGCGAGCATTTCTAGAAATAAATCATCACCCTCAGCTCGGGGGCTGTGGGAGGATGTGCAGTGTCCCCCTGCTTTCAAACAGCACGGGGCAGCCATGACCCCACCAGCACTCACTGGGGTATCCCCAGCACCATGGCTTTTGGCCACACAGAGCCTTTGCCATGCTGCCTGTGGGGCCACTGCACATCCCTGCCTGTTCCATCATCCTGTGCCACCAGCCTGGGCTCTGGCTTGTGCCCCGCACCCACAGCACCCAAATTTGCAATTTGTCCCACACAAAGGGCCAGGCCAGTGAAGGAAAGGGGGTGCATCCTGCCAAACCTGCCCACACAGATGTGTGACATGCAGGCAGGAAGGGTGCAGAGCAGGAAGGGTGCAAGGCATCAGTGCTCTCAGGGGCTGCACACCTGCTCGCAGGTGTGGGGATGGCAAGAGGTCCTGTGTGTGGGATCGTAGCCCCAAAGCCCCAGCACAGGAGATGCTCAAAGGCCAGCAGGCAGCCCAAAACTGCTCAGTGTGCCCTGGATTTGGGGCTGGTTACTCAGTCAGCAGTCATGGTGCTGGGCAGGGCTGTGAGCCCAAACTTTATCCTTCTCCCAAGGACACGGCTCCACTGCCCTGATCCAGGGATCACTCAAAACCCCGGAGCCAGAAGCTGACACCCTGCTCGCCCCACTCACATCCCTGCAGAAGGCTCTTCTGTGAACTTTTGGCAGTGCATGGAGCAGGGAGAGGCACAGAGGTAGGCAGGCAGGGGACAGGAGACAGAAGGCACACTCAGAGCCAGGGCAGGGACTCACAGGAGACACAGGGCATATGCCCCCTTCACCGACTCGCTGTCCCGCACCAGGAAGGAGCCGTCCCGCCCAGCCTTGGCCAGCAGCTCCTCAGCCACCACCTGGCTGATGTCGCGGTGGTACCACCCTGCTGCCGCCATCCTGCCGAGCCGAGTCGCCGTCCCAGGGCCACATCCAGCTCAGCAGGGGCTGCTAGCAGTCACGGAGGCTGCTGGGGCGGGTGAAACGGGGAGTGTCGAGGGGACAGCTGCCCCCCGGTACCCGAGCGTGGTGCTGGCTGCAGGTCCCAGCGGGTGACAGGGAGCCACCGCGGCGATGCTCACGGAGATGGGGTACCCTGCGGCAAGGCAGAGTGGCAGGAGCACCGAGGAGGCAGCTGGTGGAGACTGGGGGTCCGGATGATCAGCCTGCAGGGAACGCGGGGGCCGATCAGCAAGCGCATCTCTGTTGCTGGGGGATCGCAGGAAAAGTGGCGAGGACAGGCCATGCTGGTTGCTCCCAGGGGTGCGACCGCACCTGACACACTCACCGTCCCTCACAGACGCCGGGCGGGGCTCCCGTGGCTCTTGTGGGGTGCTGTGGGCAGCAAGCTGAGGTTTTGGGGCTCAGCCGAGCGGGAGCAGAGCTGTGATGCTGCTGGGCTTCCCCCGGTGGGTCACACCGGCCCCCTGCCCGCCACGCTGCCCATCGGGGCGGCAGCTCGGGGTCGCTCAGTGCCCACCGCGATGCCCTCGGTTCCCGTCCCACGGGCCGCCTCCTCGCTCAGTGCCGCTCGCTCGGCACCGCGGCCGCGCTCTTTCTTCCTCCTTCCGTGAGCCCCGCTCTCCCCAGCCCCGGGAGCGGCCTCCTCGCTCCTCCTCCAGCCCCGCCACCGGGGCAAGGCATGGCGGGGAGAGCGGGGACGCTCCCGCCGTGCGCTCTGCTCCCACCTGCTCCATCCACATCCTCCCCGCGGGTGAGGGATGCGCAGAACCCAGGGAGAAGGAGTTTCCAGGAGGGCAGAAAGCCCCTGAATATGTTTGGGGCGGTGGGCAGGGCTTGAGCTGCCCACTCTCGGGGCCCTGCTGGCCGTGTTGGGGCCGCGCTTTGCGCTTGGCAGGGAAAGACGGAGCTGCCGCGGGCACTGGGCGCCCACTGCGGCACTCCAGCCACCGCTCCTGACTGTACCCTGCCTGCAGGTGGGAGGGAATTTGGGTTCAGGGGCTCCCGGGAAGGGGTCGGGAAGGAGGGAGACTTTTCCCAGCAGGATAGGGTTCGGACAGCACCGCAGGTCCTGGGTGCAGCCCCAGAGGTTTTTACGCCTCGTGGCCAGGAGGGAGAGAGCCCACACGCGTGTGGAGGCTCGAGCTGCCAGGGTGATTAGCAGCAATTAATTACAGATGAGCAGTAGCCACCGTCTGCTATCCAAGCGCCTGGCAGCTTCAGGGCTGCTCAGGGGATAGATGGAGAAGTAGATTCCTGCTGGAGGAGGATGAGGATAAGGATGAGGATGAAGCGCTGTGCCAAGCCATGCTCCTGGCATGTTCCCCACCCCTTGGCACCACTGCACATCCCTGCAGCCCTGGGCCAACGCTAAGGGACAGACCCCTGCCTCCTGCCCCAGACCTCCAGCACAGATGTGCCAAAACACCCTGCAAGGCTTCGTCCTGGGTTCCCAGCCTCGAGAGGAACCTGTGGCAGGGCCAGTGAGAAGTTGGGCCACCCAGCTGATTTTGGGCTGGTGTTCTGGTCACACAGCAGCAGGTGCAACTCTGCCCAGCACCTGCTGTGGGGACACACAGAGGTGGCAGGTTTGTGTGGGGCTGGAGACACCCATCCTGCTGAAGCCCCAATCCCACCAGCGCTGCTCCCTCCCGTTACTTAACAGCGCTTCCTGGCAGGCGTGGAGGTGCCTGTCTCCTGATTAATGCCATCCACGCTGCTTAATCCGGATCAGGGAAGGAAGACCTGGAGCTCTGAGGGGCTTTGGGAAATCAGCAGTGCCTGCTCTGAGTGTTTATGTAAGGTGGCTGTGGTGTGCAGTGCCAGAGGCGGAGCTGGGAGCATGCCAGAGACACCTGGAAGCTCTGCCAGCACCTGGGCACAGGTGAGGTTGGGAAGGCAATGTGGACTCATTGGGGCCAGACTGCTGGGGGCTGGGGCTGTACCAAGGCTCCCTCCAAAGCCTGTGGATGCAGGATGCCCCATGGCCTTTCCCTGGGAAGGCAGGACACTCCAGGGCACTGTCCACTGGGATAGAGGGATGAAGCCAGACCCCACCATGCTCCACCAGCCCCACGTCCACTGGTGTCCTGTCCCTCTGGAAGTGGCTGTTTGAGCAGTGCCTGTACCTGGAGGGATAGTGGGATGGGGAGAAGAGAGGAACCTCTGGCCATTCATTACACAGGAAAAAGGAAGAAGGTCTCTTTCATTTCCCTATTAGTTTGAAGTCTGCTTCCTTCCCTGGCGCTTGGTTTGGAGCACAGTGTGAGTGTGGGAAGGGATGTGGGCTCTGTCCATCTGCCCACCGTTTTGGGGAGAGGAATTATCTGCTCCCCAAGCAAGGGCTGGGCAAGGCTGAATCCACCCAGCTGGAATTAGGTTGAGCCGAAGGGACCCAAGATGAGCCCTGCTCTCCACCCCACCACACTGTGCAGGCCCTGCACAGTGAGTGAGTGAGTGGACTCAGTCACAGGGCCCTCATTAAGACTGTAATGAAGAGTCACAAACAAAGCTTAGGATTAGGTGCCCCAGGCACAGTGCTGGGGGCCCTGGCCAAGATGAGGGTGTCCAAGTGTCCAATTGCCTCCTCCTCCTTCTTTTCTTCCTCTTTCACCTGCCAGTGTGAAGGTCACAGTTCACGTGTCCCCCTGACTGTGGCAGAAATAGCGCCCATTAATCTGGAACCTAAGCAGCTCTCCTGTGTGCAATTAAAGAGATCACAAATCCTGGCCCTGGGGAACATGTGCTGGCAGCTAAAGCCCTGGCAGTGGGGCTGCTGGGCATGGCATGGCATGGCATAGCATGGCATGGCGGCTCCCAGTGGCCATGGGGGAACAGGTGAGCTGTGTTTGGGAGGAGTTGGTGCCCAGATGATAGATGTTGTTGAGCTGATGCAGGGTCATGGAAGGAAGCAGAGCTCCAAGCACAGCTCAGGGATATCCTGATCCCAGTGCTCAGCTCTGGGGGTTGAACCAGAACCAAGTGCAACCCCAAAGGAAGGGCTTGAGTGATGGTGGAGGTGAGGAGGATGAGTGGTGCCTTGCTGGAGCAGTTTGTAGCTGCCCTGGGCTGTCCTTGTGTCTCATCCCTAGAGCCAGTCCCACAGCTATTCCCATAGGAGGGCTTCCCACACAATGGATGTTGCTACGACAGGGTTGCAGCAGGAATTCTGCTCGCCTGACAGCCACAAGGTAGAGACACTTTGGGCTTTCCACAGCCTTCTCTTTGCTGCAGCAAACCTGGAGTTAATGATGCGCTAATTGGATCAGGCAAGGCCAGCCTGGGAGTTATGAAATGATGCTGGGCTGAGCAGGCAGTGTTAGGGACAATGGCAGCTCTGTGTCTCACCCCATAGGGGTGGCTGGTCCTTCCCTCATGGTTCAGGGAGGGTGAATCCTGCCTTCACCCCATCCTGCACAGCAGTGTCCCCATGGGGAGGGTGTCCTGTGTGGCCTGGGCCATGACAGGTCCCCTCTAGGTGACCAACCACATGGGCACGTTGGCCATGCAGGAAGCTGTTTGTGCCTCCAGCCTTCTGTTATCCAGGCAGGAAGGTGAGGGAGAGAGAACTCCAGGCTGTTCCCTCCTTCTCTGCCATCTCCATCCAACCCCACGCCCAGCCCATCTCCCTTTGCCATGGGAGCAGCTGCAGAAAGCCCCTGTGGGAATCCATACCCCTTCCCACCAGGAGCAGAGCTTCCACCTCAATTACCATCACCTTGCCCCTAAGCCCACTTTGCCAATCCCTCTAAGCTGCTTTCCCAGGGCTCCAGCAAGAGATGTATTTATAGCCCACTCTTACTCATGAAGCGTCTCCCCAATTAATCAACTAATAGGATTCTTCCCACTAGTCCCTCTCCCTGGAGCACTCACACAGCCAGGCTGAGTGGGCGAGATCAGATGCCAGGGGAGGGACAGCCAGGAGGGATATAAGCAGCTGCAGGACTGGGAGCAGCCCGTAGTGACTGGGTGGCACTGGGACGTGCTGGGAGAGGAAGAGGAGGAACATCTATCTGTCCATCCACCTGCCAGGTGAGCACTGCCTGCTCTGTTGCTTGGGCCCTGCCAGGGCTTCAGGGTTCTGAGGGTTTGGAAAACAGGGCAGGGACACTGGTGCTGGGTTGTGGGTGGAAGGAGGGTGGTTTACAGATGAAACATGGGGAAAATGTGGACGCAAAAGATTCCAGTGTGGCCAAAGGACGTGGTGGAGGTGCTGCATAGTGGCATGGGACAGCTGAGCCAAGCCAGAGAGGGTCCAAGTCCCCTCTTTGGGGCTTGGGAGATGCAGAGCAGGAGTTTAGCTCTTCTCTTCTCCACCTTTCATTGCCTCATCACCAATTCCTGGGGTCTGGAGGGAGATAAACTCTGCTCCTACTCCCTTTGCACCTTCTCACCCTACAAGGATTCCCTACCTTCACATCCCACAAGCACCCAAGGTCCTCAAAGATCCTGAGACTGGAACTACTCTCTTGTCTTCTTGTGGGGAAGAGAATCATCCCCTCACCCCCATGGCCATTTCTCTCTCACCAGCTTCCCTGGGGTTGTGTTCAGAGGCAACTCTGTCCACGTGCCTCTGGGGCTTAAAATCCTGCCTGGGCTTAAGCTGTGCTCATGTCAGAGCTGTCTATCCCTAAGAGGCTGAGCTCATCCCATTTAATATCCTGGAGAATCAGCTCGTGATCAGTGGGATCTTTACAGATTCCTTCTGGACACAGGCTCGAGTCAGTAGAGCTTGGGCAGGGCTGGGCAGCTCCCAACATAAAGGGATGGGGATGGAGGGACTCTGTGCTCTGAGACCCCTCTTTCCATGGGGGAGTTGAGCTTCCTTTGAGCTTTCTCCCTGTGTTTTCCTTGCCTTCCTGTGAGTGACAGGACAAAACAAGCCCATTCCTACCACTGAGTCACGACAGCCAATTTCGAGCAGACAGGAGAAACTCTTAAAATTGAGACTCTATAAGGCCTTTTGTCCATTTTCTTGCCTTTCCTAGCCTTGAGGACTAGTCCTTCCTTCCTTCCATTGGGAATCACCCCTGTGCTTACTCTTTTTGGGAGCAACACTCTCCCTTTCTCTCTCCCACTTCATCACATTTTCGTCTGGGAACAAGGAGCTGGCTCAGTTCCCATGTGTTGCCCCAAAGCCAAACCTGGAGGTCCCGAGCTCTGCAAAGGTGGCAGTGCCATATCCTGAGGGCTCTGCAGTTTTTTGGCATGTGCAGGATGTTGGATGGTGGCCATGGCTGGGCTTGCCTCTTCCCCAGCACCTCATCCAGTGCTTTCCCCGTTTCTTCCCACAGATTTCCACCTGGAGATTCCTGCACTGACTTAAAATGGCAGACGGATCGAAGTAAGTATCTTCATTGATTTATTTATCTGGAGTTGAGTTGGAGCAGGGCACTGCAGGGCAGAAGCAGAGAGGGAAAGTGAGACCCAGCTGCTGCTCCCAGCAGCTGGAATGTGAGCTCCCATGGAGCTGTCATGGAGCTCTGTGTTGGTCTTTCTGACTTGCCCTTAAGTGAGAGGCACCACCCACTCCTCCATGGTCACACTGAGCTCAGGAGCACATCTGGGGTAGCCACACAGGGTGGGTTTGGCCCTGAATTTGCAGGACATGGAATTCCTCAGGAGCAGGACACCCTGGCGTAGCCCTTGGTGATGCACCACGTTTGTAGAGCAGCCCATCATCTCCTCATCCAGCCTTGTCCAAGGCATTCCCAAACTTCTTGCCTCTGTTTTCCCCACAGGGTTTTCAAGAAGACCAGCCCCAACAGCAAGGTGAGTCTCTGTGCCCTATCTCCTCACGCGCCCTGTCCCCTTGTGTGGCCAGCCCAAGGTTTAGGCTGCACTGGGATCCCTCTGGGCTGGATCTGTCCACAGGGTCCAGGCTGGGTCTGCCTTCTCTGTGAAATCTGATTGATTCCTGGACCTGCCACCATGCTGTTGCAGGACTGGCTTTTCAAAACTGAAATTAAAAAATACCCTGATATGACCCCTTAAAGGTGATTTGGGTCCAGCCTGGTGACAAACCAAGTGACACAACTCAGGGCTTCGAAATTTGGGCCAGTTCAACAGCAAACATTAACTTGCTTCCTTCCTTCCTTTCCCCATGTGCTGTTTCCAGCTTTCTCTCTACCTGGGGAAGAGAGACTATGTGGATAATGTGGATTCAGTGGAATCTGTAGGTGAGTGAGGCTGTGCTCTGCACTGAGGGGAAAGTACAGGAAAGAAAGGCTGGGGAGACCAGTCCCAGTGTTGCAGGCTGCTGGTAGAGCAGGAGGAGGAGCAGCTCTGGAGGAGCAAATGCCATGTTTTCCTGCAAATATCCTTAGGAAAAATAGGGGAAAAGGACAAAGTCCCATTGCAAAACAACCCAGCCACACTGCTGGTGGAGACGCTGGAAGAGACATCACCATCCCCCTTGGTAGCAGCTCCTCTCAGTCACCTTCCCAGCTGCAAAGTGAATTATTTGGGTTTAAAATGCTGTGTTTTAGCAAAGATCTTCCCAGGCAGCTGAGCTCACCGGTCTTTCTCCTTTTGCTTGTTTGCAGATGGTATCTGCCTGGTTGACCCGGAGTACCTAAAGGACAGGAAAGGTATTGGTACAGAAGTACAGCACGAGGGGAAGGCATGGAACCAGCTCAAATTGCAGCAGCAACCTGGGACTGTGCTCAGGTTTAAGCAGCTCCATGTCACCTACTGCTCGCTGTCTGTCGGGGCCACGGCAGCAGAGGACAGGAGGGAACCCTGCTCATATTTAGTGTCTGAGGTCCTGAGAAGTCTCCTTTCTGCTGAAGAGTTTTTGAAATAGTTTTTCTTTCCTCTTTATCCACCCCCTGTGCCTTCCCTTGCTCCCACCCTTCCCGTTGTCCCTCTCCTGCCTGGCTCAGTGTACGTGACGCTGACCTGCGCCTTCCGCTACGGCCGCGATGACCTCGACGTGATCGGCCTGACCTTCAGGAAGGACATCTACGTGCTGACCACCCAGCTGTACCCGCCCGTGCCCGACCAGACCCCCAAAACCCTCACTCCTCTGCAGGAAAAGCTGATGAAGAAGCTTGGGGAGAACGCCTACCCCTTCACCTTTGAGGTAGAGCCTGCTCAGCCCCTCTCGGCCATGCAACCCCACGGTGTCACCAGGGCTCAGCTCTGAACATGCCCTTTATTCCCTTTTTTCTCTCTTTCCCTGCTCTGCCCAGATTGCCACCAACCTGCCCTGCTCCATCACCCTCCAGCCTGGGCCAGATGATGTGGGAAAGGTGAGCTGCTGTCCCCAGCCTGTGTCCCCTGGACCATCCTCTGTGGCAGGGGGCTGAGTTGTGGGGTGCTAAAATGAGAATGAGAATTGATTCTCATGACCCATGGGGTGAGGAGTGGGAAGGGAGGATGGCTGGAGTCAGTGCCAGGATCTCTGGGAATGCCATGGAGGAAGGAAGGAAGAAAAGGAACTTAAAGCTCAGGCAGCTCTGAGCCCGTCCTGCTCAATGACCATATATGTTCCTCCAGGCCTGTGGTGTGGACTTCGAGGTCAAAGGATTTTGTGCTGAAAATCTGGAGGAGAAAATTCACAAGAGGTATTTTCAGGGGATTCCTTTCCTCACTTTTGGCCCTAAAACTAAACCACAAGATCTTTTTGGGGTCACCAGCTTAGGGGTCAGGCTGAGGACCTTCTGTCAGCTTGTACCATGCTTGGATGGGGAATTCTGCCTGAAACTGGGGCAGTGATCCTTGTGTCACCTCCTAAGAGCCAGGTGAAACATTCACCCTTTGGCTGGAGACACTGTGATGTTCCCAAATAATTCCTGTGACCCCTTGAAGGTCTAGTTGATGCTGTGGGGGACACTGAGGGTGCCACCTCTGTCCCCACAGGAACTCCGTGCGCCTCATCATCCGCAAGGTCCAGTTCGCCCCGGCGCAGACGGGGCCAGCCCCGAGAGCCGAGACCACCCGGCAGTTCATGATGTCAGACAAGC
This sequence comes from Anthoscopus minutus, assembly GCA_013399455.1. Classification (NCBI taxonomy): domain Eukaryota; kingdom Metazoa; phylum Chordata; class Aves; order Passeriformes; family Paridae; genus Anthoscopus; species Anthoscopus minutus. The sequence continues at coordinate 46,002 of VWYI01004801.1, read as the reverse complement.
CTCTGCACCTCGAAGCTTCCCTGGATAAGGAGGTCAGTAGGGACAGTGTCCCCCTGAGGGACTGGGACCAGGATTTCTGGTCATGACACTGAGCCTCTTCCCATTGCAGGTCTACTACCATGGAGAGCCCATCAATGTGACTGTCAACATCAACAACACCACCAACAAGGTTGTGAAAAAAATTAAGATTGCAGGTGAGAGAGGGGCAGAAGGGGCATGTCCCAGCACCCATCATTGCCAGAGATGGGGACCTGTGAGCCCCTGCCACATCACCAACATGGCTCCCTCTTGTCTGTCCCCAGTGGATCAGATCACAGACGTGGTCCTGTATTCCCTGGATAAATACACGAAGACTGTGTGCAGCGAGGAGATCAAGTAAGGGACAAGGAGCCAGAGGGGATGTGGCATTTCTGAGAGGGAGGAAGAGAAACAAGGAGGAGGAGGAGGATAGGAGAGTGATGGGTAGAGGAGATGTGATCGTTTTACATCAAGCAGCAAAAATCTCTGGGTTAGAAGAGCAGGTGCAGAGGAAGCAGAGGACAGGGAAGGCTGTAGACAGCGTCTCACCAGCACAAGCCTGTGGTGGCTGGGAAGGTCCCTGGGGAAGGTGCACAGCTGCTCCCAGGCCTCTTCATGGCCTCACTTTGCATTTTTGAGACCAGACAGAGCCTCTGCCCCGCTGAGAATGAGGAGGGAGAGAGCAAATGCAGGGGGGAGAAAAAAGAAGTGGTTATAGAGGGGAAAGAGAGGAGGAAATGGCCCAGCAGCTGTGTGGGGAGGACAGGGCTGGCCCTGCAGAGGTACCCACAGTGATGCTGAGCACCCCCGGGCTGGGACTGGTTCTTACCTCTTCTCTCCCACCCTTCCAGTGAGACTGTGGCTGCCAATTCCACCTTCTCCAAAACGTACTCCGTGACACCCCAGCTCTCATCTAACCGCCAGAAGCGAGGCCTCGCTCTCGATGGCAAACTCAAGCACGAGGACACCAACCTGGCCTCCACCACCATGTGAGAGCTGCATGAGCTCCTCCTGCTCCCCACCACACCTTCCTCCACTTCCCCCTGCTCAGGATGCTCTCACCAAGGGCCCCTGAGCCCACCCCATCCTGCTGGAAAACGTAGGGATTTTATGACATTGTCACAGACCCACATCTCAATCTCGTAGGAGAGATGTAGCTTCCCAGTTCCAGTGTTGTTCAAAGCTCCTGGATCCCTCTGCAGGGCTGTCTTGGAAGGCGCCTCCAGAAGCTGCTCTGTGGCTTCACCCAAGTGCCCTCCCCTCTCTTCTCCTGTTTTCCTGTCCTACTAAACCCCAGTGCATCCCACATGTTGTAGGACACAGATAAACCCTGGGAACTGCCATGAGGGGAGTGGATAGGGTCTGCAGGCAGCACTGCCCTCTCACTATCCCCCTCTGCCTTTTTCCTAGCCTGAGACCCGGCATGGACAAGGAGGTCCTGGGCATCCTGGTGTCCTACAAAGTGAAGGTCAACCTGGTGGTGTCCCGAGGAGGGTGAGGCTCTGTGGGCATGGGAATCAGGGATCGTCAGCTAGGGCTCTGCTGGGGGATTCTGTGCCCCAGGGAACTGAGAGGGCACTCACACCCCTGGGCCCCCTCTTCCCTGCCCTGCTCCCCTGGGATCACTGGGCTGCTTTCTGACCCCCTCCCCACCACCCCTATTATCAACCAACTTCCACCTCAGTAAAAAGCACAGTCTAACACCTCCCCTCCTCTGCCTTGTCTTATTTATGTCCCTTCTCTCCTGCTGCCACAGCATTCTGGGGGATCTCACTGCCAGGTAAGGGGAGCTGCCTGAGGGGCTGACTGTGGGGCTGTGCTGGGCAGGATTCTTGACAGAGCTGCTTTTCCTTGCAGTGATGTTGGGGTGGAGATGCCCGTCATCCTCATGCACCCAAAGCCTGATGACTGTAAGTTGTGTGTGGGATGCTGCCAAAAATCAGCGGGGAAGAGGCACTTCTGGTTCAGGGGGAGTGGGTGAAAACAACTCTGGGGCCCCAGTGCTAAGGGCCCTGCTCTGTCCTCTGTGGGATGGGCACAGCTGCCCAGCTGTCCTGGAGCAGGGTGGGAGCAGTTTTCCCATGGGATGGGCACAGCTGTCCAGCTGTGCTGCACCCACCCTGTGTCCTGGAGCAGGGTGGGAGATGTCCTCCCCACAGCACGCTTCCCACTGTCCCTCTTTCCAGGAAAACACCCAAGCATTGAGGAGAGCTGTCAGTTGAAATGCCCTTTCTTTATTAACCTGCACATCTTTTCTCTCCCCATCCCTTTCTCCCTGTGCTTATCACTGGAATACAGCTAAGCCAAGGTAAAGAGATGTTCCCTCCAAAACACAAACCACATAGATCCATCACAGATGGATGTGACATCCCAGCTTGAGGTCACATCATTGAATTAAACCACCCAGGTCTCAAAGCCCTGAGCCTGTGTCACAACAGCCACTCCCAGAGGCAGCAGGAGAGATCAGATCCCAGGACTGGGATGTGTTCTGCAAAGAGGGCTTATTTGACAGCTCTCCTTTCTGCAGCCACAGCAGCTGAAATCCCAGGCCTTGCCCTGTCCCTCAGAAGCATCTGGCAGTGCCTGCCACAAGTGCCATCACTGGACAAAATGTCTTCACAGTCTTGGCCCCTACACAGAGATCCCTGGGATGCTGGAAGTCACATCCCTGTGCTCTTGCACATTCCCCAACACCAGAGGCCTCTTATCCTCCCAAATCAGCTTATTCCAGCTGAAGCCACAGCTGGGGCTGCTTCCCTCTGGGAAGCTGCAGTGCCAAATCCATTACTGACAGCCATGGCCCTGCCAAAGGTTTTGTGTCTGGTTACACCCTGCAACAGGATGTGAGCACTGGGACTTGGGGCCTGGAAAACCAGGCTGCAGTTCCAGGCTTTCACACTTATCCCTCTCCCACCATCCCTTTCCCAGCTCAGTGAGAACATTTAAACTTCCAAAGAGGAAATCTCTTGGTCTGTACCCACCATGGCTCTATGTAGGTTTTGCCAAATCATTTCACATTCCCAAACTTTTGGTATCTCTTCTGCTGACTCTTTTTTTCTGTTTTCTCCCCTACTTTTCACTTTGTGATCTCCCTTGCTGTCACTCGTTGCTCGTCTTTCTCAAGGAGGTAACTCAGCTCTTTGTTTTCCTTTCCTTGTTTCCCCTTGAAAATGCAGTGTGAAAAATATTGTGTGAAAAACCACCAGAAGCTGCAGGTCCAGCTCCTTGGGTCATGCAGACTTGCAGTGATGGGGCCTGGGTTTGTGTGCAGGCTGTACCTCACAGCAACCTGAGTGTTCTGAGTGGGGTGACAGGGCTGGGGTGAGCACTGCTTCATCCCCATTAGGAGCAGGGTTTGGGCTCAGCAGGGATTTCCTCTCCTCCCATGGGCTCACTGTGCTCTGCTCTCCCTTCCAGTGAGGAGGATATTGTCATCGAGGAATTTGCTCGCCAGAAACTCAAGGGAGAAAAGGATGATGAAGATGAGAAGGAGGAACCTGAGAAAGAGGAGAGCTAAGCTGCTGGCCCCCCACGCCCCAGTTTGGGACGCAGCTGCCTGTAGTGTCCCCACTGTGCCACACCTGGCACAGCCCCCTCATGGTCCCCTTATGTTCCCCTTCCCCCCAGGCTCCCGGCACCCACTCCAAGCCCTGATAGTGGTGGTGAGCGCTGCTGCAGCTGCTCCCGGGACCACCACGCTGGAAAGCCCCACGGTGGTCCGTGTTCCCGTGGGTGCCAGAACAGGGACAGGGTGGGTGTGACAGCCCCAACTGAGCACATTACCAGCTTGGCTGTCACCTACCCGTGTTGTGCACAGCTCTATGACTTTGATACCAATAAACCCACCCGGTGGCCCCTTGCAGGCTCCGTGTTGTGCTGGGGGGGGAACAGACGGTGCCTTCGTGCAGGGGGGGATGAGGCGATGCAGGACCTGGTGCAGCCAGTCCGGGCCGGGCCCATCCAAGATACGGCTGGATGCATCCTGCTACAGCTGGATCCAATCGCAGTACAACCACCCCTGGAACAGCCAGACCCATTCTGCTACAACCACCCCCACTGCGGAGGGGTCCATCCAAGCTACAGCCGGATGCGTCTCGGTACAGCCGGCTCCGATCCCGCTACAACATCCGCGCCACAGCCCGGCCACACCCCGCTACAAGCCGCAGCATCCTCTCCCCGGAGGCCGCCCGGTCGCCACGGCAACCACCCCCCATCACCGTGGCAACCCCCTCCCGTCGCCATGGCAACAGCCCTCCCTGGCAGCACGGCCCCCGCCCTCGCCGTTGCCACGGCCGCGTCCCCTCCTCCCGCCGCCATGGCAACGCGCCTCCCCGCGGGGCGGGCCGGCGGTGACGCGCCGGAGGTGACGCGCGGGGCGGTGGTACCGGGGCGCTCGGCGCTGTCTCCTTGTCCCCATCACGGCTCCCGCTCGGCCCCCCCGCGCCGCCATGTCCGCGCCCGGCAGCGGCGGCGACTTCGGGAACCCGCTCAGGAAGTTCAAGCTCGTCTTCCTGGGCGAGCAGAGCGGTGAGCGCCGGGCAGGGCCCGGGCGGAACCGGGAGGGGCAGGCGGGGCGGGGGCAGCGCCCGGGGCCGTGCGGGGCCGAGGCCGCGCTGTGTTC
>VWYI01004801.1:904-41323 GCA_013399455.1 Anthoscopus minutus | reverse complement strand
GGGCGGGGCTGGTGGGGCCCGGGGCTCGGTTCCCAGCCCTTCCCGTCGGCCGGGGCTCCGTTCCGCCCTCCCGGGCCCGCAGTGCGCCCGCAGCCCGTGCGGGGAGGCGGCCCCAGAGCTGCGGGGGCTCCCGCCGCCTGCGCTGCCCCCCCAGGCCGCGGCCTCCCTTCCAACCGCGGGGGTTTTGTTTTGCCTCAAAGGGCCTCCGTTTTGTGCCCCTTCCCTGGGAATAGGTGGATGAGCTGTGTGTTTTCCTTGGAATCGTGGTGTTTTCTCGCTGCGAGAGTCCAAGGCCCGTTGGTCAGGGGACTATGGAAGGTGTCCCTGCCCATGACAGGGGTGGAACGGGATAAGCTTTAAGGTCCCTTCCAACCCAAACCATCGTGGGGTTATTACTCTTCACCTTCTCCTCGAGCCTGGAACTTGAAGTCCTGGAGGGATTTCCAGAAGTTTTCTAATTTCCCAGCCTTTTCAGTGCAGGACTGACGTTGCTGTTTATCTATCTAATGTTTTTAACCCTCTCCAATATTCCTAGTTTCACAACCTTTTCAGGCAATTTGTTTTTTTCTATCCATGTCCTTCGAATTTTTCTCAGCTTCCTCCAGCTTTCTGAGCAAGACTTGGAGCCTTATCTTTGTTTTTTACATCTTGTTAGTTCTGCAGTTTGTCTCTTAATAATATTTGGAGATGTCAATTTAAAGTTTTGAAACAAACCACCAGAGTTTGCTCTGTATCTAAATTCTTGTTGTGAAGGAAGAATAGGAATGTGGAATATTGCTTTTCCACGCAGCCAGAGGCAGCAGAACATTATCTGGGATATCACCTGCTTTTTTTGATGTTTGTGTCCCAGACTTAGGGATTACATAAGGAGCAGAACAGGGTAACAAAGCAGATTTATTGCTTGCCCAAAGCAAACAACTTTGTTATCAACACACCTGATTTGAGAGCCAGGTTATCACCATGATTAATTTTGGACCTGCAGAGATTGATCTGCCTCTGTCATTTTGGGACTGAAATTTCCAGCTGGCTGTTTCCCAGGAAGGTGTAGCTGGAATGGCTTGAGATTGGCAGCTGCTGTCAGATCAGTGCCACTCCCAAAGCAATGCTATTTTCTTTTATTTTTTTTTCCACTGCTGCTTGAAAGTAATTTTTCTCTTCTCTTGTAGTTGGGAAGACCTCCCTGATCACCAGGTTTATGTATGACAGTTTTGACAATACTTACCAGGTATGTGATAATATTTATTTGCTCTTTACATATATATTTTTGGATAAATGTATGCCCTGCTGTTCAGATAGGTGCCTGGGAGCCCATATCTCTGTGAGATGTCAGTTCAAGATCAGATAAGAGCTTAAAATGTGCTGTGAGATGAAGCTTCATGATTAAATCAAAGCATCCAGTGTGATGTCAGGAAGTGCAGTGTCCAGAAAGGCAGCAAGGTTTAGATCCCCTTTGGATGTGGGATAGATCCTGTGAGAAGCCTTGAGGAAAATGGGGAGAACATTGTTTTATGGAATGATGATGGTCAGGATTTCTGGTGATGGATATGGGAGCCTCAGGATATGGAGAATGAATAAAACCCCAACATCTTCTGACATCGTTGGTCTCTGTTATCTTTAGAGCTTCCATTTCAGTCAGAATAGTTGAGTCTGGAGTGTGTAGATGGATCTGCCAGAAGTCAGCTTGGTATATTTTGTCTCTCAATTTTTTTATTACTATTTTTTGACTAAAGGACTAAAGATAGGAAAAGCCAGAGAAGTCTTGGCAGGCAGAGAGGGGGGTGGGGATGAGGAGGCTGCAGATGAAAAGCAGAAGATGTGTAAGAGGCCTGAAGGTTTGAGGAAGAATTAATTGCATCAAAGGCACTCAGAAGTATTTCATGGGAATATCAAATATCTGTAAAGCAGATGAGATTAGGGCTTCATCTTTTACTTCAGCCTGGAAGAGTTACTGGTTTAGATTGGGGTGATTTGAAGTCGAGGACAAGTCACTCTCTGGAACTGGATCCTCTTGTGCTGCCTGTGGTTTTTCTTCTCCTTTCTTTTCTTGACTCTTGTAAGGTGCTCTCATAGATTTATTGCTTTTTGTAGCTATTATAAACCATGGCCTGGTTGGAAAATGGACCTCCTAGAAATGAATTCTCTCTCCCAAAACTGACTGTGTTCTTTTTTCCAACTATCCACTGGTACACATTCAGCTGTGTGTGTTGAGTGGGGATAATTTGCCTAAAACACTTAAATCTGTTACATTAGGAGCTCTCTCCTCTTTCCTAGGCTTCTGATGGGCTGGGACAGCTCCTTGATTGAAGTGCCTGGGAGTGCACCTAACTTAGTGCATTATTTTAAATGCCTTTGTGCTGGAATTGCTGTAGGAATGGGAGTGAATGCAGACCTACAGTGAAAATGAAGCTGCTGAATGTCACTGCAAGGGAGGCACATTCTGGAGTGGAAAGGCCGGGATAAACATGGCTTTTTAGCTTTCATTTGTCTATATTTTACAGATCTAATTTGTTCCACCTTTTGGGTGTTTCTAACAAGATAATTCTTACCAGACTGAATTGGGGCAGGCCAGAAGGAGCTACCAGCTCAGATACAATCTGTGTGGTGGTACAGGAATATCTGAGGCTAAAATCCAGACTCAGAGGTTCTTGTGGAGCTGGGAAGTGTTGAAGAATGCTGTGAAATACAGCTGGTGCAGATCCCCAGATTGCTTTGTTTTTGTCACCTCAATTGAAGGCAAATCACCAGCTTCATAACAAGTCTGTGAACATTTATGAGAGTTTGTGCAGAAAGTGGATGCTGGAAGGCAAGTCACGGCTCTTAATGCTTCTCCTCTTTCCAGGCAACCATTGGAATTGATTTCCTGTCCAAAACAATGTACCTGGAGGACCGCACGGTGAGTGGGGCAGGGGTGGGATGGCTGGGAGGGCTCTTCCCCCTGGCCCTTCCTCCAGCAGCTGCTGGAATCCCCCAACAGCCTCCAGAGAACCAACCTTGGTTGAATCTCATCACTTGTACAAGATTTGATACCTCTATCAGGAAGTCAAAATCTTCCATGGAAAATTTGGGCTGGATAATGGCCACATCCCAGGGAATGTGCTGCCTGTTGTGTGGACCTGCTTTAGGTGCAGTTTGCTCCCTGAATTTGCAGCTCTGCCTCTGGGATTGTCACAATGGAAAGGGCTGAGCAGACCTCAGGTCCCACAGAATATTCTGAGCTGGGAAGGACCCACATGGCTCATCCAGTGCAGCTTCTGAAGCCAATAGAAAGCTGAGGAGTTGGTGTTCCAAGTCTTGAAGTCCTTCATTATTAGACCTTGTTCCTCCTCCTAGGAAGCTCCTGTGGTAACACAGCTCTGACCTACTGCAATAAAGCAATTTGGGATTTAGCTTGCATGAGATTCCTGTTCGCACTGACACCTCTCACTCCCTTCTCCTGGATTTCCTCTCAGTATTTGTGGATTTGCTCATGTTTTGCCAATATTTGTCTTTTTCCCATTTTGCTGCTGTGTGAGGAGTGTGACAGAGCTGTGGGGAACACTCCTGTGTGGAGCTTTGGGCCTGCTGCTTCCAAAGAAGTCTCTTCCCAGTGTGTGTGCTGAGTTTCCTGAGAGATTCTCTGCCTTTTTACCAATGAGTCCCTCTTAGAAAAGCCCTTCCTTAACCTTTGTTTAAGGCAAAGATCCTGGGAATGCTGCTTGACACCTGTGGATGCCTGTGTGCTCTTGTAGTGGTGTGGGTTTCTCATGGCTGTGAAAGTCAGGATGTTATTCACCTGCTGCTATCCAGAAAATCCCATTTTCTTTCCAATGTTGGAATGCTCTGAGCTTTCCTGATTATGTAAGTGGTCCACAGAGCCCATAAAGCCCGTTCAAATAAAGCCTGTTCCACAAAGAGGTGTGGAGCATAGATAAAAAGAGGGACAAATAAGAAGCAAACAAGCTGGGGAAATTCAGACACTGGAATAGTTTCTCAGATGTGGGTAATGCTGGATTTTGCAATAGGCTTTGATTCCTGGGCTGGAAGTGAGGAATGCTGAGCCTCCAGCTGGGATATGTGCTTTGGTGGATTTGATGCAGCCTTACAGCAAATAATGTATCCTGAAATTGTACCTGTGCTCCATCACTTGGCTCTAAACGTGGGCTGGACAAACCAGCAGAAGGGATCCTCATCCCAGGAAGTGACCAAGGCCAGGTTGGACAGGGATTGGAGCATCCTGGACCAGTGGAAGATGTCCCTGCCAATGGCAGGGGTGAAATGACATGAGCTTTGAGATCTAATCCAACCCAAACCATTCTGTTATTCCATGAAATACAGGTGGAATGTGGTTCTTTAAAACCATCTCCCAGGAAGGGCAGCTGTGTGACATTCCCAGCATTGGGATGTGTGGCATTAGGTGAGCTGGAGCCCCATCCTCAGTCCTGGATGTCAGGAGCCACATCCTTGTGCCACTTCCCCTCATTCCTGACAGACTGAGCAGTTTTTCCTTCTCTGAGTGTCCAGACCTTCCCAGCCTTGTTGCATTGCAGTGCAGGAGAAGCCAGCCTGGAGGGTGGTTGCTGTTGGGAATTCCACCACCTCTGGTTCCCCAGTGTGATCATCCAGGCCAGGCTGAGGTGGTCCTTAGGGTCAGGAGTCCCACATCTGGCCAGCTGCTCGTGTGGCTGTTCTGGCAGGATCCCTGAGGCTTGGGTGTGCATTTCCCTTGTAACCTGGTGCAGTGAGAAGGGATTTAGGGCTCTCCTGGTTTCTGGTGTTGGCATGTGTGAGATATTCCTGGGTGTGTGGAGGGAGGGATGTTCCCTGACCTCAGGAAGTGTCGCTGCCTCTTTTCATGTTTCTGTTCCATCTGAACTTTCCTTTCGTTGCCTTAGTTTTGCTTTGCAACTTATTTTTTATTTATTTATTTTGATTTCACTTGAGTTTTGGTTTTGTTCTCCATTTTCCTGCTGTTCCCCTTCCTCTTCCCCTACACTTTTCCATTTCCCAGATCAGGCTGCAGCTGTGGGACACAGCCGGCCAGGAGAGGTTCCTCATTCCCAGCTCCATCCGTGACTCTGCTGTGGCTCTCATTGTCTTTGACATCACAAGTAGGTATCGAGCCCAGGGTCTGCAGGGACCTTGCTTTTAACACATATCTTTACTCTGCAAGTGGTGGTGGTGGTGCCCAAAAAGAGCTAAAATTGCCCATCAGCCACCTGTGGGTGTTGGCAGGGATTGGGAATTCTTGTGTCTGTGCTGGTTTTTGATAGCCTTTGGAAAGCTTTACTGTTTTTCTCTTTTGTTTTTTATTTTTCTAACTTCAAAATTATTTTTCTTTTTCATTTCTGGGTAAGGAGAGAGGTCTTACAAGTAACAGCTTCACGTTCCAAAGCAAAGGAGTGTTGTCAGAGTAGGTAAAACAAGACAAGACCCTCTAAAGCAGAAGCTGTGGAGTGACTTAGGAGGATTTGAGATTCCCATTTTGTTGGAAAAGAGACCTGGAGACTCACAAGAGGGCTTTTGAAAGAGGAGAGATGCAACAACCACAATTTCTAAAGAGCAAACAAGCTTCTCTGTAACTCTTGACATGAATGTTTTAATACAGGATAGCAAGTTATGAAGAGAATTATTTCATTGTAACTCCTTGTTATTGATTCCACATGATCTGGTGGGGGTTTTGTTAATCTACAGTAATTAGGATTTATATAAATTTCAGTAAAGAAAACAGCACAGGTGGAAAAGCTCTGGCCCAGCTTTATTCTGTTACAAACAAGTTTAGAGTGAGGACCAGGCATTTGTTTTACTCTGCTAGGGTGAAGTGCTTAACAAATAACAGGTTGCAATTTATCCTCTCTATTCAGGGCAACTAATTTCCTGATATTTCTCCCAGTCCTGGAGAGAATTCTGGGGGAGTTCTTTGTTTGGTGCAAATGATGGCAAACTGGCCTGTTTGAGGAGGACAGAGAAGTGCAGGTGTGCCTGTGCTGGGGAATCTTCTGGCTGAGCCAGCAGGGCAGGATACACAGCTTGGCATCATTTTTCCCACTGAACAGGTACAGGATGCTGTTTATCCAGGCAGCTGGACACATTTTGCCAGTCCATGCTGTTCTTAACAGCTCCCAGCTATGTCAGAAGAAATTAACTGACAGCTGATCTCATCATTCTTCAGTAACAGACTGATCTTTGCAGAAAATTTAATTTTTTCACTGTTCAGTTTTATTTTCTCGCTGTTCTTAGTGACTGAGAAGTTTAAAGTTTTCTTGTGTTGCAGAGGGGACATTGTCAGGTGCTTCTTGGGGCGCAATGAAATTGTTTATCTATTGTTGATATGCTGGACATCCCAAAATGCAGGGGAAGAGATCCATGAGGGGAGTCCACACTCAGCTCAGGCCACTCCGGGAGGTTGTTCCTAAGGGAGGCTGGGCTCATTCCTGGTGTCTCACAGTGGTTATTTGTATTTTCCCGTCTAAAATGGGTGCACACAAACCTGGGCTTGTAGAAATGCAGCAAACCTGGGTCACTCCAGGGGTGTCTGTATAGTACCTGCTCAGTGGAGACCTTCCCTCAAAGAGCATCACCCTGCACAAATCATGAATTAAACAAATTAAACTAATTTAATAAATTTAACAAATTAAACAAATTACCTGGACCAGCTCTGTGGTGCTTCCTCCAGTTGCCTTTTGCCTGTGAGTCTGAAGGTTTGAGGTGGTTCAGTCACCACCTGTGTGAATGTTCATGGTGAATATTCCAGTGTAACAGCCCTGTCCAGGGAGGGTGTGGAAGCTTGGGAAATCCTGGAGCTGTCCTCTGTTGTGACACTGCCCAAGTGCTCCCAGTTTGTCGCCTCGAGTTTCCTGGGATTGAGAAGAGCCCTGACTTCTGCTGCTGTAATCAAGTCTGCCTTCAAAATGAAGCAGGAGCTAATTGCTTTAACTATAAACCCTAATCTTCCTTAAGCCCCAGGGCATCAGCTGACATTCCCTGATGTAGATAAGATGTTGTTTTGAATCTGACTGCAGCCCTGTGCTTTATCAGCTTGTGTTCCTCATCTAAACAAGCAGTGATTGGTCCTGAGGAAGCTGCTTCTTTCGTGATGAGCTTCCTCATTAACCAGTACTCTGCCTCCCTGCTGGGATTACTTGTGGCTGTAAACTGGGAACCAGCGAGTGCCTCCGTAAAACTGTTGGGAAAGGGGAGCAATGCTGTTTTCAGGCACTGTGGGGCAAAGGAAAAAGAGGCACTCCCAGTTTTTGTTTTGGGTGTTTGGGGAGTTTTTGAGCAGTGCTGGTTCAGCCAGGCAGATCCCAGACTTTGGAGTTGTCATATATAATAATACACAATATATAATAATAAGAGTTTGTGTTTGGAGTCAAGCTCTACCTGGCCCAGCATTTCTGTGACTACTGTGCTGCTCTGGAAGGGAGAACCCAATGTCCCTTGCACCACCTGAACCCTGCAGTGTGTAACATTTGCTTTCATTTCTGCTGGAATTTAAGTTATCATTGCTTCAATATTACATGAAGATCCCCACTGCCATCACATGGATGCTCCATGCTGGAAGTTGGATGCTGTTTTCCTGCCTGGTGTCTGTCCTGTGGGAATTGCCCCAAATGCTTTTATCAGAGGTGCTCCAGGCTAGGAGTCCTGTGGAGATCCCATCCATAATCCTGGGAGATCAGTGCTGTACTGGCTACCCCTAGTAATGAGGTGGGAGCCAAATCCTAGAGACATTTGGGAATAGCAGGATCTCTGAGCGAGCAAAGGAGGGAATGAAAGCACAAACAGATCCAGGCAGCAGCTTTGCTGTGGTTGGATTCGGGGCAAGACAGCAAGGTCACCTCAGCTGCTGCAGTTGGGTGTGGAAGTGGCCTTTTCCCTAAAGGGTTTTCCTGCTCTCTCTCCTCTCCCTGGTGGGCTGGGCTGGCCCCAGCAGGTCCGGCTGCAGCTCTGGGACACGGCGGGGCAGGAGCGGTTCCGCAGCCTCATCCCCAGCTACATCCGCGACTCCACCATCGCCGTCGTGGTCTATGACATCACAAGTGAGTGGGGCCTGGGGACAGCTCTGGGGAGAGGTGCTCTGCTGTGTCCTTGTTGTTGGAGACGCCTCACACGAGCAGAACTGAGAAGTTACAACCACAAGTTCTGCAAAAACATCATTAAAATCAGAAATGTTTTCCCCTCTTCCTTGTTTTTCTGTCTGGATGGGAAATAATGTGGGGTGGGGAGGTTTGGAGAAGCACCTGAGTAGCAAGTGAAGCATTTTCCCTGTCATAAAGAAGTTTTATCCTCAGCTTTGCTATTTCATTCTTCCCTGCAGACTTGAATTCTTTCCAGCAAACCTCCAAGTGGATTGATGACGTCAGGACAGAGCGAGGCAGTGATGTCATCATCATGTTGGTGGGGAACAAAACCGACCTGGCAGACAAGAGGTAACTGGGGAAACTGGGCACTGCTGCCCTGCCCAGAGCCACCAAGGGCTGGGGCCAGTCTGGGCTTAAAACAAGGCTTGGTTTTAAACACCATATCGTTTGGTTGTCAGGAAATTCCCATTTCTGGTTTTGGCAAAAGTTATTCCCTTTGCTGTCCAACAAATAGTTTAAAACAAATCTACCTAAAAAATTGCTTAAGTGGCTCTACACCATTTTCTCAGTGGGGTATTTTGTCTGATTTTTGTTTTCACACTGAGGTAAAGGCTGAAAGGTGCCTGTAAAAGCAAGGAAATGAGCTGATTTTCACTATTTTCCATCAGTTTCCCTCTCTCTCTCTGCACATACAGCTGGAAGTTCATGGCATAGTTTCTCCTCGTTAAGATGCAGCACAAACTTTGGTAGGATTGATCTAAAAGTATGAATTTCTCTGAGTATAACTTTCATGTCATACATAACACACACGGAGCTTATGGATGTGCGAAAGGAAACCAGATCAGCAAAATCCAAACTTCCCAAAAGAGAGACTCAGAAAATTAATTAGACCTCTAAAATGACACAGACTTAATATTTTGGGAGGTGCCATAAAGCATTTAGCTTTAAAACTCCTAATTCTACAGCACATCAACTGAAATAACCAATGTAATGGGTTCTTAGAAGAGCACAGGCTTTACTTTGTGATCCTGTTTCAAATCCTTCTCAGGATTGTTGATTTAACAATAATTTTGTTGAATATTTTCAGAGATTTTTGTTCCTTAGGAAACTATCAGGTGCAGTGTAGATAAGGGAAGGTTTTTATTTTAATGGGTGGTGCCAGAAGCAGTTGGCAAAGGGAAGATGGAGTGAACCATGCAGTTCCAACCCTTCCAAGTAAACCATCCTCACAGACACCAAAAATGTGGGCTTTGGGTGTCAGGGCATGTGTGAGGATTTGAAACCATTGGGGGATTTTGATTTGATGCAAAAAAAGTCACCTCTGGAAGGTAGAACTGGGAAACAGCTGGATCTCACAATAAATAAAGCCTTAAAATATCAAATCCTTGTCCTTTGGCTGTTAACAAGATGTTCCTGATTGAAGGAGAACAATTTATAGATGAAATGAATGTTTTCTCAGCAAAATCTTGGCTTTTATTTGAATATCATTGTTCACTCTGTTTCTTGGGATGATGGGCAGAGTGATCTGACTGTTCCATTGTGGGACATTCCGACATTTTAAAATTCTTACTCCTGCTTTACTCATTCCTGCAGTTGAACATTCCTTCAGGATGTGTTGTGATGTGGATTTTCTCCTGTGGTTCTGGTGATTTTGTGTCCCAGCATTACTGGCTGTTTGTCCTGCAGGTTTTTAGTTTTCATGCCCAGCAGGAATAATTCTACTTGGCTTTTCCCACTTCACTGAGAAGCATTTTGAGGTGTCCTGTGCCTTGCACTTCAGAAATATTCCCAAAACTTGGTGCTCAGAGCTTCAGGAATGCAACAGGAACATGTACAGTTCATTTTTTTTAAAAATTCCATGTGTGATGAACTCATGGTCTGTCCCTGAAGTCGTTCACAAAAGCAAAATCCAAGATGTTGTCGCTGAGCCAGCTCTGGATTTTGGCCACTGAGCCTCTCCTTTGCCCTCCTGAGAGCTGGCAATAACTGCAGCTCCCTGACTGAATAACCTGGCATTTCTAATTCCTCTCAAAATCCAGTTTCATGTGAAGCTAAAAAGCCAATGGGATAATTTTAGCCTTGGAGTATTTCCTGATGGTGCACAACAGCTGGCCCAGCACTGCTGGAAGAATTAAAAACACCAGAAAATTGTTTGAAGCAGCTACAGCTGAGGTTCATGCAGCACTGGAAATTCTTATTTTGGGAGCTGAATGTGACAATAGTCCTGGTGCGGGCTGGAATTTGGAATGATGGGGAAGGCAATATCCAGGTGTCAGTAACAGGAGCTGCCTGGCCTTTCTTTTCAAAGGAAGTTGGATTTGTGTGATGCTGAAATTCTGGGCCTGTAAGGCTGGACAAAGCCACCTTTGGTGTCACAAAGGTGACACTTTTTGAGGCAGACTACAGGGAGGCCATTCATCCTCTGGAAAAAAAACAGGGATGAGGCAAATTCTGAGGCCAAAAAGCTGCACTAAAAATAGCCCTGTTCTTGCTCAGTGCAGCCTGGTAAGTTTTTCATTCCACTCAATGTTGCTTCAGTTGGTGGCTGGGTATTTTTTGTTGTTGTTGTTTTTTTTCCTCCCTGCAATTTTCTTTCATTATTGAACTCTTTTTGGTTGGGTTTTTCTGCTCTGTGATTTGTTCTCATTACTGGAGACAGGTTTCTGTAGAGGAGGGTGAGGGAAAAGCCCAAGAGCTGAATGTGTTGTGTGTTGAAAGCAGTGCTAAAGCAGAACTTCATGGGACACAGGGTGGTGCTCAGAGGGGCAATTCCAGGTGCTTGTCCCCAAGCTGCTGCACTATCTCTGCTGCTGCAGCCTTTCTGGAGTCTTTGTGTCACCTCACAACATTCCCTCTGTTAGATCTGGGAAACTCCCTGTCTGGGTGGGGGGATTTTTCCTTCTCTGGAATGCTGTGGGTGAGGCTCAGGTGTTCTGCACAAGCTTCATCCTGCACTGCTCATCTGTCACAACACCAGGAGTTCCCTGGGGAGCTTCCCTGAGGTGGTTTCACTCCAAGCTGAATGACCTGGGGGTGGTGAAGCCTTGAGGGTTCTGAGGAGGGCTGTACCCTCTTGCAGGGAGAGCAGCAACGCACTCCCAGCCGTCTCTAACTCTTCCTTCTGTTCTTGTGTCTCTTTTCTACCTTTGTGCAGGCAAATCACCACAGAGGAAGGGGAACAGAGAGCCAAAGAGCTGAATGTGATGTTCATTGAGACCAGTGCAAAGACTGGCTACAATGTGAAACAGGTACATCCAGGTTGTGTTCTCAGTCAGGAATCTGTCCCTCACTGCTCTGGGTCTACTCCAGGGTGGGTTTGTGATCCTTCAGGAATTTCCTTGTGTTTAATGCCAGCCCCTGGGATGTTTCTTGGTTTATGTAGTGCAAGCTCCTTTCTCTGTCAAAGCTAAACCCTGAAACAAAGAACTCGCTCCAGAATGTGCTGAGGGATGGGAAAGGGGAAAAAACCATTGTTTTGTGCAGCCAGTCAGCTGGAATTTGGTTTGGTTTGGTTCACAGTCAATGCAGTGTTTGCTGAAATCACTGCTGACATCAGTGGGGAGAATTGTTTCTGCTGATGCACTGGAGTAGAAGTTCCTCCTTCTGTTTGCCAGCCACAGAATCTTGAAATATTTTAGGAGAATTGAGGTTTGAAGGGATCTCTGGAAATCAGCCCTTTCAGCCCTCCTGCTCAGAGCAGGCTGACTTCAGCTGAATCTGGAATATCTCAAAGGGTAGGGACTGTCCAGGTGCCAGTGTTTGATCAACCAAACAGTAAAATAACCTTTACATTTTTGTTTTAAGCAGAATTTTTCAGATTTCTGCTTCTACTCTTTGCCTCTTGCTTGTGATTCCCCTCTCCAAAGGTTCAGGGTTGTTCTGGATATGACAGAACTTGGAATAGGGAGCTGTGAGCTCTGGAGGAAATTGGGAAACACCTTCAGAAGTTTGCTGCACACCAGCAGCTTGGTACAACTTCACAGAGGGATTAGAAGGCTTTGGGCTCGGTTTTTGTTTCTGTGCCTGATTGAATCCACCTTAGTGTTTGATTTTGACTTGTGTTGCCTTTGCCCAGTGGGTATTCGAGGGGAGAGCTGGGATTTGAAGGGTGCAAACTCCAGCACCTCACTGGGACCTTGGTTTTGCAAGGAGCACCCTTTGGAGGGGTGCCTGAGGAACTGCTGGGAGGGAAATCAGCAGCAGCAGGGATTGCTCTGGTGTTTGATGCAACAGAGTTCAGCAGCCTGGCAGTGTCTGCACTGTGGGAGGGCGGCAGGGCGAGCTCCAAACATTGACTAAGGAATGATGCAAACCCATTTTCTGGGTTTTCCGGGGATGTCACAGCCCTTCCCAGCTCCAGCACATCCTTCCCAGTGTAACTGCAGCTCCCTGGAGCCAGCAGTTCTGCTGAGGAATGGCTGTTTGGCAGCAGGACTGACCTGAAGGGCTGGGCTCTAAAAGCTCAGTTATTCCAGAAAAGAATATTCAGTGCCAGCTGAGTGATCAGAAATCCCCAAATGTGCACCCTGTGTGCACAAGCAGAGGCTGGATGTAGTAAATGATGTTTAATGAGTGCAGGAGGGAGTTCCATGAATCCCTGGAAGAATGTTACTAATTAATTCCATGTTCTCTTCAAGCAGGAACAGGTAAAGTAAAACTGTTTTTTGTAGGCATTAACTTCTTTAATATAAGTTCTTTAAGAATATAAAATTCTCATAGCATTTTTGATCACTGCTCTGCTTTCTAAAGTACCCACTTAATGAGTTTGTACAACTCAGACTCCGAGTCCTGCTGTAAAATGATGTTTTTAACAGGAACCTTTTCTGACAAGCCTTAAGCTTCTCTCTTGCTGCTTTCCAGCTTTTCCGCCGTGTGGCTGCTGCCTTACCTGGGATGGACAGCACACCAGAGAAGAGCAAAGAAGACAGTATCCTTGTTTTCCCATGGAATTGGGCAGTTATCTGGTGTTAAGTTGGGCTTGCTGACTTTCTTTGGCACATTGTGGGGATTGACCTCACTGGGGTTTTGCAGGGATGTGGCTGAAACAGGGCATGGAGCTGTTGGAACTGTGAGCTTAGGGATGGAGCAGCTCTGCCATGAGGAGAGGTTGGGAGAATTGGGATTGTTCAGGCTGGAGAGGTGAAGCTTTGGGGTGACCTAATTTAGGCCTTCAGGACCTGAAGAAGCTAAGAAGAAAAATGGAAAAGGAATATTTACAAGGGTTTAGAGTGACAGGACAAGGGGGAATGGCTTACTGGGAAGGAATCCTTCCCTGTAAGGATGGGGAAGCCCTGGCACTGGCTGCCCAGAGAAGCTGTGGCTGCCTCTGGATCCCTGGAAGTGTCCAAGGCCAGGCTGGACAGGGCTGGGAGCAACCTGGGCTAATGGAAGGTGTCCCTGCCCGTGGCAGGGAGTGACACTGAGTGATCTTTAAGGTCTCCTCCAACCCAAGCTATCCTGGAATTCTGTGACCCTGTTTGTGGGCCAGATATAAATGTACACAACTGATGGCCAGCACAAGTTTTGCTTCTCCACTTGAACTGAGGCTGGAATTTGCACAGCTTTAAAACGCCAGAGCTCATTGCTCTTTTTGCCCATCCTCTGAAAGGTCTCACCACATCCCTGGCTTTGCAGTTACCCTGTGCAGGCAGGCCATGGAGAGACACCAAACAGCACTTTCAGATCCCATTGTAGGTGATTCCTTGACTGTCCCTGCAGTGATTGACATCAAACTAGAGAAGCCCCCCGAGCAGCCAGTCACGGAGAGCGGGTGCTCCTGCTAACAGCCCCTGCCAGCAGCACCCCCGCCCGGCCGGGCTCCCGGAGAAGATCCCGCTCATTGCCACCCCTCTGGGGCTGGAAAACCATTCCTAAGCGAGCGAATCCCTGTGTACTGGTGGGGAGCAGCCCTGGCCGCCCCTCTCACTGCATGGTTTGAGCCCTGAGTGCAGAATGAGTGTCCTGTCTTTTGAGTTTATTTTTTTATGTTGTTGCACTTTGGCACCATGTTGCCCTTCACACTCTCTCTCTGTCTCTCTGTCTCTCTCTCTCTCTCTGTCTCTTCCTCCCTTTCTCCCCCTGTTCCAACCTGGAGCCTCCCTGCTCAGATGTATCTTGTGAATGCCATGGAAAAGCTGCCGAGTTAGGGAAGACAAAAATGAAGCTTTAGGGGGTGGGTTTTCTGCCTTCTCTCCTGCCTTGCATCATCTCCCTACCCTCTCCAGCCCCCTGTTCTGCATACCCAGTTCCTCTTGTGAAAGGCTGCTCCTTAAACCAGTCACTTGGACTTGCCTTTTTGGACTCTGCAGGTTCTCTGTTCCCAGGCTTTGCTTCCCACAGGGCACACACCCCATGAGCTCCCTGGTTTCTCCTTTCCGTGGATGATCCTGGCTAACTCTTGCTCACAACTTCCCAGTTTTGCCCCTCGTGTCACACAGAGCCCTGGAGAGCCCCAAACTGAGAGCTTTGGCCTTGTTGCTCCTGTTTGTGTGGCAGGGACATCCCAGAGCCTGCTCCCCTCGGCTGGAATCTCTTCCCATCCAGAGGATGTTGGTGAGTGTTGGCTGCAGACATGGGGGAGGAGGAGGGAACAGAGGCTTTGCAGCCCAAGGCTGGGTGGGGAGAGATCCTCAGGGATTCTGGAACCAACCAGTGACCTGGAATCCATCACTGCAGGGGCAGTAGCTGCCCAGGAGTCATGGATGCTCCTCAGGTTCCTTTCCTGATCTCCATTCTCCTGTTCCTCATCACGGCAGCTGCTTCATGTGGAGCAGGAGAGCCACAGCAGAGGGAAGGGCAACATTCCACTCTCATTCCCAGGCTGCTGCTCGATGGAATCATTCCCATTGCCTCTGTCCTTGAGCAGAGCTCTGGGATGGGACCAAGAGCCTTTTCACTCCTGGGGAAGTTTGAACCTTTGCCAAAGCTGAGGGGAGCAGTGGCAGGGAATTCCCTTCATAGTGGGTGGAGGATTGGACGGTGCTGAAGGGAATTCTGGTGTGACTTCCCAACCTTGGAGGTTGGGAACTGCCTCCTTTCCCCTAGCCCCTGGTTTTGAATTAATTCATAGAGCTTTTCAGAGATTTCCTGGGGTTTTGGGTCCACAAAAAGTTGGTTTGTCATTTGGCAGAGAGGGGAATTCCACTCTCCTTTCCCCACCTGGCCTGTGTGACATGGAGGGTGCTGTGGTAGGACAGTGACCACAGTGTGGGGAGGGTCAGTGACACTCCTTCCCTCCCCTGGCAGGGTGTCCCTCAGCCCCTGTGACACCGTGTGTGCACCTGAGGGCAGGAAGGGACAGCCCTGGGCTGGGATGTGGCAGCCCTGGCCTGGCATCAGGTCCCCAGAGTCCCTTCCCCTCCAGGCGAGCTGGCTGCAGGAGGAAGCTGGGATGTGACTCCCCATTCCCCACCCCTTGGGAAGCTGCTCCCATTCCCTGTACATAGCCCTTTGTGGGAATTGCTGGTGTCGGTGTCCGTGTCTGTAGAACAGGTGTTGCTGTCCCTCCTCACAGGCAGCTCTGCTGTCCCTTCGTGTTGTTCGAGTCACGGACCGGGGCGGGAGGGGGGAGACCCCAATTACGGGGCGGGGGGTAATTAGTGGAATCCAATAGTTCCCTTCCCACTGTTTTTCTGGATGTGTTCCTGCCGTGTGTCCGGCCCTGCTGTCTTGTAGCTGTAGCGAGTAAGTGTGACTGTAACTCTGAGTAAGGACTGTGTGACACAGCCACAGTGTACCACTAAATAAATAAAGTTATTTCACCAACACTGCGCTCTCTTGCTGCCTCATGGGGCTAATGGGGGTTTGTTCCGAGGTGTGACATTCCTGTCCTGAGTAGGGATGGAAGAACAGAGAGAGGAGCAGAGAAGGAGGAGGAGTATGAAAAGGGATGGAGGAAGAGGAGAAAGGATGAATGAGGAAGAACGGGAAGAGGAGGGACAGAGGTAGAGGAATGTGGACAGAAGGACAGAGGTGGGAGGAAGAATGGAGCAGAAGGAGGGACAGAGAAGAAAGAGGGAGGGGGAACGGAGAAAGGATGGGAGGAGGAAGAGAAAGGACTTTGCTGGAATTGTTGCAAAATGTGGAATATGTAACAATTTTCTCAGAAACTCTCTTCTTTGATGTTTGATCTTGGTTACTTTCAAGCCTAATCGGCAAAAAATGAGATCTAATCCAAGAAACTGAGCAGTCAGTGAGCTGGAAATCATGTCCAGGTGTAGGAAGGACAACTTGTGGGTGGAATTGTCTCATTGAGAGTTAGGGCTGGACATGCTTCAATGATCTCAGCCCTGGGGGAGGTTACCAAAGCTTGGGAAGAAGGATCCCTACTTTGGGATAACAGCAGGACCCTGTGGATCTAAACATGACTCTGAATGGAGCCTGGAGCACACGGCTCCTGGAGCCCTCAGGTGAGCCCTGCCCTGCAACACACCTGGGACTGCTCCTGTTGCTCCAGAAGGACCTGCAGGGCCTCTGCCAGTGCTGCTTCCCTGCAGCCTGAACCCTTGGCAGTGCTCCCTTCATCCCTGCAAGTGTCCAAGGCCAGGCTGGACAGGGCTTGGAGCAACCTGGGATAGTGGGAGGTGTCCCTGCCCAGGGCAGAGGGTGGCACTGGATAATCCTTAAGGTCAGTCCCACCCAAACCATTCATGATTTTATAAACTTGTGCCTTTCAGCTGAGTTTTGTCAGTCACTAAAAAAATCCAGTGTTGCTGGAGCTGTTTTTTTCCCACCAAGAATCAGTAACTGCTCGAGTTCTGGAGGATGAAATGGACTCTGGAGGCCTTAATGTTTTGCTAATTAATATACCCAAGACATGAATGTGCCTTAGGAAAGAATCCACTCTTTCCTGTCAGCCAAGTCAGCAGGAAAACACCTGAGTCATTTCCTGGGAGGAACTGCCCAGGGCAGGTGAGACCTTCCTGGAGCTCCTGCCAGGGAATGCTCCGAAGCAGGAGGGACAAATTCAATGTTGAAATTGTATCTGCAGCTTCCTGAGAAGAGAGCTCCTGTTTCACTATGGAACATGGAGATTCTGGGAAACCAGTGTGAGACCAGAGAGGTGATGCAAGAGGTCTCCTTCCCCTTCACAGGGTATTGCAGGGACTTCCAGGATGGTTATTCCCCTGGTGGAAAAGCTAATTTTTAATTCTGAGTGAAAATCTCTTTTCCAGTGTCTTTTCCTTGCCCCCAGCCTGGCTCAGTGTCCTGCCCTGCTCCTAGAGTTGTGCTGGTGCCACTACAGCCAAAATCCTGCCTTGCTCCTTCCCAGCAGTGCTGGAACACATTCCAGCAGGTGTGTTAATCAGGGTTTATTAGGTTAATCAGTGGCTGATTTGCAGCACAGCCAGTGGAAAAAGTCCCTGAAACAGCTGCAGGTCCCAAATTTTCTCCTGCAGGCTGCAAGGGTGAGTGGAGCTGAGCCTTGTTCCCAGCATTTTGTTGGAATGGTGCTCATGGTGGGTACATCCCAACCTCCACACAGACTTCCTGAGTAGGAATAAGCTGAATTCAGGCTGCTGTACTTGATTTATTGATTGTTTGTACAGAAGAAGTGGAAAACACCACAAGGAAGAGAAGGCCAGAGCCAGGGTGTCCTGAAGCCATTACAACGAGATCCCACCAGGCATTTGCCCCTGGATTTGCTGATAATTTACGTGATTTATTGGTAATTAACATTTCCAAACTTCCCAGCCCTACATTATGGATGGAGTTTGTCAGCAAAGAACCACAAACAGCCAGAGCTGTGCATGGACTGGGGCTGGATTTTACTCCTGGAGTTCCCAGCAAACCCAGCAATGCAGAGCACAGGTGGGACAGAAGAGAAGGAAAGAATTCCATGGCACAAGAGAGTGGAACAGATGAATTTCCTGGAGGATAATGCCCATGCTCTGCTCAGGAATGCTCAAACACCAGAGATCCAGGATCAAGAGATCCAGAACCAGCCCAGAACTCACTTAATTTAAGCCTTGCTAAAATCTGAATCCTGCTGGAGCAGCTGCCCCCTCAGGACCCACTTTGCACCAGCTTTTCCCCACACCCATTCTCAGGAGCACAGCCTCAATCCCCATCCATCTTCCAGCCAAATGAGCCCCTTGGCATCTCTCCACGTGGGAAAGAGCTGTGCAGGACAATGGTGCCTCCAATGAAAGCTGAAACGTGAGGAGTCATCTCAGAGGTTGGCAAAAAGGAGTGGAGAGGTTTTGGCAGGATGAAGCTCCCCGTTAGTGAACTGTTCGTTCCTTCTGCCGCTGGTAGTCTGGGAGGGAGGCACAAGGAGAGGACAGCCAGGGGGAATTACCAAAAATGTTCAGGAAAACACACATTCCCAAGTGGAGGCAGTGTTTGAGACTCTCTGGCTTTAAAAGTGTATCCCCACCACCAGTCATTTCAAGGGCAATTAGAACAAAATTACTTGTTTGATTTCCCTACTCTTTTTTTTTTTCTCCTTAATGGCCACTTTCTATTTTATGAAGAATC
This sequence comes from Anthoscopus minutus, assembly GCA_013399455.1. NCBI lineage: Eukaryota > Metazoa > Chordata > Aves > Passeriformes > Paridae > Anthoscopus > Anthoscopus minutus. The sequence continues at coordinate 22,784 of VWYI01004801.1, read as the reverse complement.
CTTGTTTGGCTTGACTTGTCCCTTTTTTTATCCATTAAATCTTGGAACTTTATGAGTGCAGAAGCAGAAACTGGGAGTTAACTCAGTCCTTCCCTTCAGCCACAATCAAAACACCCTTAGGAAGGGATATCCACCACTAGTAGGATATCCCTTTGTGCCAGAGCTTGTTCCTATGGTATTCAAGGATAATTAGCTTAAGTTTATGAGCTCTAAATTAAGTTTTCCATTCCCCAACCATCCCACCTTCCTGCTCTCTGAGTTTTCCTACATGGGCAGATGAGGCCAGGCCTCATTATCCTGATGTTGTGCCTGATCCCAAATTGTCAGTGACCTTGGGCTGCTAAATTTGGGTGGAATGGGCAGGGATTTATGGAAGTTTGCTTCCCAAGGAGCATTCCAGCACTGGGTACTTACTGTAGGGGAAGTACCGGACACGCATTGTGATCTCCCGCGCCGTCTTCAGGATCTCCACTGCCTGGAAAACAAGGGAAAAGCATTCCATGGGTTCTGTGCTGGGCTGAGAGGCTGGAATGAGGGGGATTCCCCATCCCAGTGCTAACCTTGCTGTGCTCAATGTCCTGGAAATCCACATCGTTCACTGACAGCACCTGGTCCCCCTCCTGCAGCCCAGCCCTGTGAGCATCCGAGTCAGGAATCACCTGGGAAAGGAGAGCAGGGATGGCAGCAGTGGATCTCCCACAGCTCCCCTCCCACACTGCCCCAGGGAGCAATTCCAGGGGCTGGGGAGAGATTAGGTAGTGTTGCAGGATGTTCTGAGGACTCTGTGGCAAATCCCAGCCCCGAGATCAGGGGGTGTGAGGCAGCCAGAGCCTCCCTGCACACACGGCTGGCTCAGCTGTTCCCACCAGCACAGGCAGGATCCGTGTGGGAATGGCACAAGGATGGACACACCTTGGAGATGAAGATTCCCAACTGCGAGGCTTTTCCTCCCCGGATGTTGAAGCCCAGCTGTGGGAAAAATCAGCAGGGAAATGCAGTCACCAGGACCCTTCCCTTAGCCCAGTCCTCTTTCCATTCCCCAGGGCTCTTCTCCCTGCTCTGTCTCCCGGCTGGATCCAAGGCGTGGATGCTGCAGTGCTCAGCCAGGCAGCAGCACCAGGCCCTCTCTTCTGCTCCCTGACACCAGGAACACCTGAAGGGGCCCCGCTCCCATCCTCTAGCAGCTCCACATCCCAAGATACCACATCGGGAACAATCCCTCCCCTTGCCCATCGCTCTGGAATCTGCCACCCTGCACGCCTCACGTCTGTCACAGCTGTTCCCTGTGCCAGGAACGCTGCCAGTCGGGAATATTACAATGCAAGCGCCTTTTCAGCCAGGGAACGCTCCGGGAACGCGACACCGCGCCCAGGCAGCGCCAGGCCGGCTCCGCCCGCCTCACCTGCGCCCCGGGCGGCTTCTTGAGGACGATGGTGCGGGGCAGGAACTGCGTGAGCTCGTTGTTGTAGTCGGGGTGATAAATGCGCTGCGGGGGATGCGCGGCGGTTCAGCCGGGGCCGGGCCGGGCTCCCCCACTCGGCCGGAGTCCCGGAGCCGTCGCCCCGGAGCCGTCCCCCCGCTCCCCCCGTCCCGGGCTGACCTCGTGCGGCGGGACCCAGGCGGGCGGGCTCTCGTAGGGCGGCAGGAAAACCACCGGGAAGTCGTCGTAGGGCACCCGGCCCTCCATGCTGCCGCTCCGCCGCGGCCGGGACTCGCCCCGCGCACGACGCACCGCGCAACGATTGGCTGCGACCGCCCTTCGCTCCGCCCCCCGCCTGACGCATCAGCACGCGATTGGTTTCTCCCCGCCCCACGCGCTGTCCCTCCTCCAGCCACAGGTGACTACGCCCCCACCTGACGCACCGCTCTGCGATTGGCTGTAGCCCCCAGCTCGATGACGCACGGCCCTGCGATTGGTCGAGGCCCTGCCCCGCCTGACGTTCCGCTCGGTGACTGGCCCTGGCGGCGCGCGGCCCGGTTTGAACGGCGGCCGTTGCGGCGCCGCCATTGGAACGAGCAGCGGCGGTTCCAGGTCAGTCCTGCGGCCGCCCAGCGACACCGGGCAGGGCCAGGCCGGGCCCGCTCCGCCCCCGCTCCAGCCCCACACCCGGCCGGGGGCTTCCGCTCCATCCCAAAGCCCCGGCAGGGCCGCTTCACCCCCCTCCATCCCGGAGCCCCACTAAGGCCGCTTCACTCCCGCTCCACCCCCGTTCCACCCCCATCCCGGGCAGGGCCGCAGTGGGTCCCGCTCCCGTGTCCCGCCTCGCCTCACGGTGCTCGTGTCCCGCAGGCCGGCGATGGTGCGGGAGGACGAGAAGGGCATCCCGGTGCGAGTGGCGCTGCGCTGCCGGCCGCTGGTGCCCAAGGAGACCAGCGAGGGCTGCCAGATGTGCCTGTCCTTCGTGCCCGGGGAGCCGCAGGTGAGGCTCGGGGGGCTCCCGGGGCGTCCCGTAGCCCTGGCGCGGTTACCAGCGCTGCCCCTCCCTCTCCTCCGCAGGTCGTGGTGGGCAATGACAAGGCGTTCACCTACGACTACGTGTTCGACCCGTCCGTGGAGCAGGAGGAGGTTTTCAACACAGCGGTGTCGCCTCTGGTCCGAGGCATCTTCAAAGGTTTGTCCCAGATCTTGTCCGTTTGGAACCTCTTTCTCTCAGAAGAGGGGTGTGTGTTCTCTGGGGCTGCCTAGTTCCCGAGGCTGGCTGTGTGAGGCAATCTTCGTGGCATACTGGAAGAGTTTGGGTTAAAAGGGACCTTAAAGCCCATCCAGTGCCACCCCTGCCATGAGCCTTCCACTGTCCCAGTTTGCTATAAGCCCCCTCCAAGCTGGCCTTGGACACTTCCAGGGATCCAGGGGTAGCCACAGCTTCACTGGGCAGCCTGTGCCAGGCCCTCTTTACTCTTACAGGGAATAATTCCTTCCTAATGTCCCACCTAACCCTGCCCTCTGTCAGTGGGAAGCCATTCCCCCTTGTCCTGTCACTCCAGCCCCTTATAAAATGTCCTTCTCCCTCCATAAGAAGAACACTGAAATTATAAACATCCTGTTCTAGGATGCTGAAGTGGAGCTGGGGTGGCAGAGAATTTCTGCTGTGTTTCCGTTTATCTCTAATAAAACATCCAGTCTTTAAAAAGAGCTGTAATAATATTTTTATCTGTGCTTTATGGAGCTTTCATTGCCTTTTCTTTCCTCCTCAATGTTCTTGACTGTGATCTGTGCTTAAAGCTGGTGTAAACTGATGATTTTCTGGAAGGGTGGTTTTCAAAAATGCAGCTTTCTTGTCCCCATATGACTCATCCGGGTGCCCTTTGTTCCCTCAGGATACAATGCCACTGTCTTGGCCTACGGACAGACGGGGTCAGGGAAAACCTATTCCATGGGAGGCACCTACACTGGCAACCAGGAGTATGAGCCCAGCGTGGGGGTCATCCCCAGGGTTATCAAGCTGCTTTTTGAGGAGAAACAGCAAAGGCAGGATTGGGACTTTGTCCTCAAAGTTTCTTATCTGGAGGTAAAATTTGGTTTCTATCAGTTTAGGCATAAAGGGAGCTTTGAGGTCACCTCCTTCAGGTGACAGATATTGATTAAATCAACCCCTAAGACTCCAAGGAGGTTTTGTCAGTCCTTTCTGGTCCAAGGTGTCTTTCCCTAAAGGTGAAATGAGTAAAATGTGATGCCAAATTAGCCCTGATTTCAGCGTGACTGCCCCTTTCTTTGGCTAGTAACTCTGAGCTGCTCCTCTGCTGCTTCTAGATCTACAATGAGGACATCCTGGACCTGCTGTGCCCCTCCCGAGAACGTTCCCAGATCAGCATCCGGGAGGATCCCAAGGAAGGCATCAAGGTCTGCCCTGCTGGATGTGGGAGCAGGAACGGGTGGCAGGGCTGGGGATTGAAGGGGTTTATGTGTAATTTTCTGTCATCCCTAAAGCAGTGGGATGGGGCTCATCCATGTATTGGGAGCAGCACAGAGAGATCCAGGGGGATGGATCCTCAGGGGAAGCATAGCTTGCCAAGGAGCACGTCCAGTCCCTCCTGCTGATCCCCTCTCTGGTTTGTGTCCCTGAGCTGCCTCTCCAGTACTCTGTTCACACAATTCCCCTCCCCAGCAGCCCCTTCCTGTGACTGGCACACCTCTCAGCTCACAGCTTGGCTCAGGATATCCAGAGATTTGTCTCTGGAGCCATGAGGAGCTCTGTCTCCATCCCAGAGCCCACCTGGCTCTGGAGCAGGCTCAAGAGGAACTTGAGAGGTGTTTAGGAACAGGTGATGTGATTCCATGTTCCTAAAGTGAAATTCAGAACCAGTTTTTTCTGAGAGTTGCCATTCCAGGCCCTTGGCTGGAGGTGACCCTGATTCTTGGGAATGGGGCTGGCACAGCCTGAGGTTCAGGGACATTTTCCTGATCCCAGGTGGGACTAAGAGGAAGCAGAGGATAAACAATGTTTCCTTCCTGGCTACAGATTGTGGGGTTGACAGAAAGAAATGTCACCTGTGCCCAAGAGACTGTGTTCTGCCTGGAGCAGGGGAACAACTCCAGAACTGTGGGATCCACAGCCATGAATTCCCAGTCTTCCAGATCCCATGCCATCTTCACCATCTGCATTGATCAGAAGAAGAAAAATGACAAGTGAGTCTCATTGTGCAGCTGATGAGAGTTACTTGCCTAAAATTTCCTCATCCTGGTCATGAGCTGTGCTTCTCAAAGCAGTTCAGGTTTTGGCTCTCTGCATTTTCAGCTCCTGGGCTGCTCCTTTTCCACCTGGAAGTTTGACCTGGGAAAGTAAACCAATTTCTTTCTGCCCTAGGAATTGTAGTTTTCACTGCAAGCTGCACCTGGTGGATCTTGCTGGCTCTGAGAGACAAAAGAAGACTAAAGCTGAGGGAGACAGACTGAGAGAAGGTCTGTGGGCTGGGACTGGTGGAGTTTGGGTTTCTTCTTCTCACTTGGGAGTGAAGCACTTCTTTAACACTTTAATCTGCTTTTTTTTAACCTTGTTGAAGTTTTACTCAGGACAGGAAATTAATTTGGAGCTGTTGAGGTGGCTGTGCTCACTGTGAGCTTTGTCTGCAGGAATCAGCATCAACAGAGGCCTCCTGTGCCTGGGGAATGTCATCAGTGCTCTGGGAGATGAGAATAAAAAGGGAGGGTATGTCCCTTACAGAGACTCCAAGCTGACCAGGCTGCTGCAAGGTGAGAGAAGATGATGACAAAGCCTAAACTTACTGGTGCTTTTTAAATAACAAAGCAGGAGAAAACCCTCCAGCTCAAAGCTGCTGCTGCAAAGGGATTTGTTTGATTCCTCACTGAAGCCAGTGGGGATTCTTATTTTAGGTTGCAAATGCAGCGAGATGAACTCAAAACGAGTCCTACTCTCCTGCACTTTGTGTGACAGGAGGAAACAAGACAAATTCAGGGCATATTTTTGGTGGTGAGAAGGAAGAGAAGTCTGGGAGCAGAGATCTGTTATTGTACCTTAATTATAGCAGCTCCCTGGGTGATGTCACAGCCAGAATGAAGCTCCAGCTGTCTGTGCCTTCCCTGGGATTTGTTTTCTTAGTCTGACTATCTGGTCTTAATTTTCAATAGCTGGAATTTGTCTTTTAATGCATTTTAGTTAAGTTACCCTTTAATTTGGGCACAGCTTTAGTAATAAAATCACTGAAATTTTTATGGTAATTACATAATTTAGTGCAAAAAACTCTTCAGTATTTTCTGTGTCTGAAAGTACCTCATTAAAACCTGAACTGAGCTGGATGTGGGGCCCTCTTTTCTTTTCTGATCAGTAGCTTTAAGGAGCCAATTTGTATAAAAGCAAAGGATGAAGTTCTATGCAGCTTTGTCATCTGTTCTTAGCCAATAATTCCTTAAATTGGAGAAAATTCGGGATGTTCATGGAGGTCTTGTTATTGGGGGGGAGAAGGGAGGGGAAAACCTGAAAGAACCAAGCCAGAAATGGCATAAAGAAATTATTTATTGAGGCAACAACTGAGGCTTCTGTGGTGAAATCTTTGGTTTCAAAGCCTGACTTTAGCTTTCAAAAATCCACTTTAATACAGAACTGAATGGGCAGAGGAGAGAGTAATGAGCAGCACCAAAGTCCAGCTGTTTAATCTGCATTTTGGGGATGCCCTCATGGGATTGGAACCCTTGAATGATGAGATTTCACTGTCATCCTTGCTCTGACAGCTTTGGCATTGTTTCTTTTCCTTCCCAGACTCCCTGGGTGGGAACAGCCACACACTGATGATCGCCTGTGTGAGCCCAGCAGATTCCAACCTGGAGGAGACCCTGAACACTCTGCGTTATGCTGACAGGGCCAGGAAGATCAAAAACAAACCCATTGTCAACGTGGACCCCCAGGCAGCTGAGCTGCACCAGCTGAAGCAGCAGGTACTGGGGGATCCCTTCAGGTTCTGAGCTAAGCAAATCCCAAGAGAAGGCACAACCTCACAAAAAATGTGAAACGTCCCTAATGTGTGTTGCTTCTTCTCTGGAGGTGGCTGGGAAGGGGATATGTGGATATTTCTTGGAGGTTTGCTGTAGCTATAGAAAAGTGCTGGTGCTGGTGTGGTTTCAATTTCCCTTCTGCCCAACAAATCATTGCCTGGTGAGCTATGATTAGGAATACAGAGATTGTTTGGTGCCTTCCTGAAATCTGCCTGTGCCCAGCACGGTGGGAAGAGTTTTCCCTGGGGTGATCCCAGAGGGAAATGAAGAGCCTTTTTTTATTTGAGGAGTAAATGACTTGAAGTACTGTAACAACACCACTCCTTTCCACAGGCAGTGGTAAAAGGGCAATTGTGGAGCAGGGAGAGTCAGGAATACCAAGGATCCATGGAGCTTCTACATGAACAAGCAATAATTATTTGTCTTTGTAGGTCCAGCAGCTCCAGGTGTTGCTGCTCCAGGCCCATGGAGGCACCCTGCCTGTGGCTCTCAAGTAAGATTTGTTATTTAATGCCCTATGGATGTGTATTTATCACACTCCAAAGAAATTTCTGGGTCTCCTTAGTTCTGGGCAGTGCTGTAGAGTGAGGGGGGAACAAATTGGTTGCTTTTCAAACTCTTTTTTTGTCATCCTTATTGGAATTCCCTGGGGTATTTAGTTTCGTAGCAAACACCTCATGATTGCAAAAATCTGTTGTAGGAAGTAAAAGAGGGACCAGGAAACACCTCCTGAATCAATTCCTGTCTCTGAGACCCATCCATCCCTGTTCTCCTCACCCTTCTACCCCTAAATGTAGGGGTACCTCCCTTATCCTTAAAAGCACAGAATCTGGGGCAGAGTTGGATTGTGCAGGTGTTGTGTTCTGGGGATGTTTCAAAACCAAGTACATGAAGTTCACAACCTCTGTTTGGGGGTTTTTCCTGCATTCTGGAAGTGTCCAAGGCTTGGACAGAACCTGAAGCAGCCTGGTCTGTGGAAGGTGTCCCTGCCCATGGCAGGGGTGGGACTGGGTGAGCTTTAAGATCCTTCCCTCCCAAACCATTCTGGGTTATTTATTGTAAATTATTTAGGGAACAATAATAACTTTGGAAGTGACTTCAGTGCTGTCCCAAAGCCCAAACTCACACCCAGCTGCTCCTTGCTGTTGCAGTGGCTTGGCCCCCTCAGAGAGCCTCCAATCCCTGATGGAGAAGAACCAATCCCTGCAGGAGGAGAACCAGAAGCTGAGCCAGGGGCTGAGTGAGGCTGCTGGGCAAACAGCACAGATGCTGGAGAGGATCATCCTGGTAAGTTCAGTAATCCCAGGAGAGCTCTAAATTGCTGGGAGTGAATCAACAGCAGCTCCTTTATTTATGACATATTGAGCATCTCTCTTAAATGTTCCTTTCACATTGATTCCAAATTAGTCAGAGCTAAAAACCTGCTAGAATCTGTTGGTCTTTAGTTTTGGAAAAAGTAGACCTGAATCTTTCAGCTTTTTCATACTTGAAATATTTTATTGTAATATTTTAAATAGCACTTGCACACTTGTGCATTCCCTTCCCCACCCTGCTTTTTTCCTATTACCTGCAGTGTCTATCCCTGAAAAAATACTGTGAAATTCAAACTGGTGGCCCTGACCATGAAGGATCTTTCAATGCATTGATTTTCACACTGCCAATCTTTTGCTGCAAATCCTGGATTCCTGGATTCCTCTACAATTGAATGTAATTCTAATTTCTTTTAGACAGAGCAAGAAAATGAGAAGATAAATGCAAAACTAGAGCAACTCCAGCACCACGCTGTGTAAGTATTCCCACACCCTTCTCCTAGATAATGTCCTTGGGAATTCAGTGTTTTCAGTGGCATAAACTGGATCCCATCAACTGGAGTTCATCCAGAATTAATTCAGAGGATGAGTAGAGAAAGTTGTTCTTCCCCAGCACAAACTTGCCATGGACTTGTTCCCATGTTTCCAGGTGCAAGCTGGATCTGCAGAAGCTGGTGGAAACTGTGGAAGATGAGGAATTAAAGGAAAATGTGGAGGTGATCCGGAACCTGCAGCAGGTGCTGGCTGAGCTGCAGGTAAGGCTGAACCCAGGGATGGGGGGGTTGTGTCAGCTCACTCAAGAAATCTGGGATTCCACTCCAACAACTTCCCTCAAGGAGCCCAGGAATTAAAAGTGTGAAATGACTCTTGAGATCCACTTTGAAACTGTCCTGTTGTGCTTTAATGCTGCAGAGAGGCCACTTGTGCTGCTCCTGGGGGTGGAGGGGAAAGGAGGAGTCTACATGAAAAAAACTGATATTGGAGCTGGCATGGATTTACAGTCCCTAAATTGGATGAAGTGTTCTAAACTTAGTGATTTTTATGGACAATGTAAATTGCAGGGACCTGTAATTGTTAAGCAGATGCTTCCAGGCTTTTGATAAATGGAGGAATTTCAGATCTACCCCACTGGACATTCTCTCCTCTTCCTGTTCTCTCCAGTGCTGGAGTTCAGGAAAGATTTCAAGGAATGGCTTTCCCAGCTAGACAAGGAGGAGTCTTGTCACATTCCTCGAGGAGTCTTCTCTTTCCAGAGAGGTTCTGGCCAGAGGAGAATCATGTTGTGCTTTGCCATAATGTGCCAACAGACTGTTACTTCCTTCATTTCATTTCATATTGCCCTTTTCACCCAAATTTTCTTCTCTCTGTCCACCAGAGTGAAAATGCTGCCACTGCAGAAGCTGCTGCAGAGCTGCCAAACTCTGAACAGGATTCTCCAGGTGTAAGTGAGGGGCTCAGCAGTGCACACGTCGCTGGGGCATGGTTTTCTCTCTTCATCACTTTTATCTGCTCCCTCCTGCTAATTTTCTAACCCAAATGCTTGATAAATCATCACTCTTCTTTGTTCTGTTTTAAACTTGATGTGTTCAAGGTCAAAAACCTGTTCTCATTTCTGCATATCTGATTTGTTACATAAAAATGAATTTGAAGTGCTCTGTAGAAACAGAGATCATGTAATTCAGGAGCTCTGGATTGGCCTCTCCTCATGGCTGTGTTTCCTGCAGGAAGCTGAAATGGGCCCGGAATCCAAGAGAGCCTCCAATGACTTCAGCACCCAACACGCCCTGCGTCAGGCACAGCTCTCCCGGGAGCTGCTGGAGCTCAACAAAGCCCTGACTCTGAAAGAGGCCCTGGCCAAAAAAATGTCTCAAAATGATACTCAGCTGGGGCCCATTCAGTGTCAGTACCAGGTAAAGCTGAAATCCTCCTTGGTCAGTTTGTTTTTCCCAATTCCTGCTGGAGAGGATAGGGAGGAGATCTCTCCTCAGGAGCCTGTTCTGATCTGGGTCTATTCCTTAAGCTGGGTCCCTGCTGCCTTGGGCAGTTTTCCCTGCTGTGCTGGGATCTCCTGTCTCTGAAATTATTCAGTCAGGATGTGGCCCCAGTGTCTCTGTGCCCACCAAAGCTCCAGAGTGTGCTGGGCCAGCCCGTGTGACCCCACAGTGCTCTTAGATGAGGTGGTTGAGCAGCCTGCTGTGAAGGAATGGGGTTTTTCAAGGTTTCTCTCTTAAAGCTTTGCCTCACGGTGTCTTGCTGAGGTTTTTATTTGGAGATTTATTCTTCTTGTCCTTTCTAGATCAATATCAAAGATCTGGAATTGGAGGTCAGCAATTTGCAAAAGGAAAAGGAGGAATTGGTCCTTGCTCTGCACATGGCAAAGAAGGATATCAACCAGGCCAAGTAAGAGGGCTCTGCCTGCAGCTCTGGGGGATGTTAATGTGTCTGAAAATGCAATGTCTTCCACTTCCATGATCTGTAAAAGCTCTTTTTGGATTCAAAAGTGTCCCTTTAACATGCCAGGAGCTGCAGAGAAGCCTCCTGTGGGCTTGCAGCAGCAGCAAAGGTGACGTTTTTCATGAGGTGTCTCTGCAACTGGAGAGGATTTGTTGTTGTTTCTCTCCAGGCTGAGCGAGCGGCGCCGGAAAAGGCTCCAGGAGCTGGAAGCACAAATTAATGAGCTCAGGAAGAAGCTGAATGAGCAATCCAAGCTCTTGAAGCTGAAGGAATCCACAGAGCGCACGGTGTCCAAACTGAACCAGGAGATCAGGGTAACCAACAGGCACCTCTGACTTGAGCCAGGGTGGGCAAATCCTAGGAATCCCTGACAGGAATCCCAGAAATCCCAAACAGGAATCCGCTTCCTGCTTAGTCAGACTGAAAATAGCAGTTTTTGGCAAGATTCCTTTGGCTACATGACCACAATAGGCAGGTGACTATTGAGATTTGGGGGGAAAATAAGTCCAAAGTATCTTCAGGCACTTCTAATTTATTGCCTCAGTCAAATAATTTGAGTCCTCTTTGATTTCCCTAAATTGTGCCTGTGTTGGCCTTCCCTTTGTGCCTAAAAAAGATAATCCCTGCTTTTCAGCACTTTGAGAGAGTCCTGAGTGGGAGCACAGTAAGATTTCCCACCTGCCACTCCCCACACCTGGCAGGCACGGGGGGAATGGAGACTGAAACTCTTTAGGATGGTAAATCCTGGATAATTCTTCTAGCCACTGGTGTTTTTCAGGAAATGAAGCAGCAAAGAGTGCAGCTGATGCGCCAGATGAAGGAAGACACTGAAAAATTCAGGCAGTGGAAGCAGCAGAAGGACAAGGAAGTGATCCAGCTGAAGGAAAAGGTGAGCAAACAAGCTCCTCACACTTTTCTTCCTTCCAAAGGGGCTGCTGCAAGGTTTCTTTAACTGGGAAGTGTCTGAGAAGAGCTCGGAATGCTTTGAAGAGAAGCTTGGCTTGTGTGGCTGCCACTTTTCACCACTTAGACTTGTTTGTGGCTGGAGATCTTCAAGCTCTTGCCACAGCTGTGATTCTGCTCCAAAGCAGAATGCAAAGATAGTCAATACTTGAAGAATTTAAAGATGTAGGGCTTGGCCTCAGCATGGGAGGTTTTTCAGCTTCCAAAGGAATGTTGGATGTGCAGGTTAATAAAACCCACTTGCTTGTGGTGGCTGAGTGCAATGGCCAGCAAACATCAGGAGTTTGGTGTCACAGCAATTCCTGCCCCTCAATGCCTTGGGATGCTCAGGCTGGAATTTTGGGGCTGCAACCTTTGGTTTGTCATGAAAAATGTGACTTTTCCAGCTGTTTTTCCTTGCAGGACCGTAAGAGACAATACGAGCTCCTCAAGCTGGAGAGGGATTTCCAGAAACAGGCCAATGTCCTCCGGCGCAAAACAGAGGAGGTGAGGAGCCAACATCTCCTGGAAATTCCCAGCCAACCCCTAAAGTCTGCCAAGTGGGGCTGGAGAAAGGAACAGGATACACAGAAACCTCTTAAAGGAAGTTTTGAGACTGGAAAGAAAAGCTTTTCTCTCTGCAGAGAAATCCCTGTTTCTGCCTTGGGGCCTTTGAGGGATCCCAGTTAAATTTGCTCCTTAAAGGAAATTTAGAGGCTAGAAAGGAAAGCTTTTCTTTCTGTAGAGAAGTCCCCATTTCTGCCTTATAGCCTTTGAGGAACTCAGTTAATTTTGCTCCTTAAAGGCCAAATGACTCTGGGTACCAAAAGACTGAGTCCCAGGTTCCTATGACAAATCCATGCAGACGGCCAAGGTAGGAAGTGGGAAGTGAGTTTGGGTGGTGCATCTACAAGGTTGCAGTTCAAAATCCTTTCAGGATGGTTTTGTAAAAGAAATACATCTTCAACCCTCCATTTTGGGTGTTTTCTTCCACCTTCAGGCCCAAAAAGGAGATCCTCTTTAAAGGAGGATTCGGCAGCAAAGGAAATAAACCAAGGGCAGGAATCCCCGAGTTAAACCTGGATAGCTTGAGATTTATTAACATTGTGGTGTCACTGTCCCAATGTTTGCCCTGGGCTGGGAATCTCTGGTGTTTGCAGCTGTAGCAGATGATTTGCAGTCCCTGTTCAGCTCCTTGTGGAATCTTTTCCAGGCAGCAGCTGCCAACAAACGCCTCAAGGATGCCCTGCAGAAGCAGAAGGAGGTGGCGGATAAACGGAAGGAGACCCAGAATCGGGGCATGGAAGGAATTGCTGCAAGAGTCAAAGTGGGTAACAGCATTTTTGCATCCCAACATTGGGCAAACTGGGATTTGGGGTGGGTGCTGCTGGCCTTGGTGGCTGGAGCACAGCAGGAGGACCAGGGAATTGCAAAGGGATTGTTCAGTTTCTCTGAAATGCCTTCACAGAGGATTCAGTCCTGGAGTTCGGCTCAGCCTCTGGGTTTTGGGGGTTATTTTTGTAGAGCTGGCTTGCAAATGAAGTTGAGGTTCTTGTCAGCACTGAGGAAGCTCGAAGACACCTGGCAGACCTGCTGGAGGACAGGAAAATCCTGGCAAAGGAGCTTCTTCAGCTGAAAGAGAAGAAAGATGCTGGCGAAAACCCCCCTCCAAAGCTCCGGGTAAGAGGGCAATTCCCCTTTTCCCACCCCACTCCTCTGACTGTTCAGCAATACTAGATTTCATTATTCTCACTCCTACTTGGCCTGTTCTCTCAGAAGGTAGGGATAGATCCCACCCTTGGCAACTTTTCTGGGAGAAAGGGTTAATTTTTTATCCTCTGATGCATCAGGAACAAAAGGTGCTGAAGGAATTGTTTCTTAATGGAATTTGGGAAATTTTTTTCCCTTAAAGGACTTCAGCCTTTGGAACGGGCTGTCCAGGGAAGCAGTAGAATCAACCATCCCTAGAAGTGTCCAAAACACATGTGGATGTGGCACCTGGGGACGTGGGTGACCCATCAGTGTCGGGGGAATGGTTGGACTCAGTGCTCTGGGAGAGCTTTTCCAACCTCAGGTATTCTGAGGGATGTGAGTGGCTCAATCCCCTTAGCAAAGGCTTTTGGGAAGGAACTGAAGCTGTGGGGAGATGCCTGGAGGCTTTTCTAGCTGGAATATCTGTAACTGTGTGATTTCCTCCCCTGCTGCTGCCCTGGGTCCGTGTGCTGTGATTCCAGAGGCGCACGTACTGCCTGGCTGACCTGCAGGCTCCCTACACAGATCTCTCCGTCTCCAAGCAGATTGAGAGCCTGCAAACAGAGATGGAGCTCAGGTAAGGCACTGCCACAAAGCTCCTCCACACAACAGCCTTGCCTCTGGCTTTTCCCTCATTTCTATCTCAGCTCTCTGGGAGATGCAAGAGGGTGTAAAACACACAGACTGATACTGGAAATGATGACGGAAAGGTGTGGGGTTTCCTGAGTGGAGTTTCTCCAAAATGTGGGGAAAATATTCAGACTGGGTGTTTTGAGCTATTAGTGTTACCTCTGGCAGTAAAAACCTCCACTTCTATTTGGGAATGTGGAATGGAGGCAAAACTCCCCAGGGGAGCAACTGAGCAGCAAAAATTTCAGTTTATACTATTTTACTTAATATTCTTGGAACAGTAACATTAGCCCAGAAACCAGCCCTGGTTTCCTCCTGTGTTGTAACCACAAATCCATGGATTCTTCCCCAGGAGTGCCCAGATAGCAGATCTGCAGCAGAAACTCCTGGATGCAGACAATGGAGATCGGGCCAAGCAGCGCTGGGACAGCATTGCCACCATCCTGGAAGCCAAATGTGCTCTGAAGTATCTCCTGGGAGAGGTAAACCCTGGATTTTCCTCTTTTATCCCTGAAAACAAAGGCTGTAAGTCTGCTTAGCTGCAAATAAAAGGAAGTGACCAAAGGAATTTGAGTGGGGAGCTCTCCTGTAGTGGATGAGGCTTATTCCTTTCTCAAGTTTGGATTAAAGTAATCTGTTTTGGGGAGTGAAATCTGATAAACAGGGAAGAGGAAAGTGGAATAGATGAGACCAGCTAAGTGCTTGCATGGAAAGGGAAAAGGCAAATTTCAAAAGTGGAAGAGAAGAAAAAGTATCTAAAATACTTCCTGATTAAGCAGGGAAACAATGACAGTGCTGGCTGAGGCCAGGGGAAGCAGTGGGATTGGTGTTGAGATGGGAAAAAGAGAAATCAGGGTATTGTGGGATCAGGGAAAGAGCAACTGAAGGACAGAATTAGCTGTTGCTCCCTGGTGCTAGGAAATCAAAGGAAAAGGGTGAAAAGGAAAATACTCTGAGTGTTGCAGGAAGGGAGGTGAATTCAGAACAAGACCCTCAGCTCCCTGGTTTGCACTTCTTAAGTGTCTGGCTCTGAATCTCCAGGTTTCCTCGGTGCTGAGGGTTGGTCCAGTTCCTGGGGTGGTTGGAAGTTACAGGGATGCTTCCCCTCCACACTGCAGCACCTGTCCCAGCAGGGAATCCCTGTCCCAAGCCATCCCTTGCTCTTGTTTTCCAGCTGGTCTCCTCCAAAGTGCAGGAGAGCAAACTGCAGAGCAACCTGGAGCAGAGCCAGGCCAGTTGTTCTGATGTGCAGAAGATGCTGATGGAAGAGAGAAACCACGCAGCAGAGCTGGAGGCAGAGTTCCAAAACCAGATTTTGGTGCAGGAACAGCAACACCAGGAAAAGGTGAATCACATCTCTTGGAAATCTTGGAGTCTGATCAGAGGGAAAGGCAAAGAGGGATGTGCTGAAATTAAGCTGATGCTGAATATCAACTCGAATTTTGTTGGATTTTTGCAGACAGCTCATTAAGAGCCAAAGAGATCTCTGTATTTATCCTATGTAAATTGGTTTCTTCAGTAACTTTCCTCCTGCTTTAAATGAAGAGGTTACACCTGAGCACCACAAGATCACTTTTCAAGTAGATCAGGGTGGAGTTGTGCTGGAAGTGGCAGGAAATTACCCACAGCCTGGACTTTGATGCCAAGTGCTCCTTTCAGGAATTCACCCCCGTTTGTTCCAACTTGCTTTTAGGTTCTGTACCTGCTCAGCCAATTCCAGCAGAAAGAAGCAGCAGAGAAGAGATTGGAAGATTCCCTGAATGAGCAGGAGAAACAACTGCAGGAGCGACTCCGGTTCCAGGTGCAGTGGCTGGGAAGGGTGGGATCCTTTGGGATACCTGGAATTAGAAGGATTGTGTGTTCCCTTTGCAGACCACCTGCATGGGGTGGCTGCTGTGCAGGCTGCAATAGCCCTGGAGGACTTTCTGTTAATTATCTCCAACGAAACAAATTTCCTTTTGTCCTGCAAACAGGAGGAAGAACTGGAAAAAATGAGGGAAGTCTGTGAGAAGAACCAGGAACTCCTCCGGGAAAATGACACTCTGAAACAGGTAGAGCCTTGTACAGACACCAGAGCCTCGTGGCTGTTTGGTTGAATGGATTTTGCAGAGCTAATTTTTGTCCCTTTTGACAGAAACTGCTGCTACTCCAAATTGCCAGTGGCCAGAAGCTCCGGCACATCCAGCAAAGGCCACCTGAGTCTCCAGACTCTTCTTTTGATTATGTTCCACCCAAAGTAAGAGGCTGCACAGTTTGTATTGCACCTGAATTCTTTGCCAAAGTTAATCTTGGCTATTGATAATGTGGCTTTTTCCTTTCTCCTGAGCTGCTTTTACCAGGCACTTGTTCTACTCATTGAAGTGGCCCCTTCAGTCCTTTCTAGAGGACTCAAATATACCTTCCATTAGTTTTTTGATTTAACAAAAACAAGGCAAACCCCCAAACCTGTTTTCTCATTGTAATTCTGACTCTATCCTCCTTCACAATCCAGATTATCTGTAGCTTTCCCAGTCTCAAAGATGATGGAGCAAGGCACGTGTGTCACAGCAAACTTTGCTGCTTTGCAAAGAGCCAAATCTTAGTGCTGGGAGGAAGAAATGATTTAAAACTCTTTGGACAGGAGTGTGACACTTGTTTTTTTTCATGTGATTTGGCAACTCAGACTTCCATGGATTTGTCATTAACATCTTAAGCTGTTTGAATTTTCAATCCCTCCAATTGGTTCATTTTTTCCCTCCCTCACCCCACAACCTTCTTGGCTATAAGCAACTCTGAAAACCTTAATAAAACATAATAAAACCTTATTAAAATATAATAGTCATTAATAAAAGATAATCTGTGTGATTTTTGGTGGCCTAACCCCTCGTGCTCCTGTGCTGCAGCCCAAGAACCGCCGGCAGACGACGGCCAAGCCCCGAGCGCCCAGCCCCGAGGTGGATATGGAGGAGCTGCTCTCTGACTCAGGGGAAGGGGAGGATTCTGACTGGCTTCCTGGGAAAGCAGGCAGAGGAGCCAGGAAAAACCTCACAGGGGTAAGATCCAGCTGCCATTGATCCAGTGTCTGTTAGGGAATTGTTTGCTGTGTCCAAGGATTGGGTATGGAGCTGTGAGGTGTGTCTCTACTGTTCTCCAAAGGACAGGAATGGGTTGTTTGGGTGCCTGGGGATATTTGGAACCTTCCCACAGACACAGCAAAGGTTGTCTGCAGTCAGCAACACTTTCCTGGACAGGTTTTCCCTGTCCAAGTCACTTTCTCCCATGTTCTGTCCTCCTGCCTTTGCCTGAGTTGGCCTCTGGTCAGGAACGACCCCAACAGCAGCCTGATCCATCCAGGGAGCCAATTTTAGTCAAAACAAAACAAAACAAAAGGATGGCCTGTTGTGGATCCCTGTTCCCTTTGGGAATTTGCAGTTTCCAGTCCTGACAGAGCCTCAGCTTCCATCTAACTGTGTCAGTCTGGAGCTTCACAGTCTGTGGCTCAGAAAATTCCTGAGGCTTTTGGGGTGGGGACTCCCTCTTTTTGTGGAAGTGTGGCACAGAAGCTGGGGTCCTTTGGCATAACCTCAAGCCAGGCACTGACTAGCTGAAGGTACTTTCCCTGTAGAAGATAAATACCTTCAGAAGATGGATCTGTAGGTAGAAGGATTTTATTCTGGTTATTGTGAATTATACTGGGATGTAGGACTGGCAGCAAAATGCAACAAGGGGCAGCTTGAGGGCATCCCTGTCCTTGAGATGGCAGGACCTGGAGCATTCCAGGAGCATCCTGGGCATTGGATACCTCTTTACTCTGCAGTGCTCGTGCAAGGGCCGCTGTGGGAACAGGCAGTGTGGCTGCAGGAAGCAGAAGCTGGGATGCACCAACAGCTGCAGCTGTGCCGCGGCCACCTGCAGGAACAGGGACCGGGGCCTGGTGAGTGCTGCTGGCCCTGAGGAGCTGCAGGGCTGGATCTGGGCAGGAGCAAAGCTGGATGAAGGGATCATTGCCACACTAGCATAGTTTGTCCAGGCGCAGAGCATGTGGTAACATGCTGTAACTCTGGGAATGTTGCTAATTAGTGCCTCTCTGGTAACTGAGGAAAATTTTCCACTGCAGGACCAGACTCTGCCTATCTGCACAGGCATTTGGAGATTCACAGCAGAGATTTTCATGCTCCCACTTCTCATCCACAAATCTGACGACAAATAATTTCAATTTTCCTTTTGGACTCAGTAAATTAAAGTTGTGTCTTTGGCTTCAGACAACACAAAACCTTGACTGATTCCCGGGTTTCTTTTTAAGAATGGAAGGGATGGTTTGGGGAGGGGGAGCAGCAGGAAGGTCCATGAGAAACTGATGTTCATTGGGGAAGATGTTGCTAGTGGGAATTTTGCTCTTGGATCTCAGAGATGTGGAGCAGGGACATCCCAGAGTGCTCTAATTATTGCCTATTTTATGGAGGCCTAGCCTGAGCTGTAGCATCCTGTACTGTGGAAAACTTCCCAGCTGGAGAGCAGGGTCTGTGGTGGGAGGGGAAGGGATGGATGTTCTGCAAGAGCTTCACCCTCTGCTGCCCCTCAGGAAACCACAACGTGTGAGGAGCACAAAAGAGACCTGGAAGGGTCGTTGAAGCTGGAAGACCCCACGGAGGTGAAAGCAGCAGAGAGCTTCTTCCAGCCCGTGTGTGTCACTCCAACCAATAAGGTATTCCCAGGGGATAGCGGAGCTGCTGAATGAGGAATCTTGGAGGGAAGTCACCCCAGAGGAGAAGCTGCTGCTGGAAAACTCTGCACAGCTCCAGGCAGCTTGTGTGGAAGTTTATAGAGTGTGCTGAATTCCTAAGTTTCCACACTGAAATGATGCCACAGGCTTGCCACGTTTTCCTGCAGCACCTTCAGCAAGGAGGAGCTTGCAGGATCAAATCTCATCTGTCCATGTTCAAAGTGACCTTCAGCTGTTGTGCTCTCTGACCTGGCACATCTCATTTTGCCTCAGCTAAACAAATTCCCTTATCCCATGGGAGCCCACTATTCCAACTGCTGTCTCTTCCTGCTGGATCTCGATATTTTGTCAAAAAATTTGTCTTTCTCCAGACTTGAGTAAAAAAAGCAACTCTTGAGGTTGGCCTGGCACTTGTTGTCCTGCTGCCTCTGGGGGATCACTCCAGCAGTGGCTAACTCCAAAGATTGTCCCTTGCTTTCCCACAGGTCCTTCAGGACATCACAGACCAGGAGGTGTTCCTGAAGATTCCCAGCACTGCTGCCTCCCTGCTCGGGAGGGATGAGGAGTCCCAGGAGAACCAGAACCCCTTTGGGAAGAAGAAGAAAAGGATGCTGAGCAGCAACATCAGCTTCTTCTCAGGCTGCACCCCCATCAAGGAGGAGTTTAACTGACTTGGAACTCTCCCATCCCTTTAGGCCACATTCCTGGTGACTTTAGAGGGAGTTGGATTCTCCTGCTGGAGCAGCAGCTCCTGCCCTCAGCAAGGGAGTCAAACTCTTCTTGCTGTTTTTTGTCTCTGTAAATATTTATGTGTTTGGGCTAGGGGGAGGGTAAGAATCTTTCCTCTGGAAATCCTGGAGTGAATTGTGATTTTCCAGGTGGGTGTTCCCAGTTCCCTCCCTCCTGCTGAGCTGTGAATGCTGGGTACGGTTTCACCTGTAATCTTGAATGAACTTTGCCTTTGCACGGGAGCTCTGCTCCTGCCTCTTCCCATGGAGCCTGAAAGAACTTTTCCAGCTGCCCTGGGAGATCCATGGAGTGAAAAGGGCCTGGCTGAAGTCTTAAACCAGCAGCTCTGAAGTGGTCCAGGCTTCCTGGCCCCTTTGGCCGCTGGACTGTCCTTATTCAATGAACTTAGAAACTTGACCTATGTGAATAATGTAGGAATTTTAACTCTGGTTTGTAGTTTTAATAAAGGAATTACTAAAGAAACCTGACTTGGAGCTGGAATTATTGTGCACAACATCCCCCAGACTCCCTGGGGTTTCTGCACTTAAACTTGGTCTTAAAACCACTCCAGGAGCTGCTGCTACTGGGACCTGCTCAGGTCTTTCTGTCCAGACACCCCAAACAAGCTCCTGCTGCTCTTCCTGGCCCTCAGCCCTAAGCTGAGCTTCAGCAGAAAGGAAAAGTGATAAATCGAATTTTTGTTAAGTTTATTTTTCCTCTACTGCCAGTGGTGGTGACCCAGCCCTTCCCTGGGATGTAGTTTCCCTGCCCTGAGAATCCTCTTTACCGGTTGGATGAGGGCTCTGCCAACTTAGGGAATCCCAGGATGGTTTGGTTGGAAAGGGCCTTAAGGATCCTCCACTTCCACCATCCCAGGTTGCTCCAAGCCCCAGCCAGCCTGGCTTTGAACACTTCCAGGAATGGGGTAGATGCAGCTTCTTGGGGCACTGTGCCAGGGCCTTGCCATCCTCTTAGGGAAGAATTCATTTCCCAAAACCCCCCTCACCCTGGCCTCCAGTCCTCTCCCTGCTTTCCAACTCTATAAAGGCCCTGAGAATGTAAAGGATTTCCAAATGATTCAAATGAGGTTGGATGTTCTGAGGACTAGAACCATAGTAGATTGTCCCAGCCCATCCCGTTCCATCCCACAGCCCATCCTTAGGCTCCATCCTGAGTCAGGAGTTTGGTGCTGATGACCAGACCCAGCAGAAAGGCGCTGAAACTGCTTGGGGACAAGGCCAGGGCTGAGGTGAGCTTGTCCTGCGGGATGAGGGAGCATCCCCTGGGAGCAGGATGGGACAGAGGGAGCAGCAGGGACAGAACAGAGGTGGCACTGGGGACAGGACAGAGGTGGCAGCAAGGACAGAACAGAGGTGGCACTGGGGACAGGACAGAGGCGGCACTGGGGACAGGACAGAGGCGGCACTGGGGACAGGACAGAGGTGGCACTGGGGACAGGCTGGAGGGCGCAGCAAGAACAGAACAGAGGTGGCACTGGGGACAGGACAGAGGGAGCAGCAGGGACAGAACAGAGGTGGCACTGGGGACAGGACAGAGGTGGCAGCAGGGACAGAACAGAGGTGGCAGCAGGGACAGAACAGAGGTGGCACTGGGGACAGGACAGAGGTGGCAGCAGGAGCAGGACAGAGGTGGCACTGGGGACAGGACAGAGGTGGCACTGGGGACAGGCTGGAGGGCGCAGCAAGAACAGAACAGAACAGAGGTGGCACTGGGGACAGGACAGAGGTGGCAGCAGGAGCAGGACAGAGGTGGCACTGGGGGCTGCCCAGGGCCCAGCTCTGCCCCAGAGCCATGCCAGGGGCTGCTGGCACTGGGACAGCTCCAGGGACCTGGGCTGGGATGGGGCCCACCAGGATCATGGATGCAGCTCCTGGCCCTGCACAGGACACGCCCACGATTCCCACCCTGCAATAAATCATACAGTGAATAATGCACAATTCTAAACAATATTCCATCATTTTATCTTATCGTGATTGGTTTAAAGTCCTTTATATTATCACATTAATTATATATTAATTAATTAATTACAACCAATATATGCACATTTGTACCTGCCAGCAGTAGGCAGTAACACAATCGTGTGTATAAATGTATTTCTATATGCTATTAAATGTATTTCTATATATTATTATTTTCAAATTCTGGATGTGTGAGAGAGCATCCAACAGTTTTATGTATATATATTTTAATATCTAGAAATATTATAAATAATTTAAAATATTTATATACATATTTATATTTATTATTTCTATATCTTTATAATATATATAAATATATATAAATGCTTATTTCGATAGTATATATGTAAAAAAAGTGTGTTTATGTGTATGCATAATTAACTACTATTCTCTACATGTATATGAAAATATGTTTATATACCTATTACATTTATATAACTCTAAATATATTTATATATATTTAGTGTCAGATTTTGTATTTTCTTAATATTTTAACAATCTATTTAAATAAATATTGTAATACATATTTCTATATCATATATGGATAAACCCCATTACATCTGAATCGTATCCATATATAAAAATTAATTGTATTATATATTATATACATGTTATATCCATATATAAAAATCATATATTATATATAATTATGTATAGTATATATCTTCCTAAGTTATTTATACAGATATAAATTATTTTAGAGATGGATATTTATGTATAATTTTCTGTATTATATATTCAATATTATATAAAAATATATATCTGTAAAATATTTATCTATATTTTAGAGAGACACCAATATGTTTATATAAATATTTTGTATGTTATATATTTCATATAATTTAGATAAATTTTTAAAAGATATAGAGGTCATGAGCATTATGTAGGCCAGTGTTAGATATTATCACATATAGTGAATATATATATAAATATA
>VWYI01004799.1:243309-257329 GCA_013399455.1 Anthoscopus minutus | reverse complement strand
CCCAGTGGATCCAGCCCTGTTCCATTTCCCTTTGNCCCCAGTGGACCCAGCACTGTTCCCTTTCCCCCAGTGGACCCAGCACTGTTCCCTTTCTCCCAGTGGACCCAGCACTGTTCCCTTTCCCCCAGTGGATCCAGCACTGTTCCCTTTCCCCCAGTGACCCAGCAGTGCTCCCTCTGCCCCAGAGGCAGGCTCACCTTGCCCTTCTCGTGGCTGACAGCCAGGTGCTGGCGGCGGCCGTGGGGCGAGGACAGCACACACATGGCCACGCGCCGCAGCACGTGCGCGCTGATCAGCTGCCGGATGGTCTGGCCCTGGTCCCCGCTGTAGTTCATGCGCACGTTCTCAAAGGCGCCTTCCTGAGAGCCGAGGGTGGGCACCTGAGCCAGGGAAAGCATCCAGAGGTGTCACTGCAATGTCTCTGTTTAAAAGCCACTCCCCCAATCCACACTCTGTTAATTCCTTTTGTTCCGTACCATCAGCTGATCCGTCATTTCTACTGATTTGTCCAAAGTGTGGAGCTCGTTGAGAGCCTGCTGGGCACGGCTGCTGCTCCCCATGGCTGAAGCTTGCTGGAAGTTGACCTGGATAGCATCCATCAGGAAATTCAGCATCTCCAGCACCAAAGGTGCAAAGGAGAAGTTGGCCTACGAGAAACAGATCAGGCAAATGAGGAACAAGATGCTCCTGATGGGATCTACAATCACTTGCTTTTAAAGCCTGACACTTCTTTAACCCTCTCAGCTCATAACCAACCCAGCCTGCCCATGACCCTCATCACAACCCATCTCTGTTTAGCAGCTGACAATTATACCTGGGACTGCAGCTCCTCTCGACAGCCCTCCACGTTCCTGCACAGGCTGCTCTTTTTGGGCTTCTCCTCGTCGGGGCCCTTGCCCTCGCTGATGGTGACCTTGGCCTTCTCAGCCGGGGACGTGCTCGCGTGGCGGACGACGCTCTCGGGCACGCGGGGCTCGCTCTGGAAGGCTGATTCCTTCATGGTAGAGCTCATCCCACTGCTGGGAGTTCTCTTCACCAACGCCTGGGAATGACACAGTGAGGCTAAAATCCCAAACCAGGCTCAACCTGGCTACTGGTGAACACAGATTGTAAGAGCAGCAGTCAGAGCACAGTTCTAAAGAAATGACTCTCCACTCGAGAGAAAGCTTTCCATATTTAAGATATAATTATTTCATTTACTGCTAGTGGAAAACATGGGGAAAGGTATTCTTTGCTGAGAAGCAAATTCTGTAAAGATTTTGGCAGGTAGAATCCCAGGAGTCATTAGGACACAAATTTAACAATGCTCTTATTTGGTGCAAAAAATTAATTTTCAGGCAAGCGGTAAATTCCAAGGGTCAAGTCTTTGCACTCCTGCATACTCAAATCCTGACGTAACTTACTGCAGAACAGAAAACTGAAAAGGACTTGAAAAACCAAAGACACAAAGAATTTACCAGGCAGCTGCCATCCTCCTTGGCTCCACAGTCGCAGAAGAAAGATCCATACTTGGCGTAAGAAATCTCATGATCCTTGTGACAAACTTTAGCACAAACTGTGCAAACACCAACCCCATCAACCATCTTGCAAGTGTGACAGTGGTACCTGCCAAAAACAAGCCAGGTGAGTTCTGAAAGGCAGTGCCTTGAGGCTCACAAACTACACGGGTTTTCTTCCTAACGGCCAGAAATACCAGGCTGAAACTCTGAACACAAGCTTGAGATTCTTACCAGTGTTGATTCATGAATTCTTTCTGTGTGATGGTGAAGGTACAGAGCTTATTACAGAGAGAATCTTCATCCTATCCAGAAGAAAATTGTTTAAGGAAGGTGTCATAACTGCAGCTACAGTGAAGTGCATGTGCAGAATAAATTCCCCAGACACCAAATACAAGTTTTAAGATTAGTAAATTTTAGCAACATTGAGCTAGAAGGCAGCAGGCGTCAAACCACATGGAGAGAGGAGATGGTGACACGTAGTAACATAAAATGGTTAACAAGAAAAAGAAACAGTAACAAAAATATTGATATAAAAATATAAAGAACACATTCTGACAGCTGTTTTCTCACCACCCAACAGCACTTAAAGCATTCATCTAAGTTGCTTGCTGATACAAAAACCAGTAATTGCAAACCAACCAGTTGGAACAAACCCACTTCATTCCACTTCTTCCTTTTTTTTAATTAAAAAATAAACCTATTTAACTTTTGTTGACATCACAAACACATACTCCTCCAGACCTGCCAGGTAGGGTCCTTCACTCAGCGTCTCATCAGGAAAAAAAAACAAAATCTCAATTTCTAAACTGAGTGATTTGGGAGGAGCAAAAACCAACCCTATTGTAATTCCCAGCACTCACTGTGCCCTTTGCCTACCGAGTCCTCAGCCTGAGAGTCCTCCTCCTCCACAGCCAGCTCCTCCACCCAGTCCGAGTCCACCTCGATGGCGCGCTCCTCGCCATCCACAGACAGGTGGCTGGGGCCCTGCCCGCTGCCCTGGCCCAGGGCGTTGGTGACATCGGCCAGGTAGGACACGATGTGGCACGTGCACTCCAGGATTGTCACGTGCTGGGGAGCAGAATGGAAGGAAAATCAGAGGCAACACTCACAGCCCACAGTAGCTGTTCCAGAGCACAAACACAGGACAGGCATCCCCTGGCCAAATTGCTTTAGAATTCTCACCATGCAACCAAACCAGGACAGATGAATTCGTGCCTGCCTGGGAGGCATTCCTGCAAGAGCAGCACCTGCACAAGCCTTACCTTCCCTTGCATGACGTTGGCATTCATTTTTTCTACCACGTTCTTTTGAGACAGGTATTTCTTGCTGCAACACAGAACATTGGGAATTAATTCAGAATGGTTTAGGATGGAAAGGATCCTAAAGCCCATCTCATCCCACGCCCTGCCATGGGCAGGGACACCTGCCACCATCTCAGGTTGGACCAAGCTCCATCCAACCTGGCCTGGAACACTTCCAGGGATGGGGAGTCCAAAACCCCTCACTCTAGCCTTTGGGAAGTACAAACTCAGTCCTGACTAACAGCTTCAAGCATTCAGTTTGCTTTAGATTAACAGGGAATGTATAAATGTAGTAACTAAACCGCCCAGAGTAAAGAAAAAAAAGTCATTATTTGGAACAGATGGACACAGAACAGCCTCCCTCAGACACTTTATATCCCAAACAACAAACAATAAACTAAGAGAGAAGGGAGTATCTGTAAACACAAATTTCTGTGCCCAAAAACACCAGAAAAGAAATTAAAAAAACCCCACAAATGAAGCAACAGCAGTAGAGAGTTCACTCTTACCATCTGCCCAGCCAGTCCACAGCAGCACCATGAAGCTGGAGGTGTCCTGCCCCTTGACCTGCACTGGCCAAGGTTGCCATGACGACCATCAGCTCAGGAAAGCCCGTGCCATCCCCATTGGCCAACATCTCCGTTGCCATTGGTATCAAAGTGCTGAGCAGAACAGTGCACACGCCTTCCCCCACTTGGCTGAGCAAAAAGAGCAGATTTTCACACAGGTACCACAAAGAACCAGCAGCAACTCACACGAGATTGTTCTAGAGAACAAGAGGAACACACGGAGCACGCACAAGACAGGAGCAAGGCTGTGCTTTACCTGTTCTCCCGAACAATGTAAGTGGTCAGGAGCTGCAGCAGCTGCCTGTTCTCCTGCACCACGTCCAGCTGGTCCGAGTCCTTGGGTGGGGACATGGTCATCCTGGTCAGCCAGGCCTGCAGCCTGACAGGCTCCACGCAGGCCAGCTGGGCCAGGGAGCCGCAGAGGCGCAGCAGGCTGGGGTTGGGGCTCTTCTCAGCTGGGGGGAAAGTTCCTGTCAGTGACAGATGCTCCAAGCAACACGTGTGAAAATGGCTCTCCTAGAAAACCTGAAGCTGTGCCCCCACTCCCTCTCACAGCTTCGCTTCCACACACATTCTAATCTCAGACAGTGCAAAAACAGTGTGAAGTGGGAAAGGCAGGATGGAGGAGATCCCACTGGCACTTACTCAGCTGGAAGAGCTTGGTGAAGAATTTCAGCACCCTGTTACAGAATTTGGCCGAGAGGTTCTCGTTGGCCGTCGCCATCATGATCTGCACCAGCTCTCCACTGTCCAGAGGAGAGAATTAAATCAGCTTTGTTAAAAAGCAGCCCATTCCCTTTTTCCACTGGCTCCATTTCTCTCTGCCCTCACATTCCAGACTGGCAGGAGTTTGTGTTAACAACAC
This sequence comes from Anthoscopus minutus, assembly GCA_013399455.1. Classification (NCBI taxonomy): domain Eukaryota; kingdom Metazoa; phylum Chordata; class Aves; order Passeriformes; family Paridae; genus Anthoscopus; species Anthoscopus minutus. The sequence continues at coordinate 253,095 of VWYI01004799.1, read as the reverse complement.
TCAGCAGCCAAACCACAGAAACTGCTTTCAGCCAAACAGCAAACCCAGTTCAGACCAAAACTCATAAATGGGCTCCTCAGTAGTATTTCAGTGCTCTCTACATATCCAGTTGCAAAAGGGCCTGAACTGGCTCCAAAACACAAGTCAAGCCTTTCTTGCCTAACTTTCCCTTCCACACTAACAACATACAGCCACCAGGCAGCTTTCATTCTGAACTGTTCAACAGGTAAAGACAAAAACCAGGCAATGGCCAGCTTTCTGATGGAGACAGCCTTTCCTCCTATTCACCTCATACTCAGAACACTGCTAGGCTGATTCTACCACAGCTGTTCTAGGCTGCTGCCAGCACAATTTCTCTTTATGATTCTAAGTCAGGCCAATCCCCGTCTCCCATCCTTAAAATTATGGACCCATGGCCAGAAGCACTGAGAGAATTTGGGATTTTGCAGCTAGGTCTGTAAGTAAGAAACCTGTTCTGTAAGCAGAAACCTGCTCTGACAGAACAATCATCCTGCAAGATTCCCCATGGATCATCACTTTGAGGCCACACTGAGTATTTGATTTGGACAAAGATCCAGGTCCTCTCCCCCACAGTTTCTTCCCACTCTCCTGCACTGTCTGAAGGATATCCTGGCTTTACAGAGTCTATACTTTCCTGAACAATGGCATTAACATCACCTTGGTGTCTATAGTGACAAGCTAACAGAAAAAGGATGAGAAAATGAAGTCCTTAGGCTACAACTTCTATGGTGACTTCACCTTTCTGAAAAGAATTCCTCCATGGCTTTTCTGGCCTGGCTGCTCTCCAGCTGTTTCTCCAGATGCTGTAAACATTCTTCCAAGATGGACTCATCCAGGCCACTGAGGATTAAAAGAGGAATAGATAAGGATCAAATACATGAGGATCAAGTAAGAACATCTAGAAACAATTTCAACAATCACAGCAGTTCTGAGAGGCCAGAAGTGATCTCTTTGCCATTGCAATTCCAGTAAATTTTCCACCAATTGAAGACAGTTTTTCTTCCAAGAGACAGAAGAAAAACAATTGATGAACAACTTTACATAAACACCAACAAATCCACCAAGTTAGAACAAAGGGACATGCTGTAAATCCCAGTCAGAAACCTAAAATAATTCAGACCTTTCACACACCTCACACACAAATTCCTACAAAGAGCTGCTCTTTTTACACTTCTAAGTCTCTTCTTCTCCTCCCTAGTCTCTCTTGCTCTCACCTCCACTCTGCAATTCTGATGAAGTGAATAAAATACCTCATATTTATAATATACAAGTACAGAAGCTTTCAACAGACAAAGACAAGCTGATTTTTTCTGCTCCAGAACCATCCCTGCTGTAGCCAATCTCTGCACACAGCTTTTGTTACCTGTTTGGGTCAGAGTGATGGGCCAGTATGTTATAGCACCCCATGATCAACTTCTCATAAACACGTGCCAGGAACTCATCAGACTCTGCCGGGCCCAAGATCCTTTCCAGGGAGCTGCTGCTGATTTCTGCCACACTCTCTGTGCTGGTCTCCAGAAGGAGGGGCAGCAGGGAATGGATCACTTGGGGTGGGTTCAGATCATCTGACCAGCTTGGAAAGAAAAAGACACAAGTTAATTCTCTGCATGATGTATCACAGATCATCCCTACAGGAAACCAGAATTCACATCAAGTGAGGCATGAACCTGGATGGAAGTCAGTGATGAAATCCTTTTTGGAAAGGTGCGATAAAAATGCTGGCCCAGCCATTTTTCCCCTCAGAAAAACAGCCACCCTTTGGAAAATTCTACATGTTACAACAGTTACAGCACTTTTCTAGACAGTCCCACTGTCACATACTGTGGCTTTGGAGCTTGCCTGCAGCGTCAATAACTACTTTTTGGTTTCAGAGTATTTTAGACTAAGTCCCTGGAAAAAAATGACACTTCACTTTTCCTTACACATTAAAAACTTCACACAAGTGAATGCTAACAAAACACAAATGAATTAGTTAGATCCATATTGTGCCAGTTTATATCCTGGTTTCTTCAAGTCCCTATTTAACAAAAAGTTTTCCTTGACTTCTGGAGATACCACAGGAAAACAGCAAGACTGCCTGTCACTCATTTGGTGTTTGGAACTGTGCACTGGAAGGTTTAGGCCAGAATCAGCACCAGCAAGCACTGCACAGACACAGCATGAGGTCAGCCCTGGAGGGCACAGAGCAAAGCACCCAGCAGTGTGTGGAACACACAGTGTAACACAAGGCCTGACTTACACGATGAGATCCCCGGTGAGCCTGACCAGGGACAGCAGGGTGTGCTTGAGGGAGGCTGCCAGGGGCAGGCTCTGGCTGCAGAGGGTGCCCAGGTGGGCTGCCTGCACCGCACTGATGTAGCTTTCTGCAGGGATGGTGTCGTTGGCAAAGGCGTTGCGCTGGGGAGGGACACACACACACACACATCAGAGCCTTGGATGTGGGACAGAGCCACACACTGCCCCCATTCCCAGCAATTCCTGCAGCTGCACTCTCACCACATCAGGCCCTGAGGCTGGACTCACCCACGAGCCGATGTTGGGGAACTCGTTGGTGTGGATGTTGTTCCAGGATTCACAAAGGGTCTGCACAGCTGATGGCACGTTCTGGACAAGGGCTGGACCTGCAGTTACACACAACAATCAGGCACTGAATAAATTCATAGGTCTACATCTATCCTGAAGTTTTTAAGAGCACCCCAGCTTCCTTCACTTCATTAAAACTGCAGAAAACATGGCACAAATACTAATTCACAGAAGTCTTCAGCATACCAGCATTTCATAGTTCCCCTTGTTATTCCATGCCACAAGCTCCTATATGATCATACAAACTAATTAATAATTAAAAGTTAATTAACAATTTCACTAATCCAGAGAAGCCCACAAGATAATGATCCTTTCAAGGTTTGCCCAACTGTTTCAGCTGGTAGAACACTTTGCAGTGTGCTGCTGGCAGCACAACTCACTCATTTGAACAGTAGTGGAGATCACTTTGAAACTGGGTATGGGCAGCATTGTGGAAAGACCCAGCATTGAGGGGAGGACCCTGAGCCCCAGCCCTGCCCTCACCCAGAGTGTTGGACTTGCAGCGGCTGGAGCCGATGGCCAGGACAGCGGCGTAGCCCCGCAGCTTCTCCTCGCAGGGTTTGCTGTCCGAGGCAGCCTCCTCCGCCAGGCTCCGCAGCAAGTAGGACCTGCAGGCAGGATGGAGGGGATTGACCTCAGCAATCAGCTCTGCAGTTCACAACTAAGTGTGTCAATGGAGTGACAGATAAAATACAAACTTCTGAAGTTCTGCCCCACACTTCATCTCACACCACTAAGGGAGTTCTGGGCTTTTTAAATCCCCTCTAAGCTACTTACTGGGAGAAGTGCCCAAAAAGAAAAAGCTGATTTATTTTTTGCTTTTTTTTCTACACAGGTTCTAGTGAGAGTTTAGAAGAATTTAGATTTTTAATGTAAGCTTTAACCCCCCCTCTCTTTCTTGATGGTCTGACAGCCTCAGTATCATCCTAGAGAAATAACCTTAAGTAGCCCTATCCTAGAGGGTGGTTTCATCTTTGGAGGAAAAGCTGGTTTTGCAAACCTGCAAGGAAGCCTTGGAAGATCAGACATGGAGACTACTCAGAAACAAAAAATTCCCATGCATGGCTTGACAAGCTACTTTTTATTCTTCTTTTAAAGCACTGGACCCTCTAGAGGACATAAACTAATTTCTCTGGACTACAAAACCCGCAGGCACTTCTAAGAAAAAAACACACAAAATGCAGAGAAAGCCCAAAGCACAGCAGGAAATTGTATTCCTGCTGGAAATCCCAAGGACTGTACCTGGTAAAAGTAGCATAAGTGTCAATGAGCTGCAGCGTAGCAGGGAGGAGGTTCTTGGTTATCTCTGAGGACTTGTGGGGATCCGTTTCTGCAGCTAACTTGGAAAAGTGTTCATCTAGAGAAACCTGGATCTTGGAGATTGCAGCATCAAGGGTGTAAATGGACTGTAAACTGGGGACTTCGTGCAGCTGGAGAATGGTTGTGCAGTCAACAGCACAGAAAGAAGAGATCTGAAAATACAGAAGATGGAACAGTAAGTGCAGATCCCACAGAAGCAGAAGTTTGTATGTCCAGCTGCACTCCCACACCTCACCTGTCGAGCAAAGTACTCCTCTGCTATCTCCACATCATACTTCACTGAGATGCACTTGCTGGAGGTCAGTTCAATGAGAGGAGCAGCATGTTCAGCCTTCATGCCCTGCTTGATGAGGTGATCCTACAAATACCAAAACCCAGATCCATCACACTTGAACAGTGCCCTGGAATTCACCAGTTGAGAAAAGACAAGCACAAGCTCCCCCAGAACAAATCCCATGTGCAGTCAGCACAGGGGGAGCGACGTGGTCACTGTGACCACCCCCCACAGCCCAGGGAGCTGAGGCTGAACCTTGATCCACACGACGTAGGACGGGATCTGCAGGCGGGACGACCAGCGCAGGGTGTGCAGGAGGTCACAGTCACTCATCTCGGGTGTGTTCATGGCCAAATGGTGCATGTAGCTTTTGGAGGGAGGCAGAATCCCCAGGATCCGCCACAGGATCAGGAAGTAGTACTGAAGGGCACAGGCTTCCTAAAGAGAGGAACAGTTGGAGAAGTTAGTACAGAAAGAATGAAGTTTCCATCATTACAGCTACTGAAATATCTCTTCAGGGATTCCACGCTCCAAATCAGATGGACACAACTCTGGACTGAGTTTCTGTCATATTAAACAATAAAATATGCAACACAGGAGTGAGAAAAGAAAAAGGTAAAATGATAGCATTTTCTCCTATTTAATTGTTTTTCTAGCCACACATCCTGGAATTACCATGGACTTACAGCTAGTCTGAAGCACATTATGAATTAAAAACTCAAGAGAAGTGCAGCCACCACAAACACTATTTATGTGAATTAGTTATGAGATTTTTAAGTTCCTCCTTACTCCAAGCACAGTCCAAAATACTTTGGTTAAATACTTTGCTCGAAAATACATTTGAACACTTGTTATTCCTCAACACAGGCAGCAAGAGTCTTACCAGTGCAGTGACATTTTTGTTCTCCCTCCTCCTGAGTGTATCAAACTGGGAGCCAGCAGCCAGTAACGAGGTGAGGGCTGAGTAGAGCTCATCGTACTTGGCAGCCCTGGAGAAAAGGACCTCACAAACCTGCAGGAGATGACAAATCAGGACCTTTGCTTTGCAAAGCTCTTTAAGCATTCAGAATACCTAATGTCAAAACCTTGCTAAATAAACTTCAGGGAGAGGTTCTGTTGGGACTGAGGATCAATGGACTGGGAATCAGGAGCAGGCAGGAGGCAGAGCCCATAACCCTGATGGCAACAAATTTAGTAAGGAAACAAAATCCAGGGAGAACCTGAAGCAGAGTGATGAGAAAACAACTCTAATGGCACGTGTCTTTGTCCAAATCACAAGCACTTCTGCACGTACTACAACAGATCTTCACAGACTTTGCACAGTGACTGTCCTGACATCCAACTAGGGGGAAGAAGGAATCCCACGTTATCTTACCTGGCCACTCTTCTCCACTTAATGAAAGATTCCTGGTCCCTCTTTTTAATCAAGTCTTTCCTTCCTGTCTGCTTTCCCTGACACCTGACAAACCCCAATGGCCCTCTAGGAAATCTCTACCAGCAGTGCCATACCGTGCTATCCAGACGGTTCAGATCATCCTCAGAAGCTTCTGGAGACAGGATGCAGTAGAACCTGGGCTGTGGAGCAGAGTCTGGAATGTGAGAACAAAAGATAACCCTCCAAGTGGCAGCTGAAACAGGCCACACTGTGTCAGCTTCTCTCCTCCATGCCCACAACCCTCTGCACTGTACGACCACTACCAGATTCTGAGCCAGCTCCATGACACATTATAGGTGCTCTAACCTGTGGTATAGGCAGCCAAAGCTTTCCTACTCCCACAGTCCTGGCAAAATAAACACATACTTATTTTTAATTACTTGTTGCATACTCTTCTAAGAGAACAACTTTGAATTTTGTTTAAGAAAACAATTCTTGCATTTTTACCTATTGTAATATGGCCATTAAAAGCAGGAAAAGCTGCCCAAACCAAGGCACAGAAAAGATTCTCATTTATTTATAAAAAGCAAATCTTGGAATAAAAAATTCCTTACATTTTCTTTCTTACCTGATGAACAGTGTTTGGTCCAGTTTTCTTCCACTTCTTTAAAGCCATGATAAAGTGGGACAGAGGTTCGCCTGCTGCTGTCCTGGGATCCACTCACCCAGCCAATAGGTGGAGTCAGCAAATTATATTGTACCTGAATTAATAAAACCAAACAAAAACCCACCCATGGCATCCTTGCCACTGAGGGGTAGGGGGAAAACACCACCCCACAGAGAATGAAACACAAAATAGAAGCAATCCTGTTCAAAATACAACATTCCACTCTGCTGGGGGAAGCCCTGGATCCTCCCTCATGGTTTTTATTCTGGATTGAGCAGTTTAAATCCATGGCCAAGCTTCCCACAATTTGAAAAGCCAGGCACAAAGCACCATCTCACCCCATTAATGAGGACAGCGCCAAAAACTTCCACAGTGAAACACTAAAGCAAGGAAGTACAAAAGGTATTTGTGAAATAAACAGCCAAATACTCAAGATTTTAAAGAAATGGTGGGACAATCATCCTGTCTTCATCAGACATCAAGACACCAGTCACACCAAGAATTTACACTGCAGCTGAACCTGCTGCTTTGGAACCAGCCACGATAATGAATCAATCCTTGGAACTCCCAAGTTTGGTAACGACATCAAAGCTGACAAAACTCACAAGAGTCATGGAAAGAACACCCCAAATGATTGCCCATTACAGATCCCTGCTGGGTGACCAATCAAATATCCAGGTGTCAAAATCTTACCTGTTCAAACAGGTACACAGGGGCCTTGGAATACTGGTGGAGCAGGTAGTCAAACACCAGGAGCAGCCGTGCCACGATGAGAGGCACAGAACACTGCTGGGTCTCCATGTTTGCTGTCAGCTCCACAATGGTCTGGATACAGAGCATCATGATGGACCTGCGGCCCCTCTCTGAGAAATTGTGGAAAATGAGCAGCAGCAGCTGGAGATGCTCCACATTCAGATCTTCTGTGTCACTGGGTAGAGTCCCCTGCAAGGCATTTTGCTTCAGGGTGCCCACAAACCTGGCAACAGGAGAGGAAGTTTGTCAAGTTTTGTTTTCCTCTTAGATCCCTCTTTAAAACCTCTTTAACTAGAAGTAATCATCTTTTTCTGCTTGCTGTTCTAATACTGGCAATTTCACAAAAGTTCACTACATTATGTATTGGAATGAGACTGTGTGAGCAGTAAAACCTACAGAAATTAAAATCAGTGGCAAATATATTTAGTGGAAAACAGGAACAATCATTCAAATGGAGGTGATTCAAACCTGTTCCCTAGGAAAGGCTGCTCATCAGAACTTTAAACCACCTAAACCCTATCAGTGAAAGCCAGGCAAAGGCAGAGAGGAACAATCCCAGCACCATCCTAACAGGACGTACCAGAAACCTGCTGAAACGTAAGAGATTCTCCTTCTCTTTTTACAGCCAACCTTGCTGCAATTCAGCCTCCTCCTCCCTAACTCCTGACTGCAGGTCTCATTTCCTGGGCTCTGAGTGAAGGATTCCTCAGCACAGCAGTCTAAGCCTCTGCTCCTCCCAGATCAGAGAACACACACACACACACTTGGAATGCTGGGGCCAGGGAAACTCCACTTGACAGGAAATGAGAGAGGTAAGAGACAACTGATTTACAGCTTAACATAAAATGATCTCACCTTTCCCAAACTTTAAGGCATTCTGGAACATCAGGATCTCCCTGAGCATTGGCTTTATGCTGCCAAATCAGGAGGAGTCGGGACAGCACCGACAAACTTTGAGGGTGGATGTAGAGAGGCCACGGACCTTCAGAAAATGGGGCAACTCCCAGCTGCTGGAGAAGTGTGTTCTGGAACAAAACAGGGGCTTGTTGGAAAGAGGGAAGTCCTGTCTGATGCTTTAATTAATTAAAAGTATGATCTGAGCATAGAGATGCCAATAAACAGCAGGGCTCTCAGCTCTGCTCACACAGCAATGCCCCTCCTGTCTCAGATACAGGACAGAGCTAGTGAGGGACACTCAATGCTGTCACTTTGTCACCTAAACACAACAAAGGCCCAACACCAATGCAGAAGAAGTTGTATTAATGAGCTTTTCTCGTTCACTGCAATATCAGAGCAGGAGAGACTGTGCTACTGTGTTCAGTATCTGTGAATCTGCAAGAAGAGCCCTTTGACTGATCACAGTAATATTTACTTCTATTCAAATGTAGTAAAAAGGCAGATTGATGAAAAGTCCTATTGCTTTTAAAAATTAACAGACAACAGAGTGTTTTAAATAGAGAACAGTCCACACAGTATAGGGGTTGAATTCAGTGATGGCTGAATCAGGTTCATAATCTCCATGGCAGGGTTAGGTCAGGTCAGCCCATGACCCAGCTAAGAAACCTAGAGGCTACAAAGTTAGGACATGAAAGCAAAAGGATTAATTCAATTCTCTCCTGAGAAATTCCAAGGCCTTTTGACATCAGTCCTGACAGCAGAGCAAATCTGTAGGAATGTCTCTTGATAAAGTCATGGACAGAGGCAACTCTCCAAGACAAAATACACAAACTCATTTCCTTCTCAGCTTTCATCACCTTCAAAGTCCAGTGAATTATTCTCAACTCTAGATGTTAAGCTCACTGTGCAGGATGTTTTGTGCTGGATGACTTGGAAGGTCATTCAAATCATAGGACTCAAAATATTCCAACTTATTTTTGCAGAATATACTCAGGGCCAAATGGAACAACGAACACACTACTCAAGGTGTGGAGAACCCATATACAGGCATAAACAGACACTAACACTTCTTCATTCTATTTATGCATTCAATCTCAGCTCACCTGCAGGGCAGGGGACTGAAGATCTGAGGTCACCAAGGAATGGTTGAAGTGATACAGAGCAGCAGCAAACTCCTCATCTGACGTGCCTGTAAGACAGGGATCAAGAGCCACTTACTACCTTTGCTCTGCAGTACTGAAAATCTTGACAAGAAACTAAAAGAGAGACCCCTCTCAGCTGTCCAGCTGTACCTGAGAGGTTTTCTCACTCACCCTTCAGGCCATCCTTGTCTACCTCCTTGATGATGCTCGCCAGCGTGGCCATGTGCTGCTCCGACAGGGACACGCTCAGGTAGTTGCGGATGAAGTTATTCCTGGAGTTCAGCATAGAAGAAGTGATAAAGTTCAAAATGTTTGAAGCTAGGCTCAAAAACTGAAAAGAAAAGAGAAACACACTATAGAAGCAACAAAAGCAGAGGGATAACATCAAACAAAAATGAAACCATCCTTAAATCTTCCCCGCCCCTGCAGTGGAGGAAAGGTGTGCTGATGGCAATCCAGCTCCCTGCACTGTTCTCTGGACCAGGACTGATTCCAGAAATCTCTGAGAAGGTTGGAGGCCTCCAACTTCTCCACTGCAGTATTTATTTTTGTCTTTACCCAAAGGAGCTGGAGCTAAAAGCATTCTATCAGCAAGTTGTGTCACTTGCAGCTCTGCCCCCATTTTCCCTCTCCCTTTGTAACCCAAACAGATAAAATCTCCAGCCTCTGCTTCCCTGGCAGCAACAACTCCCAGGAGAGGAGAGGTTCGGAGAGGAGAGGTTCGGAGAGGAGAGGAGAGGAGAGGAGAGGAGAG
>VWYI01004799.1:204580-231920 GCA_013399455.1 Anthoscopus minutus | reverse complement strand
TCCCAAAACATGTAAATATGGAAACAGCCCCCCAACGTAAATACCAAAAAAAATCCCCACTCAAACAGGCAAAACGTCCGCTTAAGTAGCTCGAAAGACACTGAAATAGCCCCATAAAACCACTTCAACAGCTCCAAAAAACACCTCAGTGGTCCCCAAGAAACACCTCAATAGCCCCCCCAAACCCATCTAAACAGCCCCAAACACCCACCTAAACAGCCCCAAAAAGCCCACCTAAATATCCCCCCAAAATCACCTAAATAAATCCTAAACAGCTACATAGCACCCCCCCAAAACCCACTTAAACAGCCGCAAATGCCCACTTAAATAGCCAAACACTTCAATAACCCAGACCCACTCCCTGCTCCGCAGCTTTATTTTGGGATCTGGACACTGAGGGGGTGGGAGGGACACAGCCTCTCCTGGGGGAACAACTTAATGCCAAACTGGATCTTAACAATTAAAATCCAGAGTTCAGAACTGTGATTCCGAAGGAAAAGCTGAGAGGCTCCTCCCCCTGGGCCTCCCCATCTTAACCCCAAGCACCAAACACAAAACAATGCAGGAAAATTTAGAAACAAATGGGAAGGAAGTGTTGTTGTCATAATAAATAAAGAACATGGAGAGATTTTAGGTTCAAATTCTTCCCACCGCTCTGCAGCTTCATCAGTGGCTCTATGAGGCTGTTTCCCACCAACAGACACCCAATTTCCAACATTTTTCCTCAGGAAATCACCCAAGGTCTCTTCCTCACATCAGGAGCTCGTCAGCACACCTCCACAGCCAACAACCCTCCTCGCTGCCAGATGTGGGACACAGCTGGCATTGAGGGAGAGCCCAGGATGGGCAGGACACACATCCTTAGGATTCTCTTCACCAGCAACAGGGGGACACTGATTTGGGGACTTTAAGGGGAGGATTGGGACCTTCTTTTTCAGTCAGAACAGACTAAAAAAGTCTCTTTTTCATCTCTTCTGTTTCTCCTCACAGGAGACACACAGGCAGTGCAGGTTTTGTTCCACCAGCAGCTTTTCCTCAGGAATATCTTCCAGCCAAATGGAATAGAGGTGTTTGGATCCATCCCTTGGGATCCCAACCCAGCTGCTCTCCAGGCTGGGCCTCCCTCAGCGCCAGGCTCGGTTCAGCAGCTTCACCTGGGCCAGTCTCTTGGTGATCATGGTGGCAAAGACCAGCCCGAAGAGGACACTGCTGATCAGCACGTAGTCGTAGTCGTCCTTGAGCACATCAAACTGCTTGGAGGGGTACACCCGGGTCTGGAAGATGTCCAGCCCGTAGGCTACAACCTGCAGGGAGGAGATTAGGAGCTGGGGATGCAGCTTGGAGCATAAAAGCCCAAAATGATCTGCTCAGGGTTTCAGTTCTGATGGAAAGGAGGGATGTTTAAGCTATGAGCAGCTGCGTTACAGGAGTCACAGAGCTCCCTGGTATGGGCTATGGATTGGGATCCACCCCCAAATTCCACACTGAGGCCTGCCCCCTGCACTCACCAGGCACGTGGACTCGAGGCCAGAGGGGGCTGTGTAAATCCCCCTCATCCTGGAGATGGTCTGGTTGTAGTTGATGAACCTCTCGGCGTGGATCTGCACATCTGGTGAGTACGGGATCAGATTCTCCTCTCTGCAAGGCACCAAAGAGACATCAAACCCCAGCCAGGCAGCACTCAGGGGATGCCACCAGTGTTTCCTGATTATCAAAAGCAAAGCTAAAACGGCAATTTGGGAGCTTTTCCTGGTGCAGAGTCATTATTGCTGCAGGATGAAAATCAAATGGATCAGCTGGGTCAGGCTAAGCTGCACCTGCCTCCTTTGGGGCTTTGAAAGTTTTACAAGAAACAAGAAAGTTTTGCTCTAAAAAATCCAGTTCCTCTACTCCTTCCTGAGAATACAGATCCCAGGCTGGTTTAATGACTGACCTGCAGTAATACAGACAAATAAATTCCATCATCACAGACTGGGAACAGGAGCACAGAATCCTTCAGATTGGGAAAGAACTCTGAGATCAACAAGTCCAGCCTTTGACCTGAAGGAACTTCCCTTCATTCTGTGCAAGGATTCCTTTGAGTCCAGCCAGGACAAGCTGTTGTTCCTCTTCACACAATTTATGACACACAAAATCCAGCCCTCTCCAGAGCCCAGGAAGAGAGGTTCTCACTCCTTCCCTACCTGCTCTGCTCCGTTGGGATCTCCGGGCGCCGAGGGTCCAGCAGAGCCTTGGGAAGGGACAGGATGGCCCCAGAGGGAAGCCCAACTGTTCATTAAAGGAAAAGCATCTTCAAAATCACAGAATCCCAGAACAGCTGGGGTTGGAAGGGCCTTCTGGGGCTCAACCAGTCCAACCCCCCTGCCCAAACAGGCTCACCAGGAGCAGGTGATTCAGGAATGCACCCAGGTGGGTTTGGAACTTCTCCAGAGGGGGAAACTCCAAACCCTCCCTGGGTACCTGTGTCACTGCTCTGCCACCCTCACAGAAAAGTTCTTCCTCATGTTGGGGTGAAACTGGGTTTTAGTTTATGGCCATTGCTACTCTGGGCACCACTGGAAAGAGTCTGGCACCTCATGGCCATTCCTGACAGAATTTTCTGACAGCCAGCACTCTCCTGGCACTTACCCCTGCACTTGCAGGAGTCCAGGACAACCCCCAGGCATGACTTTTTGGCAGCAGGGTGCATTTTCCTTGGATTTCAGTGCTCTCCTTTCAGCTCAGGTACTCACTGAGGAGGTGGCGGCTGGTGATGCCCCGCTCGGTGATCGTGGCCTCCATGGCACTGATGGCAGAGGGGAAAATGTAGGATTGCTGGAGCACCTGGGGCAGAATGGGGCGGTCCAGGGAGCTGAAGGCTGTGGCATTGTACTGCTCTGTGCCCTCGTAGAGCTCCAGCACCGTGAACTCGTTCCGCCGGGCCTTTGTGTTCCAGTACTGGTACTGCAACGAGGAGTTTCAGCAATATCAGGGAAGGAGCCAGGGAAATCACAGAGGGAAGTCATAAAACTGCCTCCATGCACGTTCAGGAACTGCTCCAATATCAAAGTTTTGCTTTTTATACATTTTCCATACATTTGGAGCTCTGTAGATTACTGTACTATAGTTACACAGCTCCTTAACTACCTGTAGCACCTTCCTACCCCTCCCTTAGATTTTGGAATAAGCTAACCTTGCTGGAATGTTATTTAGTCTTTGCTCTGTAGTGAGCCAAGGACATCTCATTTTCTCCATAGATCACAGAGATTAAAAAATGGGGTTAGAAGCTAGGGGGGGGCTTCAATGGGAGCAGAATCAAAAGGGGGATTACCTCATTAACTGTGCCTCTAACTGGATAACTCTGTTAAGCATGCTAATTTGTTAAACCCACCAAACCGTCAGAGCCTTGCACTACGTGTGCATTTTGCCATATTTGCACCGTGAAGGACCTTCATTACAGCTCACTGCTTTTTATCACCTTAATATCATCCAGCTCATGATTTCAGGGGCCCCCCCAAACCAGCAGCAGCTCTCACCACCACCCAGTTCTCAGAGTGCACCATGTGCACGGGCCCCTTGGCCTTTTTCTGCACGGAGGAGTGGATGATCCTGCCCGTGACGCCGTCCATGAGGTAGATGCCGATGAAGGTGCGCTCGTGGTGCGTGTCCGTGCTCTCGGTCACCACGGCCAGCAGGTTGGGGTTCAGTGACTAGGGACAAATGAGAAACAGCTGAGACCTCCTTCCTGCTCTTCATCTGGCACTGGGCGTATTGTGAACAAATCTGCATAAATCACCTCAAGAAATCAAGCTGGTATTTCCCCAATATCAGACTTTAACTGACTTAATTGCTGCAGGAAAACATTTTTTTGGGAAGAAATCTCCAAAATGAGCGTTTTTCCACAGAGACGCTGGTGCCCATAAAGAAAAACTGGCACCATGGTTCATCCTAATGTAGCAGCAGGGAATGGTACTGGGATCTTCCCATGGGATAACCCCTCAACAAAAAGCCAACAGAGAGCTGCAGCAGCACCTTGTAGAGGACGCTGCGGTCGCCCATCACGCGGCCCTGGGAGTGCACGTGCTCGTTGGACCTCTTCCCTTTGACAGTCACAATCCTCTGCACCTCCGTGGGGATGGCCACCTCCCAGATCTCCTCTGTGCTCAGGTCCTGCAGGGAAAAAACAAGTGGGAGCTTGGATTTCATCCTCCAAGAACACCATCTCCACCAGCAGGATGCGATTTCCTTGCTTTGGGATTTCCCAAGTTTCTTCGGTGCGTTTTGAGGCTGAACGTTCCAGTTCTGAGCAAAGATCCATGAAGGGAACTGAGATCTGCCATTATCCACAGGGCATTCAGGAAAAGTGCAATGGGTCTTCCATACCTTTTTCAGCCTGAATCCAGAGAGTTTTCCCTGCTCAGCATCAACTAGGTAAAAATAGATGGAATGGGCTATTTCTTCTAACTGCCGAAGGACATTTTTAGTGGCTGGGAAAGGTGTAACCTGGAAAAGAGTTGAAACACAGGCTAAAAACAACTGATACAGACAAAAAACCCACCCCAGAATGAACCAGAAGGATTACTTCTAACATGTTTATCAAGATAAGGTCTTCCTTACCAGAATAACCTCATAGTTTTGTGTGAAATGTGGCTCAATGGCATTTTTTTCCATCTTGCTCCAAAAGGGAGGGGAATAATTAACCAGAATGTGAAGAAAACTGCCTCCAGGCAAAATTATTTACCTTGTACTCATCATCAATCAGGAGCAGCACTTTGGCATAGTCTTGATCCATAATAGGCAGAAGCAAAGTCTGGAGAATCGGACGTTTCAGAACAGGAGGAGCTACCTGGCTTCTCTTCCCAAAGATGGGGTTAAAGACGTACAGAAAACTCATTTTGGTTTCCTGAAAAACAGGGTTTGTTTTGCCTCCTGTTAATGTCCAAAAAAACCCACACCAAAACCCAAAAAAAAGGTGTTTTTCTAACTGTTACTTGCTGATGTTGACTATTCATACCCTGGGTTCAGCTACTCCATCCTGAAACTATTCTTTTTGGACAAACACATTTGTCCAAACACATATCCCACATCTGTCCATAACAACCATGATCATTTTTAAGTTTCCTAGGCTTCTGTGTCTGCTTCCCTCCAGATCTTCCTCCCCTGCCATCCCCACATCAGTGACAACCAGATGATGCCCAAGAAGTTGGTTTTACTGCCCTGTCCCAGGGCAGGTTCCCATGCCCAGTGGAGGGGCAGGGCAAGGGCCTCACCTTGTCCTTGATGAGCAGAGTGCACTGTGGAGGGTGGGGGAAATGGGCTGTTGTTCTCTGCACCATCAGCTTGAAGGAGGAGCCTGGTCTGACATTCCTGAGGTATTGCTTCCACAGGATGATGCCAGAACTGCTCTCAATGCCAAAAAGCTGAGGAAAAACACATGGGAAAGCCAAAGATTAGGAAAACACCTCTGCATTGCATCCTCCTCTATCCTATCCCAAAGAAAGCTGAGTCTTAGTCCCCCTTTAAAGCCACCACAAAACATCCTGTGCATCTTCCCATTATTTCTGCCCAAGCCTGGCTACAAACAGGGCTGGGAATTCAGAGCTGAGACTCTTTGCTCCAGCACAGAAACAGATTCCTGCCCGGGTCTCCTCACCTTGCCCGAGGCAGTGACCATCACCATCATTTTCTGGAGGTTGAACTCATCTCTGGCCAAGTTGTCAATGTTAATCTCGTTTTTAATCTGGCTCCGGGGCTTCCTGGCATCGTAGAACATCTTCCAGAGATGGGCAGTCCAGGCTTGCAGCAGGATGAGCTGGGATGAGAGTCTCTTCAGGAACATTCCCAGCAAACCATCTGCAAGTGGCACCCACAGTGACAAAGGCAGGGAAACCACACACGTCCCACCCCGGAGCTGAAATTGTGGTGTCAAACACTGCCATGCACAAACCTGGGGTAAGCCCTTGCCTCCCCCTCTGAAATAAGTTACAGCTGCCATTTCTGTGACATTCTCTGGCATTTACCAACCTTCCCCACTACACACTCATTCCAAAATATGCCCTGATCAACTGAAAGCAAACCTTCATGCAGAGGACTTTGTGTTCCTTCCCACTGTGCCCACCTACAGCCCTCCCACCTCCACAGAAATCCCTCTGCACCCAGGACTCAGAGGAATTAAAAATAGTTCATTCTGCCCAATCAGGATTTGTATTTAACTTCTTAAAGGAACCAAAACACCGGATTTCAGCTCTGTTTCAGCCCCTGAGGAGAGCAAGCAGAGGGGACCAGTGGCATTAGGCAGGAGCAGAGCACACTCCATGCAGGATGGGGTTACCTTGGATGGCTGCATCCAGGACAGCAAGGAAAGACAAAACAAAGCAAAAAAAAAAAGCTATTGGAAATGAGTCTTCCAGAAAGAGTCACAGGAAACATTTAGGAGACATGGCCAAAATTCCTCCTACTGCTGCTCACTGTTTTTTTAATGTAACAATGTAATATATTCATGTCCTCTGGATTGGATTTCCAAAGTTTAGACAGAAAAGGGTTTATTTCTGCTCATTTTAATTGGCATCAGTAGAGATTTAAATTAATCTCTCAGCTCAGAGTAAACAGAAAACAATAAACACATTTATTTAGGGAGGAAAACAAACTCATAGAGGTAATTCTGTTAAACTAACCTGCTTTTTTTCCAAATTCTCCCTCCAACTCAGCCTGTGCACCTGTCAGAGGCAGATCCACCATCTCCAAGCTTACCACCTCTGCCAGCGACTCCTCTCTACTCCACACAACTTTTCCTGGAGAGAAACAAGAGCAGAATATTGGAAGAATCAACTTAGTATTTGGGAATTTATTCACTCAAAGTAAGAGTATCTTTCAGTGCAACCTTGAAATGCAGATCACCAGTTAATAAAATGCAAAACAATGTAGAAATACCTAGGATCATTAAATTAACTATTTCATAAAAGACAAATACTTCATGGAACTAGAGCCACTTTTAGGAAGAAAACCTCAGGATCAGTAAAAGCAATCTGGTGCTTTAAAAGGATTACAGTCATTGAGTCTATTTAAAGTAAGAGATTTACAGTGTGAACTCCTGGATTCCTTAAAGCCCCGGAGAATTCCTGTTCCTGAGATGGGACTTTCAACCCTTTCTGCAAATTAACATTCTGAGGACCTTTTCTGAAAATCTTTGATGAAGATCTACACCAGAACTTACAATCTCATCCTACAAAAAGAGTTCTGAAATCTGCAGAAACCCCCTGAAATCCAAAGGCAAACAGGGCAGAATTATTTGTCCAGGTGAGGGTGAAAGCATCTCCTGTGTCCTTCATGGAACTCGGAAGAGTTAAATTAATTTTTTCAGCTTCCACAAAAAGTAATGATAAAATGCAACCCTTGAGGACCCAGAATTTTCTCCTGGTCGCTGTTACAAATGGAGGAAGCTGGTTCTGGGGGTCACCTGGTTGCTGGAGGAACATGAGCATGTGGTCCTCTGTCTGCACCAAGGCTCGATAGCCCACGGAGTCATCCTTCTTCAGGAAAACTTGGATGTACAGCTGGGAAAAACAAAACAAAACAAAAAAGATAAATGCAAGGAAAACAGTGAGATTAATGATCACATCATCTCCTTGAAGAAAGCAGAAATCTGGTGAAATCAGAGCAATCAGGGTGATGCTGTAATCCCTGAAAGGCTTTTCCCCTTGGCTGAAGGGCTCCCATCCTGCCAAATCAGGGAAGGGAGGGCACTGCAAGGACTGAAATAACCTCTCCCTGCCCACCTGCTGTGGCTTGGCCCCTCCTTGCTCCAGGTTAAAGGTGATTGTGGTGTCCAACAATCTTTGCCCAGTTTCAACCAGGTAGAGGTTTATGTTGTAGGTTTGATTGGAGCAGGTTAAGGAATCCTGTAGCAACAGTCAGAAAACAGGGGTTACACACACTAAATCCTGCAGCAGGATTCCAGCAGAATTCCACATCCAGCAAAAACCGGGGCTTCAAGATAATTTTAGGCTGTGTTTTTAGGTTGTACAGCTGGTGTAAGAGCTCTGTCATTCTGCTCCTGCAGGCAAAGGGATAAAATGGACTGACAAGAACTCAGGAACAAGAGCACCCCATACCTGCCTGCGGGCATCCTCCAGAGTGCTGCCAGCATGGAGGCCATCAGAGCTTCCAGGTTTCTAAAGTGAGGATGAGAGAAGATGAAACATGCCTTCAGACACTGGTAAAGTGTTAAAAAAAAATAGATTTTCAACTGCCTGACAAGTCTCAGCTTGCCTGTGACATTAGGCAGGAAACAGCTCTGTTCTGTTCTATTCTGTTTCTGATAAAAATGAAACTATGTTTGATATCCCCAAGAACTAAAATCCTCTGTGGATCAGTAAAGCCAATTCCTTGCTACCTTCCACAGGGCTGAAACAGAATATTCACTGAGCCAGACACAGCCTGAGCTGGACATAATCAAGCCCTGTTTGTGTTATCACTGAAACTTTATCAAATCCTCCTCTTCCTCCAGGGGCTCCCCGTCCCTGGGCCTGATGGAACCCACCCCCAGAGCTGGGCTGGTCCCAGAGGACAGGAATTGTGCTGACCAGTTCACTCCTGCATGTCAGGACAGCAGCCACTGTCTTCTCCCCAGTCGTTGCAAAACTCACCAAAGCTGCCTGGAAAAGGAAAAAAAAATAGCAATAAATCATTAAAAAAACAAACCCTCAAGAAACCCCCAAACCTCACCAAAAAGTACCTGTGAAGTAAATAAAACCACAGTGGAATTAAAAGTAGATGAACTGTCACAGCCAAGTTTTAAACTGTATTGTTTCCTCCCAACTCAAAACCGAAACAGACCTACTTCTCATAACGATGGGAAGAGTAGACCTGCCACAGGTTTTTGAGCCATGATGCCCAGAGTTACTGAGATTTTTTAAAACCTGCCAGCTGGCCCAGCAGTTTGAAGGATGTTCAGCTGCACCTGGCCCTGGCCCTGGTACCTGCTGGAAGTCCCGGAGGTGGCTGAGCAGCCCCTGCTTGTACTGCAGCAGGGAGAAGTGGCTTGGGGACAGCTGCAGGAAGAACTGAGTCCGTGAGGCGCTGGTCACACTGGGCTGAGTGACCAAGATCCTGGCCTGGAAGTCATCTGCAAACTCCAGCTCCAGGGACTGCAGGGGACACAAGCACATGTGCTGAGAGAATCATCCTTCACTGAGACCTCCCTTCCCTCAGCAGCAGCCAGAGATTCCCTGAGTCAGGGGACAGAGCAGGAGCAGGGAAGGCTGAGGCTCTGCTGCAGCAAAGCTCACAAGACATCATCCCATAAGGAAAAACAGACAAACACTTTTCCCACCCTTCCCTCAATTTACACATCATGACCCCTCCCCTCCAATCACCCCCACACCAGCTGGGTGAGGCATGACAGGAATGTTCCAGCAGCAGCTCTCACCTGCAGCGGGATGTGCCTCATGTCCTGCTCCGTGTCCAGGCTGCAGACGCGCAGCGAGCGCGCGGCCGTGTCCACACACACCAGCACAGCCTCACCCAGCACGCCACAGGAGCCCTGCAGGTCCCCCAGCCACGGGGCTGCCACCCTCACCTGCACAGAGACACAGCCAGGCCTCAGCAGGACACTGCACCGCAGCACCCATTGCACACAGCTGTGAGTTAGGTCAATTCTTTTTAGCCACAGCTGAGAGAAGCTACCTGTCAGGCTGAGGGTTGTGGGATAGTCCTGACTGACAGCTGCCAGTCTAGTTCAGTTTGGCTTTCAGGGCATTCAGCCAAGAAATCACTGGTTTGGAGGCAATGCCTCAGGGAAAGGGAGGGTTCTCTGTAGCACAATCCATTGCTCTGCCACCACACTACAGGGTTAGAAGCACATCTGGTCACACCAAAGCCAGCATTTTGGCTCCAATACCTGTCTTGTGATTTCTCCATCTTCCATGTTGAACGTCAAGATGTTCAGGTGGCTCTGGGGAACGATGCCAACCACATGGATCACTCCAGTCCCACGGGAATACAGCAGCTGGTACTGAGTGCTCTCACTGCAAGACAGGCAGCAACCATGAAGCATCATCTTCTCAAACTGCTGTTTGCAGCAGCATCAGGCAGGTGCAGCCCCCTTCCCTCTGCCCCGTGCCAGGGGCTCACACCTCTCCTCAGAGGTGTTCTCACCTTTCTGGCAGGTGTTCCACCCACTTCTGGTGCCCGTTGGACAGGTAGTGTAGAGACAGGGCTGCCTTCTTCAGCACTGCCACGTACTTCACTGCCTCAGGGAGCCCCACCAAGGCAGCTGCCTGGAAACTGAGCACAGGCACGAGGAATTAGGGAATTATTTTCCTATTTTACCCTGGGGAAGGGGCTGGAGCCCCAGGAGAGGCTGAGGGAGCTGGGAAAGAGGCTCAGCCTGGAGAAAAGGAGGTTCAGGGGGAATTCCTGGCTCTGCACAGCCGGGGGGGGTCGGGCTGTGCTCCCAGGGAACAGGGACAGGAGGAGAGGGAACAGCCTCAGGCTGTGCCAGGACAGGCTCAGATTGGACAGCAGCAGGAATTTCCCCATGGAAAGGGTGGTCAGGAATACAAAGGGGCTGCCTGGGGAGGTTTGGAGTCCCCATCCCTGGAGGTGTCCAAGGAAGGCCTGGACGTGGCTCTCAATGGTCTGGGCAGGGGGCAAGGTGGGGATTGGTCACAGGTTGGACTCAGTGGTCTGGGAGGGCTTTTCCTACCTCAGAGATTCTGGGATTCTCTGCAAGGTGCAGGCGTTCATAAAGAATTCACCCAAAATTTGGTTTGGAAACTTCCCAACTGACTAATCTTTCTCTACAATGCAAGCCCAGACCAAGTAATTGACCCATTTTTTTCCTTCCCAGACCAACACTACATGAGAAAAAACCTGTGCAGACAGGAAATCCCACCTGCCAGTGTCCAGGGAGGTCTCCCAGTTCAAGCCCCCGATGTTGGTCTCCCAGGAACGCAAAATTCGTCCAGCATTGGACACAGTGATGGCATCTGGAGAGGATGGGGATGAACACAGAGCTCACACTCACCACGGGCCAACCAAGGGATGGGTTCTGCAGGTCCAGCCTGTGCTCTAACGCTGGCTCCACATTCCAGGAGCCCTGCCAGCCTCAGCACGTGCCCCTTACCCTGCCCATGGATCAGCATCGCGTCAATGGCTCCTTCCGGGGTGCCCTTGTCCACATGGCGCCACACTGCAAGAGAGGCCCGAGGGAGAACGGCATTTGGCCCCACGAAGGCGTTTCTATGTTCCTGTGTTTGACCCTGGGCTGCTCACACAGCCAGCCCTAAGACAGAGCTCTAACCTGACGGCCGAGCCCTCCCGGCCGCCAAGGCCCCAGAGCAGCGTGAACCTTTCCGGAGGAACGCCCAGCACAGCCGCACCGACCCTCGGCCCCAAAGCGGCCGCACTCACCGATTTCGCCACTCCGCGAGTTCAGGGCGGCCACCACGTTCTCCTCGGTGGCCACGACGAGTTTCTTCGAGCCCTGCGAGGCCTCCAAGGAGGCGAACTTGAGCTTCCCCACGTACTGCTGCCTCCTGCGAGAGGGAACAGTGAAATGGGACCGGAGCGGGAGAGGCGCGGCGGGCGTGGGGCCTGTCCGCAGGATCAGGGACCCAACCCTGCAGGACCCCCGGCGCTCACCAGTCGAATTTGCCCACTTGGTCCTCGTAGACGGCGGCGGCCAAAGGCAGAAGGACCAGGACCGGCAGCAGCAGCGCCCGCGGCCCCGCCGCCATGACAGCGGCCCCGGCGCCCGNCGGGGAGCGCGCAGGCAGCGCATGGGGCAGCCCCGCCCGCTCCCGGCAGCCCGCGCGCGGCCCGGGGGCCTCGGAGCACGGCACAACCATGCCCAAGTCCAAGCGGGACCGCAAAGGTGGGAGCGGGACCCCGCGCCCGAATCCCGGTCACATCCCTCTCCCCACCCCTGTTCCCGTCCCCTTCCCCTTCCCTATACCTGTCCCCTTTTCCGTTGTTTTCCCATTCCTCCATCCCATACCCCATCGTCCCCTTCCACATCCCTCGACTTCTTTGCCCGTCTGTCGTTGCCTTCCCCATCACCATCTCCTTCCGCGCCCTGATCACCACACCTGCTTTCCCGTCTTTCATTCCCATCCCTTCCTGACGCTCTCTCCGCTGCGCTCCCCGCAGTGTCCCTGACGCGGACGCCCCGCAAGGGGCTGGAGGCCAAGCAGGCGCTGATCGCCGAGGTGAGTCTGGCCCGGAACCCTCTCCTCTCTCCCATATCCCACTCCTCCCCGCTTCCCCGGTGCCCGTCCCGGTCCCGGTAACAGCTCCCCCGCAGCTGCGGCGCTGTGTGGACACCTACAAGTACATCTTCGTCTTCTCCGTGGCCAACATGAGGAACAACAAGCTGAAGGACGTGCGGAACGCCTGGAAGCACAGCAGGTGGCCAGGGGGTGGTGCAGGGTCGGGGATGCCCAAGGGGGTGAGCTCCAGGGCTGACATCCTCCTCCTGCTCCTGGGCAGGATATTCTTCGGGAAGAACAAGGTGATGATGGTGGCACTGGGCCGGGAGCCGAGCAGCGAGTACAAGGAGAATCTGCACAAGGTACCTGCTGGGGCCTTGTGTCCTCTGGGTGTCCCAAAACCTCACCTGGTGTATTCCACATCCTGGGATCACTGTTCTGTGGGACTTTTAACTGAACCCATCCGTGTCCTGCCACGAAGGGTGTGTTGTGAGTGGAGCTCTGCAGGACTGAGTTTGGGAGTTCCTGGTGCTCCCCAATCCCCATGGATGCTCCTTTCTTCCAGGTCAGCAAACACCTGAGAGGAGAGGTTGGGCTCCTCTTCACCAACCGCACCAGGGACGAGGTGGATGAGTGAGTACCAGGCTGGTTTTGTTGCCACAAAACCCCAACACTCCCTGCTGCTTCCCTTAAAGCAGGGCTGGTCTCATGGGCTTTTCCCAGTCTTTGTCAGCCATTCCTGCGACAGCTGAGCGGAATCGTGGAAGGGTTTGTGTTGGAAGAGACCTTAAAGCTCATTCATTCCAGCCCCCTGGACACTTCCAGGGATCCAGGGGCAGCCACAACCTCTCTAAGTAACACCAGATCCTAGGGCAGGCCGTGCCACAGTCCCGGTCTCAGCCCAGGGAAGTTCCTCCCCCAGCTGAAGCTCTTGTTGCCCATCTCTGTCCCAGGTGGTTCTCCAAGTTCCGGGAGCTGGACTTTGCCCGTGCTGGGAACAAGGCACCCTATGGGGTGAGCCTGGACACGGGGCCCCTGGAGCAGTTCCCCCACTCCATGGAGCCGCAGCTGCGGCAGCTGGGGCTGCCCACGGCGCTGAAGAAAGGTACAGCAGGGTTTGTCTGTGCAGGTGGGATCTCTTCTGGAGATTAAATACAGAGTCTGGAGAAAAGCTGAGGGATAACTTTCTCCTTGTTGGGCTGGGGCTAGATCTCCTTGTGTCCTTGTGCTGTTGTTCCCAAACTCCTGTCAAAGGCTGAGTAAAACCCCCAGATTTCTCCACAGTGCCATCATTAACCTGCTCAGGAACTGGGGTTTTAGAGCTCATCTCACCCATCTCCAAGGGGTGGTGTAGGAGGGAGTCCTGGCTCTGCCCCCCGTATTCCAGGGGAGTTCCCAGTGCCTGGAATCCTATTTCCAGGGGTTTTTGCTCTGCAGGAGTGGTGACGCTGCTTTCAGATTACGAAGTGTGCAAGGAAGGGGATGTTCTCACCCCAGAACAGGCCCGTGTGCTGGTGAGTAACACAACAGCCCTGCTTCCTGACACAAAATAACTAACAGTTAATTAACACAACTCCTAAAACTCAGCAGCAATTGTTTTGGTTCCTGCTTTGCTGCACTTCCCACGTGGAAGCTGAATTTGCTGTTTTGCTAGGCTGGGCACAGAGACAGTGAAGCAGGAATGACAGATTTGTGTCCTCTCCTAGAAACTCTTTGGCTACGAGATGGCAGAGTTTAAAGTCACCATGAAGTTTCTGTGGAATTCTGAGACAGGAGACTTCCAGAAGCTCATGGGAGACACAGCAGAGGCAGAGGCAGAGGCAGAGGAGGAGGATGATGATGATGATGATGGCAGCAGTGAAGACTAACAGCTTGGACACCAGACAGTTCTATTTTCGGGACAAAAAGAAGAGGATATTTCCCTTCCCTGGGTGCACCTGGACTGGGATAATCTTTATATAAAAAGATTTTTTTATATTTATATAAATACCTGTGTGAAACTTCAGATGGTTGTTGCTGCTGCCTGTTACTGTTGGTGTATCCTGAGATCTGAGGAAATGCCAGCTCAAACATGAAAACTGGGCAGAAAGGGTGTAAATGAAATGGAACTTTAATATAGCACAAAGGGAAAGATGCTGACAGTTTGTTATTCTGACACAGAAGATACTTAGTTCAATCCCTGGAATTCTGCCTTGTCTCTCTAAGTGTCCAGGGCCAGGCGGGATGGGGCTTGGAGCACTCTGGGATAGTGGGAGGTGTCCCTATGGCAGGGGGTGGAACTGGATGAGATTTAAGGACTGCCCAACCCAAACCATCCTGAAATTCTGTGATTCAAAGTCCATTCCAAGCACAGGTCAGAGATGGGGTCTGCACTAGAGAGAGGTTTTATTCTTGTATGTAATTATATAAGATTTCACATTAAAGCAGAACAGGGGCCTTCACCTCGTTAACGTGTTCATTTTCCTGATCAGCTGCATCCTGAATCACAGGGTCTGCTGGGGGAGCTGCAGGAAGGGCCAAGGCACAGGTGTGAATCCTACAAAGCTTCACTGATCCAGGAAAAACCTCCAGCCCTCCACCCATGGATGGGAGGGCAGGGTGGGCAGGACCTCTCCCGAGGCTCCAGAGCCTGTGCTGGGTGTCCCAGCCTTCCCTAGCGGAAATAGTTGGGGCAGTCGTGTGCACTCAGGTTCCAGGCCTCGTCAAACGCCTGCACCACGGCTGGCAGCAGGGGACCCTCCTCGCTGTAGCTGAGGTTCTGCTCCAGCTGCTCCAAGTTGGACATCCCAATGATCACTGCATCTCCAAGAGAACCCTGGGAAGAGATGGGAGGTGCTGCTGATCCCAAAAGGAAGTTCACCTCCTGAGCTACTGGGGGCCACGTGAGGCCTTTCCCTCCACCAAAGAACAAGGAATCAAGCAACTGACACCACAAATTCTGCTCAAGTCCTACTTCATGACCCAAATCATTCCAAATCCTCAGAAGTTGACAAGTCCTACTTCATGGTGGGCTACAGGAACAATTTAGAGGAGACTGGGAATATTTAGCATTGGTTTCCTAGTGCAGTGAAAGGTCAGTCCTTCCTTGCATGGAAGCTGAGTGCATGGGAAGCCAAGACTCCAGTAACTGAAAAAAAATCTTCCACTTGAAGCTTCCAGTTCTGACCACATGGGATACCACGGGGAAGAGGCAGAGCTGCCTCACTCCCTCTGCCTGGCAGCATCTGTACAGCAATATTCACTTTGGAACACCACAATCCCACACCATTAAAAGACACCTACAACGGGATTTCCCTGTTTGTGAGGCACAGCAGCAGTGCCCAGGTCTCACCTGCAGTTTGGAGTGGTTGTAGAGCCAGCGCAGTGCAGCAGATGCCAGGCTGGGTGCAGTGGAGCCATAAGCCTCTTTCAGAGCCTTTTCTACCAGTGTAATTCCCTCAAAATTGTGTTTTTTCCAGTACCTACATGGAAAGAAATCACTGTTATTGCCCTTGGGACCTCTAGTTAGTGGTACATCTAAATTGGTACATCCACCAAAAGGCTTTCAGGAAACCTCATACATCTCTTCATAGCCTCTGAGGACATCTGCAATCTGCCTTGGGAGTTGTGAGGAAGCTGAAACGGAGCCTAAAAACCACCCTACAGTGCTCAGTCACACACCACAGCCCCATCCGTGCGTGCTGACATAATCCCAAGCTTTGGTCAATTCTGCTTCCTCTCAGCTGACTACTAGAGTGGCTTTTTAATGCAGCCATTCCTGCTCTTCATCAGCTCAGGACTTACCTGTCCCTGTAGGCCTGAGCCCAGTCATTCCCAAAAAATCTCCCAGTGGGCTGGCGCGTGTCTTTGTCCTCATACTTGTACTTGCCCGTCAGCAACCCCCCTGGGATGGAAGGGAGCAGCAGGTTTGGGGATGGGCTGGCTCTGCAGAGCCCCCATTCCACAGGGATTTGTCCCCAAGCCTGGCCTGGCCCCCGTACCTGCCAGAGGGTTGTAGGCGTAGAAGCGCAGCCCAAAGTGCCTCAGGCAGGGGAACAGCTCGGTCTCCACCTGGCGTGTGGTCGCGTTGTACATTCCCTGCACGGGGTGGGAGACAGCCTCAAACAGAGCTCAGGGCACAGCAGCTGCTTTTCCCACCCTCCCCTGCCAATACCCATCCAAGAGAGCGGCTTCAGGTCACACAAGGTTGTGATTTGCTGAGGAGCAGTCTCGCTGAAGGGCTGCAAATACTTTAGGTTTTACAGAGGAGTCACTGACTCCAGCAATGAACACACTGAGCTGTTTCTGAGCAGCCACCTCCCTCGCTTCCTGGATTTCCTCACTGAAAGGGTGGTCAGGCCTTGGAAGGGGCTGCCCAGGGAGGTTTGGAGTCCCCATCCCTGGAGGTGTCCAAGGAAGGCCTGGACATGGCACTCACTGCTCTGGGTTGGGGACAAGGTGGGCATCGGGCACAGCTGGGACTGGAGGTCTTTTCCAGCCTCAGTGACTCTGTGACTTCCCAGAGTAACTGCAGCAGGTTCCTTCTGTGTTTGTATCTGGCACACTGGGGCTGGTCCTAGATTTGGGAAGCTCAAATCCAAACTTCCCCCTTCCCTCACCTGGTACACAGTTGGCATCAGCCAGTTGTTGTACTTGCAGATGGTGCAGATTTCTGCCACCTCCCACGCAGCGTAGTTTGACAGGCCAAGCTCTTTAAACTTCCCCTGCAGAGGAATAAAAGGGAATTCAGTTCCAGTGTTTCAAAGTTCATCTGGATCCAGACAGCACAAGATAGGTACAGTGAAAAGGACAGTTACCAAATTTTAGTCCAGAAGGGTTTATTCCTGTCCACTGTTTCTGACAGACTATGAATTACTAAGACATGACAAAAATATTCTCCATTTTCTTTTCACTTGGAATTCACACCTTCTAGTTTAAATGGTATAACCAGATAAACGAAACTCAGGAATTCTTTACCCATTACCAGCACTAATTTTAACCCAGACTGCTAACAGAGCTGGAAGCAAAGTTCAGATGTTCCAAGAGCTCTTGGGAACAAAGTACACCACATGAGCACACAAAGAGCTGCTCAGCTTTGCCCTGGGCTCTGTCTCCTCTTCCCAGAGCTGCAGATGTGCACAACAGCCCTGGTTTAAAAAAAGCAGTGGGAAGGAGGGAATCAAGGACTGCCCAGGCTTGGTCTCTGCACTTTACCTCTTTGTGCAGCTCATTGCAGGCACGCAGGGTTTCCTCCACCGGTGTCCCGTGGTCAGGAGCATGGAGGTAGAAGAGCTCCACACTCTTCCTCTGCAGCCTCTCCAGGGATGTGTCCAGCTGGGAGCGCACGCTCTCCGGCTTCAGCGTCTTCCCATCCCACGGGTTGGCCTTGGTGGCCACTTCCACTGGCAGAGAGAGAAGGAATGAGCAAGGATGTTTCCACCTTGAGGAGGAGAGTAGGGGCAAGGGACATAACCCAAGTGTTTGAGGTGTTCCAGGGAAGGTGCCTCTCCTCAGGAATCCCGTCAGCCTGGAAGAGGAGCTCTTCTCTGCAGGGACTGAGGGTCTGCCCCAGACAGGGAAGGTCTGCTCCTCAAGGTCCGTGGGTCAGCACTAGTATGGGGGTCCCTACTCCTCAGGCATGGCATCAGCCTGGCAGGGAAAACTCTTGTCCTAAGGAGATGGGCCTGGGGAAAGTCAGTTTTCCTCAAGGAGGGAGTCAGCCGGGCAGGGAAGATCCTTCTCCTCAGGGAATGCACCCTTGGAAGGGCCCTTGTCCTTGGGGCCGGCCTCAAAATGGCAGGAAAGACCCTTCTCCTCAGAAAAGTGGCCCAGGTGAAACCTCTTCTCAGGGAAGGCCCTTATCTGCAGGGAATGGGCCCCAGAGAAATCCCTTGTCCTCAGGGACAGTGTCAGCCAAGCAGAGGAGATCCTTCTCCTCAGGACAGACTCCTCTCCTCAGAGCAGGAGGCCTGAGGTAATTCCCTTCTCCTCAAGGACTGTCAGACCGGCAGGGAAGACCCTTCTTCCCCACGGAAGTCCCATCTCCTCAGAGAAGTCTCTCAGGGAGGGCATTAGCCTAACAGGGAAGAAGACCTTGATCCTCAGGGAAGGAGTCCTGGGCAAGTCTCTTCTCCTTAAGAACAGTGTCAGCCTGGCAGAAGAGATGAAACTCTCTCCTCAGGAACGACCCTTCTCAAGGAAGACCCCTCTCCTCAAGGAAGAATCTTCTCTTCAGGGCTTGGTTCCCAGCAAAGCCACTTCTTCTCACCTTTCTCCTCAGGAAAGACCCCTCTCCTCACAGAACGAGTCCTGGCTAAGTCCCTTCTCCTCAAGGACAGCGTCAGCCTAGCAAAGCAGACCCTCCTCCTCAGAGCAGCCCCCTCTCCTCAGCCACGGATCCCGAGGCAGCCCCTCTCCCCCGAGGCCAGCCCGCCCTCCGCCGCCCTACCGGGCTCGGTGCCGCCGGCCAGCAGCGCGCCCAGGATCCGCTCGGACTCGCCGCCCGCGTACATGAAGGCGGTGTCGAGAAGGCGGTGTCGGCGGCGCAGGAAAGCACGGAGCAGCTCGGCGCTCGCCTCGGGCCCGGCTCGCCGACCCATCTCCATCGCGCCCAGCACCACGGCGGGCCGGGCCCCGCCGCCCGCCACCGCCGCCATCGCCACCCGCGTCGCCATCGCGCCTGCGCGGCCCCGCCCCGCCCGGCCCCTCACACGCCGGGCCCGAGCTCGGGAGAAACGGCAGCTGCGTGAGGGGCAGCGCTGCGAGCCCGCGGGAGCGAGTGGAAAAGCAGCGACTCTGTGCAAAAGCTCCCTGATTTCACACTGCGGGTCTGTGAAAAGTTTCCGCTTTCCGCCACGTCCCTGAGAAAGCGGCTGAAGCGGCGGAGGAGGGCAGGGCTGGGGAGAGCCGCGGGTTTGGGACGGCGTTAAAGGAGACCCGGCAGGATTTGCGAGAACAGCAAAGGAAACTGGGCAGGATTTGGGACAGCGGCAAGGGAAACGCGGCGGGTGTCTGAGGAGTTGTGGATTTGTAAAGGAAAATAGCCCAAGTTTCAAAAAGAGCGGGTTTTCAAGGAAAATAAACTTCCGACCCGCGTCGGTGAGGAAGCGAGTGCCAGTGCTGCGAGGACAGGTTGGATTGGATTTCGGCTTCTTTTATTTATTCTCCTCTCCACTTTTTTTCTTTTTTTCCCCTTCCTCTTCTCTTTTTCTTCTTCTTCTCTGTTTTTCCTTCTTCTTTTTTTTTATTTTTTTCTTCTTGTTTTTTCTTCTAGTGTTTTCTTCTTTCTTCTTCTCCTACTTCTTTTCCTTCTTTTTTCCTTCTTTTTTCCTTCTTTTTTCCTTCTTTTTTCCTTCTTTTTTCCTTCTTTTTTCCTTATCTTCTTCTTTTCTTCTTTTCTTTTTTTCCTTTCCCCCTTCCGTTTCCTTTTTTCCTTTTTCTCCTTTTAATTTTCATTTTTCTTTCCTTTTTTTAGTTTCCCCTTTCCCCCCACCCCCTTCTTGTCCTCCTTTTTCTTCTTTTTTCTTCTTTATTTCTTCTTCTTGCATTTCTTCTGTTTCTCCTTTGAGGCCAAACCCTGCCAGTCTGGCAGCAAGCCCAAGGCCAATAAAGGTGTATTATCCACTAACGATCCATTTTTCCAACATGAGCCAGCACCTGGAGGAGCCCCAGCCCTGTCTCTCACCCAGATCTGACATTCCCCAGTGTTATTACATTTTCCCTGTGTTACTCCCTTTTTCCCAGCGTTCTCCCAGCGGTTCCATGGCTGTGCGGCGCTGGAGGGGTCTCCCCTTTGGGAATCTCTCGGATTGTCCCAATGGCTCCCGCTGGATCATGGATGTGTTCAATGAGTGTGCCCAGGACAGCCGGGATGTCGCCAGCGTCATCCTGGGGCTGGGCTCCATCGGCTGCTTCATCGCTGCAGCCTTCCCGTGAGTCCCGCTCCCAGATCCCTGCGTCCCGCTCCCAGATCCCCGCGTCCCGCTCCCAGATCCCCGCGTCCCGCTCCCAGATCCCCGCGTCCCGCTCCCAGATCCCCGCGTCCCGCTCCCAGGTTCCCGCGTCCCGCTCCCAGGTTCCCGCGTCCCGCTCCCAGATCCCCGCGTCCCGCTCCCAGATTCCTGCGTCCCGCTCCCAGATCCCGGGCGGCCTTTCTTGGGGGATGGCAGAAACCGAGCTGCCAACACGAGGTGCCAGAATTATTAAATTCCCCCGGCAAAAGCAGCGAGGGCTCGGCAGATTTCGGGTGAGGGGAGCGGGCAGCACAGCCCCAGAGCCTCGGTGGTGGCTGTGGTGTTGTTGATGTGCTCGACAGCCGGAATGTCCCAGGCAGGGCGGGCAGGACAGGTCACACTGCAGGAGGAATGTCCCCAGGAGCCCTGGGGAAGTGCTGACACCAGGGTGGCAGAGGAGCACGTGAGGAGTCACGGTTCTTTCGCAACCACAGAGAAGGATCCTGCAGCGGGGATCATCCTCCCTGCTCCTCCCACAGGGCACTGGGTGAGCACCAGTGAGGCTCAGGAGTTCCACCTGGGGCCAGGGGAGAGTGTGGCCTTGCTTTTCCTCTCGTGACTGCTTTGGGATCCACAGGAATCCTGGGGATGGCTCCCAGGTAGCACTGAACCAGCTGAGGGTGGTGTTTGTGCCTCTGCCCAATGCTCTGCAGGCAGTTTTACCAGGCCTGCAGAACGGGCATCATGGACCAGGCTCTCTCCATCTATTTCCTGCTGGGATGGCTGGGTGGAGACCTCCTCAACCTCATCGGTTCTTTCCTGGCTGATCAGCTGCCCCTGCAGGTACCAGGCCAGGCTGGCTCTCATTCTCCCCAGCTCCAGGGAGGAGGGAGGGGCTGGGAGCTGCTTTATCCAGCACTGGGAGCCAGAGACCCAAACTGCCAGGGATGTTCCATCTTTGTCCCCCAGAAATGCTCCCTTTTCCTCTCTGGGTGTGGTCTGTTCTCTCCCAGGGATGCTCCCTTCTTACTCTCTTCTTGTTTTCTCTTCTCTCCCTTCTTCACCCCCCAAGTTACTCCTTTCTCTCCCTCTGGAGCTGTTCCCTTCTCCCTGCCAGGACACTCCCCTTTCCCCCAGGGATGCTGGGAGAGCAGGGAGCATCCCTGGGGGACCAGCCCAGCCCAGCCATGTCCCCGTGGGTGTCCCCAGCACGTCCCCTCCCTGCAGGTGTACACGGCCATTTACTACGTGCTGGCAGACCTGGGGATGCTCTCCCTCTACTGCTACTACCGGGTGAAGAACGGGGGCAGAGCGTGTGAGTTGGGGCAGGGCTGGGAACAGAGGGGGGATTCCAGGGGCTCTGGGAGCCCAGGGAGATTTCAGGCACTGTAATTAGATGCCTCTTGTTGTTTGCTGGGTTGGTTTTTGGTTTTTTTGCTTGGCTGATTTGAGCCCCTAGGAGAGCCAAAGCCAACAAATGGTTACAGGCTGGGCCTGGGGCTTCTGCAGACCTTGCAGTGGTGTCCAGGCTGAAAACAACCCCCTGTGAGCCTCACTGGGCACAGAAATAAATAAATCCTGTGGTGACTCCATCTTGGAGCTGGGAACCACAGAACTCCTGACTCAGTGCTGGGAGGGGAAGGGGGAAGTTTCCTGACTCTTTCAGGGTCAGTGCTCCATCCTTGACAGGGAAGCTCCTATCTGTTCAACTGCAGTGAAAAGGGAACCTGAACAGTTTTTGCAGGCCTTAAGCAGTGAGAGAAAACAAAGATCCCCTTTCCAGCACTGCTGAACCCCAAACAGGCTCCTTGGGACTGGGATAATTATTGAACTTAGTGAAGACATGGAAAGTTATTGGCCAATTGGTATTTGACCCATCAGATACATAGTTTTGTTAAGCTGCAGAGCTTGTTTCCTGAATATAAGCACTAAAAACTGCTGAAAAATAATAAACTATTATTTTTCACAGCAGAGTTGCTGTGGCAGGGATTTGAGAGTGACTTAAGACAATGAAATTTTCTAGTGGGGATGATTTTTAAGAGCCCTAAACCTGAAGAAACCAAGACAGGAGGAGTTTCCTCCCTGATGAAGTACAGATTGGGCACATCACTGGAGATAAATCACATCAATCTCCCACAGCAGCCCCTGCCCCATCCCTTGGTGAGATCAGGGACAGTTCAGAGACCCTTGGTGAGACAAGGGACAGTTCAGAGACCCTTGGTGAGATCAGGGACAGTTCAGAGACCCTTGGTGAGATCAGGGACAGTTCAGAGACCCTTGGTGAGACAGGGGACAGTTCAGAGACCCTTGGTGAGATCAGGGACAGTTCAGAGACCCTTGGTGAGATCAGGGACAGTTCAGAGACCCTTGGTGAGACAAGGGACAGTTCAGAGACCCTTGGTGAGATCAGGGACAGTTCAGAGCTTGCTCAGTCCCTCAGTGATTTAGTGTGAGGTGAGGCAGAGTTTGAAGGTTTCTTCAGCCCAGAGGGTCCTGGCAGCCCTGGGGCTGCTGGGGGTTGCTGGGTTCTCTCTCACCAGGCTCTGACTCCCTGCAGACCCTGCTCCCATCAATGCAGCCTTTGTGTTCCTCTCCGTGGGGTCCCTGGGCAGCCTCTCCCTCCTGGGCAGTGCCAGCACCGAGGATCCTGTGACCTTCACAGGGAGGTCTCTGCTCTCAGCTCCCCAGGATGAGCTGGGACCAAAGGTGAGCCAGTTCCTCAGTCTGGGAGATGGGATAGAGGTCTGGGTCCTGCTGGATGCTGTGATCCCAGAAAAACCATCCTGGACCCCACCATGTGTTTTGGGGTTAGGGGCTGTTCCTATTTTAGGACCACATTGTTCTCTAGGAGACTGTTGCAGTCTAGGAAGGTGCTGTTGGAAAGAGAACTTTTCCAAAGGTTCTTCCAAAAATTCAGGAAGAGTTTGCTGCAGGATTTCAGACATTTCAGGGCGTTTTTACTTCAAACTTCAAGCACTTCTATGGGCCTGCTGAAGAGTCAGCAAACCTCACATTTCCCACATCTCTGTTTGCAAACAGACTTTATCTCAGGTAGCTGCATAGGATGGACAGTCTCCAAAAAAATGTTGTTCCTGTTTTCAGGAAATTTGAAAGACTTCTCCCCTTTAATTCTTTTTCCAGTTATGCACATTTATATATATTATTGAAAATCAAACAAGCAAGTGCAGCAAGGTAACTCAGCTGGCTGAAACTTTGCAAAATAATTTTGCTCTGGCAGTAGAAAAGGACCTCTCTGAGCAATGCAAATAAACCAGTTCCCGTTGTAACCGATTGCGCTGGCTGCTTCCCTGTGGCAAAGCGAGATAGAATTTCACTTCGGTTCAGTTGTGATTGTGGCCGGGCTGTCAGAGGAGGGGAGCCGGGCACACGCGGGGCTGGGTGTGGCCGTGCTGGGGCTCTGAGCGCGGGGCTCTCCCTGTCCCCGCCCCTGCCTTGCAGCCTTTCTCCAGGACGGAAATCATTGGATTTGCCATCGGCTCCATCTCCTCCGTGCTCTACCTGTGCTCCCGAGTGCCCCAGATCTGCACCAACGTGAGTGCCCAGCCTGGGACCGCGAGGCTCCTCATGTGTCACTCCAAGGGGGCTGGGGAATTCTTTCTGCTTTGGGGGAGGGAATTCTCCTTTCTCCATTGGGGGGAATTCTCCTTTCTCCTTGGGGGGAATTCTCCTTTCTCCTTTGGGGGAGGGAATTCTCCTTTCTCCATTGGGGGGAATTCTCCTTTCTCCTTTGGGGGAATTCTCCTTTCTCCTTTGGGGGAGGGAATTCTCCTTTCTCCTTGCGGAGGAATTCTTTCTATTTGTGGGGGAATTCTCCTTTCTCCTTGGGGGGAATTCTCCTTTCTCCTTTGGGGGAATTCTCCTTTCTCCATTGGGGGAGGGAATTCTCCTTTCTCCTTTGGGGGGGGAATTCTCCTTTCTCCTTGGGGGGAATTCTCCTTTCTCCTTTGGGGTGGGAATTCTCCTTTCTCCATTGGGGGAGGGAATTCTCCTTTCTATTTGTGGGGGAATTCTCCTTTTTCCTTGGGGAGGAATTCTCCTTTCTCTCCTGAGGATTCTCCTTTCTCCTCCAGGGTATTCTCCTTTCTCCCAGGCCCCATCTCTGATCATTCCATAAGGGACTATTTCTCTGTATTTATTTTTCTCCCCTCCCTTTAACCTACCAATATTTTGAGGGTGGGGCTTTCATTTTGCCTTATTTACAAGCCAAAGGGGAGCTAAAAGACTCAGCCCTGAGTCACCACTTCTCTTTTTCTAATGCTGAGGGAGAAGATGATTAATATCTAATTATAGAGAGATTTAGGAGAGCTGCACCCAAGCTCCTCTCCTCTCCCTCTTTTCCCAGTACAAGAGGAAATCCACCAGCGGGGTCTCCTACTCTCTCTTTGCCCTGGTGATGCTGGGGAATTCCCTGTATGGCCTCAGTGTCCTCCTGAAGAACCCAGAGCCAGGCCAGGCCCAAGGTGACTACATCCTGCACCACCTGCCCTGGCTCGTGGGCAGCCTGGGCGTCCTGGCCCTCGACGTGGTTGTATCCTTTCCCCTGGGATGGGATCCCACCCTGCCAGCAGGGAGTGGAGCAGGCAGGGCTGGGCAGGGCTGGGGTGATGCTGCTCCGTGGCTGATTTGTGGTGTTGCAGCTGCTGGGAAACGCCTCAGCCCCTGCTTTGCACCGAGCTCCTTGTCCCATTCCCACCTCTCCTGGCACGAAGTTGGGGTGGTGACACCCAGTGCATGCCTGAGCCCACCCTGTGAGTGTGCACAGCCTTGACCTGTCCCCAGATCTCCTTCCAGTTCCTGGTGTACCGCAAGGGACGGCCTGGAAGCCTGGAGGAGAGGGGTGCTCTCCTTGGGGAGCAGGATGAGAGCCCCGAGAGCTGACAGAGGGCCCTGCCCTGCAGGGAGAGGAGGAGGAGGAGGAGGAGGAGGATGCACGTGAGGAAGGTGGCCTTAGGGCCGGGCAGACCGGCCCCTCCATCCTGGTGGCTCCTGGCAGAAGAGGCCCCGAGCCCATGGGTGACACGTTGTGCTGCCAAGGCAGTGGCAGAGGATG
This sequence comes from Anthoscopus minutus, assembly GCA_013399455.1. Classification (NCBI taxonomy): domain Eukaryota; kingdom Metazoa; phylum Chordata; class Aves; order Passeriformes; family Paridae; genus Anthoscopus; species Anthoscopus minutus. The sequence goes on along the minus strand of VWYI01004799.1, from coordinate 206,730 downwards.
CTGCTGGGACACCTCGTGCCTCTTTGATACCAATGATGCTCTCAGGATAAAAGGGAATTCTTGGATCCTCAGCTGCTCTTCGCTGCTCCGGTGCCCCACAGCTGAGCCCGGTCGCTGCTGCATCTCCCAAGGGTGACCTGGAACTTCCCTGGTGCTGAAAAATATGGGGAGGGGACAGGGATGACTGAGCTGGCATGGACATGAGCACCACTGTGACCTCACAGCTCCCCCTCAGCTCCCTCTGGAAGACACAGGGCTGGAACCAGTGGGGAAGGAGCAGCAGGACCAGAGTGTTCAGCCCACACCTATTTTAACTGGCACGGCTCACCCATCTATAAAACACATCCTTCCCCAGCTGCCTCCCTTGGTTTCATTTTGCTGCTTTACCTGGCAGCTCCTGCCTCTTTCCTAATGAGTCTCACAGTGCCATTTCTCTGACTTCTCGTTTTTTGCCTCACCCATATTTTAATTGCATGGATTCCTTGGGGGAAGTTGCTCCACTGCTGTTCCCCAGCAGAAGAGCTGGGTCTCTGCTCACTCTGGTTTTCAGTTCCTGCCCTTTCTCCTTGATGAATTTGTCAACTTGATGAATTTTTCCCCAACCTGTTGAGTTTATCTGCAACACTGATGAGTTTATCTGCAACACTGATGAGTTTATCTGCAACACTGATGCATTTATGCTCATCTCAGGGCGCTGAACTCAGCCCAGTGCTCCTGTGGGAAGCACAGGGAAGGGAGGGAAGCATGGGTGGTCTGGGAAAAGCTGTGTCCCCATCAGGAGAGAGTGGAGGTGTAGCCAGGCTCCCTCCTGTGTGCTGAGCTCTTCCTGCTGGGGGTGAGCAGCTCAGTCTCCCTGGGAAAATGAGGACAACCAAAGCTTGGAGACCCTTCAGGAAAAACTGCCACAGCTTGGCCTTGTGAAAACGAGAGCTTTCCTTTTCCTGCACTTGCTACCAGCTCTTCCTTTTGCTTCCCTTTCCCCTCTCCAGCTCCCTTGCTGGTACCCAGCACCGTGTCCCTTCTGGCTTCAGCTCCATCAGCATTAATTTATGATTCCTCAGCCAGTCCATGACATTTGTCCTTCCCAAGGAAGTTACTCTGCTTTGTCCTCCCACTGAGGGCAGCACAGCTCAGCCTGGATCTCGCATGGAATGGGATTGCAGCTGCCCAGTGCCCTCCAGGCTGCAGCAGCAGGTTCACTGAAACACGAGCTGGGCCAGTGCTTGGGACTGACCCTGCTCTCTTCAGAAAGGAAATGTGGTTTTCAGTCTCTCTGAGCCCCTTGAACCAAGTGGGTTTTTACTGGATTAATTCACAATTCTGCCCCTCCAGATTCACAGGCAAAGGGGCTGCTCACCTCATCCTCGAGCCAGCAGCATTTCCTTTCCTGTCTTTCCCTGGGAATTGAAGAACAATTCCTATCCAGTTGTTATCCAAACCATGAGGAAATCCCTCATCTCTGCCACTCACAACACTGAATAATTGGCTTTTCCTGAACCTGGACAAAGCCTCTGCCAGCAGGAGGAAAGAGCACATACAGATACAACTTTATATCTGTGTATCACAGTCTGTCCCCACAGGTGTTCCTGAAGCACCACTTGGGTACAAAGCTGATTTACTCCGGCTTTACTCGGGCTGGGCAGGATGGAGCAAGGTGAGCAGCTGCACTCACAACTCACACACCCAAAGCCACCTCAGGAGGGGCTGGAAATTCCTGAGGCTCTCCCCACCCCTCCAAGTCACTGCAGCCCTGTCCCTGTGTTCAGGCTTTTGCAGAGGCAAATGTTAAAGCAGAAAAGGCCGAGCAGAAACAACCACCCCCGAGGGACAGGGAAACCCAGAACCTCAGCAGGAGGCTCCCCCTCCCAGGCTCACACAAACTTAGCTCCAGCCTCAGGAAACGTCGGGGTGGGGACAGAACCGTGAGAGCAACCCAATCCTACAGAGTTCCTGGGGTGATCCCAATCCCACAGAGCTCCCTGTGGGAATCCCAATCCCACAGAGTTCCCTGGGGGGGATCCCAATCCCACAGAGTTCCCTGTGGGAATCCCAATCCCACAGAGTTCCCTGGGGGAATCCCAATCCCACAGAGCTCCCTGGGGGAATCCCAATCCCACAGAGTTCCCTGGGGGAATCCCAATCCCACAGAG
>VWYI01004799.1:146673-203487 GCA_013399455.1 Anthoscopus minutus | reverse complement strand
AGCCCAGCCAAGCCCAGCCCAGCCCAGCCCAGCCCAGCGCAGCCCAGCCCAGCCCAGCCCAGTACAGCCTCATTTCCAGCCCGGCCCAGCCCAGCCCAGCCCGCAGGAGCCCCAGGCTGTTTTTGGCGCACTGCCGGGCAGATCCTTCTCCCCTGGACACACCCGGGGATCCGTTTGCTGCATGCCTGGAGCATCCATCAACCCCGGCACCTTGGAAGGGCAGCAGAGTGAGCAGGGCCGAAGGGCAGTGGGACATCACACTCCCTTCCAGACAAACATCTCTGCATGTGGGACAAAAAGCAAACCCCAAGTAATCCTGCAAGGAGGGAAAGAGAAACGAGGAGGACACAATCACAGACATCACATCTTCCTGGGATTTTTTTGGTTTTTATTGTTTTAGTCTTTTTTTTTTCTTTTTTTTCTTTCCATTTTTTTTAGTATGGAGGCTCAAGTATCAGATGTAGATTCAATTTAAGCTTTACAAAAAAAACAAAAAATCAAAACAAAAACCCCTTTTGCATTCCATAAAAATTGACAGAAAAGCGCCTTTGGAACCAGGCTATAGAAGAGCAGAACTTTCAGCAGGTCTCCAAATCACCATCTCCTGCACATCTGGGTTACTCAGTATGGTACAACCCCAAGGAACACCCTCTCTTCCCTCCCTCCCTCCAGCCAGCCCCTGTGCCCAGCCCCCAAACATACGTGGAATAGATTATTTTTCTTTTTTTTTCTTTTTTTTTTTTGTTTTTCCAGTTCTTCCTCTTTCACACACCACAGTATTTAATAAATTTTTGTTTTACATTTTTTACACCAATGTAACAAAAGGCAGGAGGGGGTGAGGGAGGAAAAGACAAACAATGATCTGTGGTGATGCATATAAATGGGGGAAAGGTGGGAAAGAGGCAGGAAGAAAAAAATAATACATGGACTTCTACAGAAACATAGCCTAAGGTCTCAATAGTAAAATGTGGTGCAAAGTAGGCCTCAGAGACTGAAAAAGTTTGTACAGCTTTATTCATGGGGAGAGGATGGCGTTGCATGGAGAGTATTGGATGCAAATCGTGACGTGACCAACAGAAAAGGGCGGGGGATGATTCTCTAGGAAAGGAATCTAACGAGTGCATGGCATGGCTGGTTAGCACGGACAGGACTTTAACTTTGCTGCTTTCTCTTCAAAGCCTCCACCAGGTCGTTTTTAAGAGCTTCTTGTTTTGATTTGTCTGCAAAAGTCTGCACAGACCTGCGGGGAAGAAGGAAAGGCAGGTCAGAGGCGGAGCAGGGGAGGGAAGGCTTGGGAGCAGTCCTGGCAGTCAGGAGGAAGGAGAAGCCCCTCAGCCCTGGCTGGACCCCGGGAAGCAGAAAGGCAACGTGACCACTCTGAGAACACAAAGCAAAACTCACTCTGGCAAGGACTGGCACCAAAGGCTTCCCCAGCAGCTCTGCTCAGCCCCAGCTGCCGAGGGAGATTCCCAACGCTTTGTGTCCCAGCGTCCCACAGCCAGGGGGGTCAGGCTCCAGCTCCTCCAAAGGCCAGGGAAAATCCAGCCCCACCCAGAGAAGAGCTGGGAGCTCTGACCCTGCTGCAGGGCTGCTCACCCAGGGTCCCCTCGGAACCTCCCGCCAGCCTTTGCACCAGTGGGAAAAGCAGCCAGAGGTTCTGCTCTCAAATTTGCCTTTTTTGTACCTTCCCAAAGGAATGAGTGATCAAAGCAGCTGAAGAAGAACAGAGATACTGTCACAAGGTTATTGCAAGGCTTCCCTTTGCCTGCAAGAGCAGAGGAAAAGCTCCACCTTTCAGGAATCACCTGGGATGGGTGCCCTGGGAGATGCCTGTGGAGGAACCTCTGATTTCAGAGAGACATTAAGAAACTTCCACTTCTTAAAATACCCCTCTTAAATAAATTGATAGAATGGGTTCTATCCAGAACCAAACTTTTCCAGAGTGGCTACCACAGAGAAGTGGTAGGATCCAGTTGGGGAGGATTTTTCCCCCACCTAAACCACATTTCACAGCCCTTACAGCACCTGGGGTAGTGGAAGAGTTCCCTGCCCATGGCAGGGGGGTGGAATTGGATGAGCTTTAAGGGCTCTTCCAACCCAAACTAGTCTGTGATTCTGTGATTCAGAGCAACCTCATTTCCCCTGGTTGCTGTCTCCTGTAAACAAGGCTGCTCTTTGTGCTGGTGATTTTCCTACCATTTTTACAACAGTATTTCCATTCTCTTGTCTCTGGAGACTTCTGCTGCTTTAATAAAAACATATACATTTATAATTGCATTTGTCATAGGCTGAAGAAGTGGTTCTTGGCCACTATTAACAAATAGTGAGTTTCCCCCTTGGTCAGCTGAATGTGTTTGAAACAACATCTGTAACTCGTTAGGAACTGGAGTGGAAGGTTAGGCTGGCTCAGGGTTAGTCACTGCCGTGCACTCCTGGCACTCAGAGCTCCAGAGCAAACCAGCAACAAATCCCTCTGGAGGCTGTGCAGAGCACGAGCAGGTGGAGGCTGGCAATGTCTGAGTGAGCCTGAGCAGGAATGCCTCAAGCTCCAAGGAAATTCAAATCCACCAGGCTCACAGGGACGGGCGTGTGGGTGAGCACACCTTTACTCTGAAGTCATGGGAAGAACCAGTCTCTGGTTTGTTTTTTTTTCTCCAAACTGTGAGACTCCCAAGATTTCATTCTGCAGGGGAGGACACTGAGATTACAGGGAATTTCTTCATGGAAGTGGTGTACCACAGGTGTAAAAAACTGCTGGTGCCCAAGGGACAGAATCCCGGGGCTTCTGGATTGAATCAGCCCAATCCCACAGCGCTCCAGGCACAGGACCACGTGCTCCTTTCCTGCTCCCAAGCCAGAGTGCAAAGTGGGAAATCCTGCCCCAGTTCTGAGCAGGAGGAGGAAACATTTCAAACAAGAAGCCCAGCGTTCAGTGGCTGCACTGAGGCAGAGCCCGGCGCCGCTCCCTGCGGGATTAGGGGTTAGTTCTTCCCGTCACCATGCAGGGCCTGGGCTGGTGAGTCCTGGTTTAGTGCTGGCTCACACCTCACAGGCAGCGAGGGTACCTGGATTGGTTTAGTTATCAGGCTGGATGTAGATCTGGCGCTGGGTCAACACTTGAGAAAGTTCCCTCTGCAACTGCTTATACTTTTGGTTGTCGGGAATAGCATCGATAGATCTACAGAGAGCAGTGGGAAACCAGGGAGCAAACAGGGAAAAGAACAGTCAGAAGAACTTGGTAACACAGAGCTGGGGCTCTGGGGAGCACCAGGGAGGAGAAGGGGACACACACAGGTGAGAAGGAGCAGGGAAAGGCTGCAGGAGCCAGGGGCTGCGGGTGCTTCCATCATGAGCTGCACACAGGGCCAGGACTCAGACTGAGGGATGGGGAGGCACAGCAGAGATTCAAGGCAATGTTCACAAGAGGATTTCACAGATTCCCTCTGGTGTTAACAAAAGCTTCCTGCCTAAACCCTGCTCAGCACAAAGGAAACTGAGGCTGTTCTGAGCTGGGCTTGGGGCAGAACCCAGAGCAGCAGAGCCCAGAACCCCTCCCGCAGGTCCTGCTGCTCCCTCTGCCCACACAGCAGCACCAATATTTAATTCATGCCATTTTTCTCTCTTTTTCCACATCTCAGTGTGTGAGGGAAGAGCAGAGCATTCCTTGGTGCCCTTTGGTTATGCTACATTACCACACTGTGCTGGGAAGTCTGTCTGTACTGTAAAATGAAGTGATTTGGTATCACAGTTCTGTACTTTCTTCAGTGAGCATGAGAATCACCAGCTTGGGATTTCCAGGTCCAATTCCTGGCCAGGAATGAGCAGGGGCTGAAAAGTACAGCACAGATTCCCTACAGAAAGGCACAGGGAATTTACTCTCTTCTCATACACTGTATTTTGACCAGTGGTGTTGAGAGAAACACAGAATTTAGAACAGCCTAAACACCACAAACCACTCATGTCACAACTTAATTCTGGGACTATTTTTAAGGACAGTAGAAAGAGAAGACAGAATTTAAGTACAGCTTGCAGGACTGTGAAGAGTAAAACTAATGAAAAATAATCTGAAAATACAGCTGGGCTGTTTTGCTCCTGGTGAGAGAACAAGGGATTAAAACATTGCTTCAGATTTCTGCAGTGGAAGAGCTCCCTGAATTCCACACAACAAATATTGTCCCAAAGCACAGGGAGGGGGGAAAAAAAGGCAGCTCAAGGCTGGGGTGGCACTGCAGGGATGCAAAGGGTGCCCCAGCCACTGCAGGTCCCTTACCTCAGCCCATTGACGATGTCCTTTGTTTTTCCAAAATAAATCTCATTCAGTGTACTTCTGATTTTGTTTTCCATGTCCTGGAAAATAAAGCAACACAGCAGCTCTTTAGTCACCTCAGCTGCTTGCAGGGAGGGAGCAGCACCAGGGTCCCTCTGACCACAGCACCTGCAGCACTCCCAGCACTCCGGGCTCTGCTCCTGCCCTCCCCTCCCAGCCCATCCCTCAGGATCTCCCTGCACCACGAGAGGGCAGCTCCCCTCCAGCTCTGCAGAGAAGGAAAAGGCATCAGCCCAACCCTCCTGCAGCTCCAAGTCCTTCAGCAAAACCAACACGCAGAGCTCTGCGCTCAGGGGTGACTTGGAATTTCTGACTTGTTCTTTAAAGGTGCACGACAGAGCTCTGAGAGATCTTATAACAAAGCAGCTTTTCTTCCATTGCATTGCTTTCACTAAAGCAAAAAACTTTAAAAATGGATCAAAAAATAAGCAGCTGCCTTTCTTTAATTTCCCAGTTCCCTGAAAATGCATCATAGTTGAGAATTTCCTCCTTTCCTGGCTATAACAATCAAAGAAATCTGGAACACCTTCAGTCAGGACAGTGCAGTGAAGCAGCAAAGCAGCTCCACTCCTCGTGCTGAGCTTCCAGCACTGAGAGCTGCCACAAAATCCACATAAACCCAATTCCAGAGGATTCCACTTGAAACGCCCTGAACTTTCAGTCCAAGTGCTGTGTAGCAACCTGACTCGAACTAATGCTCCCCAAAAGTGGCTGCAAAGGCAAATATGGGGGTAGGGAGTTGTTAATGAGTGCTCAGGAATGGAACACCCATTTTTCCAGGAAGCCACTGCTGAGCAGGAGACAAGGGGCAGAGGGGTGGCTTTGTACCCACAAACAGCTGGAAGGGAAGGAAGGAAGGAGGAGCCACCACACACTGAGCAATAACAGGAATAAATTCTTTGTAAAGAAAAATGCAACAAAATCCTGAGGTCTGGGACCAAATTTGGGCAGAAGAACCTGCACTCACCTCTACCAAGCGCCCGATATTGGCTATGTGTGGAGAGGAGTCACTCACAGTCTCATCCTTCTCCATCTGGAAAGGAAAGCACAGATCCATCACAGGCAATCTGGGCAGGGCAGTGCCCAGGAGGGCTGGGAGAGGTGGGTCTGAGCAGCTCCCCCAGGGTGCAAACACAGGAGAAGGTGCTGAGAAAGCCCCAGAGCTCGCCAGGGGCACGCGCTGGTAACGGAGATGGGGTGGGACAAAAACCAGGGGTGGAAACAACTCCTGCTGCACACAGGCCCCACAACAGCCACTCCCTCCCCTCTGAGGAACAGCCAAGTGTCTTCTGCAGGAGAAATTCAGAGCTGGAACAGCTCCAGAGTGCAGTGACTCCAATGCCCTCAGTGCAGGACCTGAACAGGATGGGGTCCCAGGACCAGCTGAGATCCTTTACCCCAACACCAGAAGTGGGAGCTGGAACTGCAGCTGCAACCCTCGCTTGCTTTCCTCTGACTGTGCCTCATGAACATCCATCCCATGGCCCTCCACGGTCTGGGCCAAGGGAAAGTCCATCCTCCCCAGCTCCTGAGGTGAAAACTGTGGCCAGGACACAGCCAAGCTGCTGAACAATGAACATCAGACACAGCAACCTCAGCAAGATTTGCTCAGACAGCACGAAAACAAAACTGAGAGACAAATGCAGTGGGAAGAGCAGTCTTCAAAGGGTTTTACTAATCCCACTGAATTCTCTTATCCATCTGTTCCTATCCCTCCCTCAGGGCAGAGTTTAAAAATCTGGGCCAGCTACAGGTTTCTTCTAAAGAGCCAAGTCTGTAACAGGCTTGGGGAAGCGTGTAATTTAGTTGGACCCCCGAAGGCAAAAGATAACCTGGGAGAGGGGGAGAAAGAGCAGCAGGACATTTCATTTTGCCTTCAGACAGTTTTCATGGAATGGAGACAGGATCCAGCTGCAGTGCAGGGACAGTGCAAACCCGAACTACACAAACACACATCCACACATTATGGGCAGTTGGGAACCATCAGCAAACTGCCCACATGTGGGGCAGCTGGGAGCTGGCAGTGGGGCAGGTACTGCCACAGGCTGCCTGCTGTGCCTCCTCCACACCTGCACAGGCCCAGCTCCATGGTTAAGAAGCAGAATCTGAAAACAGAATTATTTTTTTTTGAAAAACGTATATTATTACATCTCCATAAAAACTGCTGCCAGAAGGAAAACATTTTTATGTGCTCTGGAAGGCCAGATGTTACAAGAGGCTTTTTAATGGAGTGCAGAGTTAGGATCAGCCATACCTTACAAACAGTTGGGTTTTGTTGAGTTGGGGTTTTTAAGGTTCCTTCCAGTGCACAGGCTCAAGCAGCAGCAGGATTTTGCTGCTTAAATAAAGGGGTGGATTTGCTTCGAGGGGAAATTCCCTCACAGGCTGATGGAGAGCAGCTCATCTTCCCCCTGTCACTCCCCACCTGCCTGCTGAGCTCAGCCAAAGCCCAGGGTGAGCCCAGCCCAGGGTGAGCCCAAAGGGCTCCAGTCCCAGCCCAGTCCCAGCCCAGTCCCAGCTCTCCTGCAGCAGATCCAGGCCCTGGCTCCCCTGCCTGGCTCCCCCAGCCATCTGCTGTGAGTCTGACTCACAGGGAAACTCTCTCCTCTGGGAGATCTCCAGGGCTGCCCGGTCACTTTGGATGTTTCCTGCATGGAATAAAGCAGCTGCCTGGGCTTTCTGTAAACATTATTTGGAGGAATAATAGAAGAGGGACATTTAAGCTGGATAAACACTTTGTTTCATCATGAAAGTGTCTGAAAACACCAGCAGAGGTGGCAGGGAACTCATCCTCCATTTTGCCCTGAAAAGCCAACATCACCCACAGCTGCTCTGGCCACGGTGCAGAGTGAAAATCCCTTTAATGAAACACAAACAGCAACGTGTGCCAAGGGCTCCCAAAGCCACAGGCAGTGGGCAGGCTGAAGGCTCCAGGTGGAAAATATGTGGAATTATTTGGATATCAGGAAAGCTAAATTTGGCCTGCAACTCCAGCACTTATTCCAAACTATAACCAAGAAATGGAGGCTGTGATCCCTGCAGGAATCAGCTGAGAACTGACCCCATCCCTCCACAGAGATTTGATGTAACCAAACACATCCCATCTCCTTTGCCAAACTGTCCAGCCAAAGCCATGGGCAGACCTGGGGATGCTACACAACCTTTACCTGCCTCAACTCCCCTTCTCCTCACAGAACTGAACCCCTGGGAAATCCATACAGGACCCCAAAGCCCATCCCATTCCAACACCTTCCACTGTCCCAGGCTGCTCCAAGCCCTCTCCAACCCAGCCTGGGACACTTCCAGGGATCCAGGGGCAGCCACAGCTTCTGTGGGCACCCTGAGCCAGGGCCTGCCCACCCTCATGATGGAAAAACGAGGCAGAATTCCCCAGACAATCCCTGTCAGCACACCCCTGCTGTCCCCTGCACCCAAACACTGCTCAGCTGGTGATTAAAGAGACTCCAGGACACCTGCAAGTGCTGAGGGGGAGCTCAAGGATCACAAGAAGATCCCACTGCTGGAAAAAGAAAGTTACATCTGGAAGTCAGTGGGATGGGCCTTTCCACAAAAGCTGCCCTTGATGGGAATGGATGAGTCTCCTAATTGCTGAGCACAGGGATTTATTTCCCTGGGTGATAAATGGCAGAGAGGCTCTGCTGGGGTTTCACTGAGCAGCAGCAGATCCCAGAGCAGCTCTTCCTGCAGGCAGGGATTGCTCTGTTTGCACAGCCCAGCCTTCATCCAGCTCTGCAAAACCTTCTGCCCTCGCTAGAGAGTGTTCCAAGCTCAGAAACCAACACCTGTGCCACCTCAGTCCCAAATCTCAGGCCTCACTTCCCTGTGACTTTACATCCTCCCCTTCCCAAATCTCCAAATGTAAATAAAGTCTAGGTTTGGAGCCAACTTCTTTCTCAGCAAACTCACTTCCTCAGGCTCATCCTGGCTCGGGAAGCACACACACACGGGTTCTTTGTGCACGAGGACATCTCAGGAAGGCACCTGCTCGTCCTGCCTGCAAGGAGGGGGCTGCAGAAGCCCATCAGCAAAGTGCAGGGCTGACTGCTTGCCAGGAAAGGGGAAGCCTTTACATCTCCTCTGCACCAAGTGAAACAGGATCACACAGCTGCTCTTACCTTAAATAAAAGTGCAGCCTAATGAAAGCTCAAAACGCAGCCAAAGCCGCTCGGAGCCGCGGCGAGCGACACAAGTGATTCCAATGTACACAGAGGGGACAGGACCCCAAAATCTGCCAGGGAAAATCATCTGCCAAACATCTGGCTTCAATCAGGAGAGGTGGGAGGTACCTGCAAATCCCTGGAGAATGTGAAAGGTAATTGAAAAGCTGCTGGCATGTTTGATTTCCCTGCAAGTGCTGCTCCCTGCGTTCTCTCTGGCAGTGTTTCTGTAGAACAACATTTATTCCTGAAAATTCCAGCCAAACTCCCCCTGGGCAAAGGAGAGTCTCTGCCACACAGAGGCACTGCTGCAGCCAGGAGCTAATGAAGTTCCAGTGTGAAGATGTCACTTCAGCTTTAACTCTCCCTAAATTTTCAGGCCAGAATTACAATCCTTGGGTCCTGTGTGCCTGGGGCTGGCTAAGAACTGATCTCACCCTCTCAAAAGAAGTTAATATGGGCACATACATAAAGCAATTATGCATACAGATAAATTAAATACAAGAGTGGATATAACAACTTTTTGGGTTGCACACTCCTGTGTGGGCATGAACACCCATTCCTCTACTGGATCAGGAAAAAATCTGAAATTCTGTAATTGAACTGATAAAGCAAAAGCCTGAAATTCCAAAATCCACCAGGTGAAGTAAGTAAAAGCTACATCAAGGAGAGTTTCCAATTTCCCAAACCAGGCTGAATCCTCTGTATCTGCCCTTTTCCTTATTCTGTCCACTCACAAATGTAAAATGTTTATTTCTCCCTAGAAACACAGACAACTCCTATTGCAGCAAATGAAAAACTGCACTGGGAAATCCAAGGAAAAGCAGGTCAAGGCACTGGAAGAGAGCTGTCAACTCCCAGTGTATGCAATAAAACAGACACAGCCCAGGGATGTGACCTCTGAGTACCCAGGAGGGACCAGCACGTGGCCCTGGGGCAGCCATAGGAGCACTCCCAAGAGAATCCCACAAACCTGGAATGGTTTGGCTTGGAAGGATCAAAGCCCATCCCTGCCATGGCAGGGACACCTCTCACTGTCCCAGGTGCTCCCAGCCCCATCCAGCCTGGCCTTGGGCACTGCCAGGGATCCAGGGACAGCCCCAGCAACACACACAGGGCCTTGAAGAGAGAGGAAACGAATCCTCCTCAAAAATCCAGTGCAACACTTAGGAACAGCCCAAGTTCCTTGCAGGAACGAGCCTGGGGATATTCAAGAAAGGCAGAATTTTTCCAAATGGTCTTGACAAAGGCCAAAAACCCCAGTTTGTGTCGGGTGCAGGACAACAATCACCTCCAGGAAGGGACTGCAGGGAACAGCTATTTCTAGACCCTCATTCCAGCTCCAAGCTCCACCATATGGCACTCCCTGAGCTGCTCCTCTGGCCTGGTCCTGGCCACCAAGTTTAATCACTCCATCAGCACTCAGAAAATGCCCCATTTGCAGCTGTGAGGCCAAACTGGTTTTGGAGGAATGGCTCTCACCAGACCTCCCTTCCCAAGCACTGAGAGGCTGCTCTGCCATCAGCCAGCATATAACCAAGCTTGTGAACACTTGGAAAGTTTCCTCTCAAACACAAAGACATCTGCTACTCTCATTTTAGGATCAAAGGATTTAAATGCTGAATTGACCAAAACTGTGTAAATTTACCATGTACGAGGTTTTTTCAAAAAACATTACTGATACCTGTCAAGTGAAACTGCAACATTCAAGAGGTAACTAAAACCAGCTCTTGGTGGTTTGCTGCAGGCTGCATAAAGGGCTGATCAAAAAAGGAGAAGTAAAACCTGCAGAGCTTGGCTGATGTGATAAACTGGATTTAAAATCTAAGCCTTGCACTCAGGAGTTTGGCCCAGCTGGGGACAAAGAGCTCCTCCTCACACAGAACACCTCGAGGCAGTGTGGGGACTGCAATTTTCTGCAGGGTTCTGTCCCATCCACAGCCAGCAAAGCCCAGGCTGGGATGTGGCCCAGGCTCTCCCCTTTGTGCAGGAGCTGTGCATCCTCACCCCGGCGCTGCTGCACCGCTCCTGACGCTGGAAGCAGGCCCTGGCTCCATGCACCACATCTGAATCCAATGTTCTGCTGTTAAAATGATGACAGAAGCATGAATCTCCCCACTGAAGCTTTGAGAGGGAAAGTCAAACCAAACAAGGCCCAGCAGCTCAGGCCAAGGTGTACTGAGGACACCCATTCTCCACAGCCCCTTGTTTTCCTTGGCACAGCTCGTGCTCCAGAGGCCATGGCCAGAGTCAGCCCTTGGCCTGCACTTCACAGCTCTGATTTACAGGATTAGCAAGGTCTGTGATTAAATATTTGTCCGGGTCACCATAACTCGGGTGTAATTACTGCAAAAAGAGTAAAAAAAAAAAAGGCTCCAAACTGTCTCCAGATGCCTTTTTCCTTCGCTTGCTTTTCCGTCAGCTTCTTCAATGTCAACAACACGGGAAGAAAAATCACCCAGGCTGGGGCAAGCTGTGCAAGACTAACCCAGTTTCAGTCCCTCTCTGCAATCCCAGACCCTCCTTGCCTTCACCTGGCTCAAACCTGCACAAAACCATGAGGTTTTTAACAGAGTCTGCATTGTCCTTTGTATGGAGAGCCCCAGCCTGCCCTGGGAAGGCTCATAAAGGAGTTTCAGCTGCTGCCAATCTCTCCAGTCACTCATGACCTTACAATGTGCCTCCTGTCCTGCAGAGTTTATTACTCTGCTCCAGTCACTGACTTCCACAGCCCAAAGCAAGCCCAGCTCATCAGCAGGGAGGCAGAAGCCTTTGGCAGGTGCTGGGGCAGAAGCTGCCTCATCCAAGGAAGCCCAGTTCAGCAGATCCTGCTGAGATCTGCCAGCCTGGCACCTTCCTGGAAAAGCAGCTCTCAGGAGGCAGTCCAAGTCATTCATGCCAGCACAAAACCCCCACATGTTTAGGACAGATTTATCTTATTTTTTTTTTATTTTTTTAAAGTCAGCGTTCTGGTACTGCAAGAAGAAAACACTAAAGGAAGACACTATGTAATTGATGTCCTCAAAAAATCTTACAGTCAGTGCAAAATACAGGTTTGTTCTCAGTGGTTTAGCTGGCTTTTAAAAGAGAGACATAAGAAAAGAAGTCATCCTGTATTTTTATAATCCTATTGGAATCTTCCAGTGAGAAAGTGGGAAAATCTTACAGATAAAAATATCTGCAACACACAGGGGAAAAATAAAAATTCAGGAATACCAAGAGGCAAACTGAGACTTAAAAGCAAGTCTAAATTCCTGCAGAATGTTTTGGTATTTTTAATGGCAAGCTCCAATGTGTCAGGCACAGTTCAGGGGGCTTTCTGGTAATTACACACTGCATTCACCATCTCACTGGGCTGCAGAACAGCAGGAGAAGAGATGTTTATACAACACCTCACAAAACCAATGTTCTGTGCCTGCCTGGGGCTGCTGGGTGTGGAGGGAGGCAGGACACAGCCATACCTGTCTGGTGAGGCTCCCCCCCAGGTTCATGGTACCAGAGCCAGTTTTATTGGTCTGCAGCCACAGCATCACTGTGGAGGTCAGCTTGTAATGGGCAGTGCGGCCACTGGACTTCTCCTGCAAGGGCAAGGGAACAAAAAGGGACAGAGACAGGAGGTTAAAATCCCTCCTCAATTAAATGGGGGCTGCTAGACCCCACAAGCAACAGCCCAGGTAAGTCTAACCCCACTCATGCTGCACAGTCTCTCAAAGACAATTCTAAGTGTGCACATTCCTCTAATTTTCCAAAGCAAATCTAGTTAGAGCAATTTACCCTCCCATTACCTTGTTTTTATTACCTAATTAGTGATATTTATCTGCAGCTCTTTATGTTAAAAAAAAACCCACATCTTGGGATCACATGCACAGAAAGTAACATACTTTCAATTCTTCTGGGATTCTTTTTGATTACAGCCCTGACTTATCTCTATCCAATTTGCTTTGGGGCATTTTCAGAAATTAATAAGGGAAAGAAGTTTACAGCCCTGACACAATATTGCATTGTTCAGTGGAACACCTGTGCTCCTTAATTGTCTGGAATTAACTGGGTTTTGTTTTCACTTGGGTGTATCAGCTGCCCCAGAGGCTGTACCTGAACCTCCACCACGTGGATGGAATCCCAGCATCCCTTAATCTTCTTTGATCCATCTCCAGCTTTCTTAATGAGGATCACCCCGGCAAAGCCATGATCCAGATCCCAGAGGTAGACAGAGGAGACTCCTCCTTCAAAATACCTGCAGGATGCAACCCAAAGGCAAGTTAAAAGCAAGCAGGACCCAAGCCAGAGTCAGATATTGATAGAAATTCTGCTAATTTAAGATTATTATCAAGTCCTAATACAGAAGATTTTTTTCAAGACAGCACACTCTCACAGTTACACACTGGGAAACACAGCAGTTCAAATCACTTCATAATGCAGAGACTTTAATTACAAAACAACTGCACATTTCTCTGAAGGAGAATAAAGGGCTGGTGAGAACCAGAGCTATTTACAGTTTTCTGCAGGACTTGAACAAACAATTCCTCTGATTCCAATTACCTACAACAGCTGGTGAAAGCACGAGCTACAAAGTGGGCTGAGAGTAAAGCTTTATTTTACCACTTGGTCTCTTTTTCCCTTTCTTTTCCCTCACTATTGGCAAAGTTTGGAAGTTCTTTACAGCAAAGTTCACTAATTAAGACAAAAGGGAGCAAGTAAGTAACTTTATCTTGCTGCCTCAGAAGTCTGTGTGAAGCTGACACTGATTTACTGCAAAGGGAGCTGAACTGAAACCAGGGTCTCAGAAATGTAGAGATGCTGTTCAGGTTTTAATATTCCAACATCAGATATGGGAAACAAGAGAAAATAAGCCAGACTGCCTCAATCTCAGGTGTCTTTTGCTGAAAGTACACTCAGAAAACCAACAAAGCAATGGGACCTGTAGAGCCCCACTCCCTCTGGTTGATGCAGATGGAAAATGAACTTTATAAAATAATGGTAAACAACCCAACACTGGGGGAAGAAAGATTCACAAGGAGTAATTTTGTCTTCTAGAAAACTGGAATTGCAACCCACAGCATTTTACCCCTTCCATTCTCAAGTTACCAAAGCCATAAGAAGGATGAAGGAAAAGGGAATAACAAATACTCCTTCATGGCACGCAGCTCTAACATCTCAGGGGTGACTGTGGCACACAAGGATCATGTGAAAGGAGGAGAGGGAACTTCACCAACAACATGAAATGTTGGTAGTCAGACTTTTCACTGCCTGCAGGAGGGCAAAACCTCATCATCTAAAGAGACAGGGAGCTGCCAGCTCCCAGCAGATTAACCTGGTCTGTGCTCTGCCTCTGACTGCCACACACCTGGGAGTGACCACTCCTTCCTCTTCTGCAAGAGAAGAAATCATCCCTCATGGCCAAGATGAAAAAATTAGCAAGCCTTCCCACCTCTGTGCTCCCCTCCTTTCTAACCATGGCCATTCCAGTTGTGAATGGTGCTTAAAAGTCAATTTACTGCAATGTGGAGTTCATGGATTACCTGGAAGCATTATGGACTCAAGCACACTAACCCCACTCTTGCCAACAGTCAGGAGAAAAGACACTGGGAAGTGAATGCCAGTGACACTTTGAACACTTGCAGCACATTCTCTGCACTCTCACATCAGCTCAATACATTGCTTCAACAGAGCAGAGTCACCAAAGAGCCCCAATTCCCTTTAGCTGCAGACATCTGAGCCTTTACCCAAACCAGTGCTGACCTCAGGAGAGGCAAACAATTCCTATGAGCTCACCACAGCCATTTATTTTTGCTGGGTGGCCCTGCCTCTCCTCACCAAGTTCAGACAGTTCAGGACCCACTGCCCTGTGGCACTTGGCAGCCACTGCCAACACAGCACTGAGAAAGCAAAGCCCAGCCAGGCTAAAGCTGGGCTTGCAGCAGGCAACTTCAGCCTAACAAACCAACAAACACCCTTTTCATATCCCCTGGGGAACTCACAAATGGATTTTGGTTAATGCAGTTAATGGGAATTCCAGTCCTGCAGTGAACCTCAGCTCCAACCTAAGTGACCCTTCCTTCGGCAGTGGGAATCAAAGGCCAGAGAGGAGCAGTTATTGCCCCTTGTCAGAATCAGATTGCTTTAAAAATATATACAAGATATTCTTTTTCATATGCAGAATCAGTGAATTCACTCAAAATGAACTGGCAGCCACTGAGAACATTACAGTGTGCACAGACAGTTTCCCCATTACCCACTTTACGACCTCGCTACGAGCATGAAGCATTAATTAAGAGAGAGACCGAAACAAGGTTTTGGGAAATTTATTCTTACCTACTGTACTTTGATCCTAATGACATGAAACAGGAAAAAAATAATTTTTATGTGGTTCACCTTTATGAGATTTTACATAAAGGCTTTTGTGGGTATTTTAAGAATGTGCTAAAATGTTGTCTGAAACCACATAAAACCATGTGAAGAACCTCCCGCCAGAACCAACAGTGCACACATGGAAATGCTTTAACTGCCTTTGGAGATCTAATGAATCAAATATAGTATTAATATTGTTTTAAATATCAACATGCTATTTCAATAAAGCTGCTTTGCTACGGCCAGGCCCAGGATCTGGAGACTGGAACAACAATGCCAGTGACTGAATCCAAGGCACGCCAGGATATACATTAGCCAAAGGCTGCTCTGTGCTCCAGCTCTACAGAACCACTCCAACATCCCCTCCTCCTTCATGGGGAGGAAATATATAGCACTGATCACTACACTGGATTTCACCTTCACTTAGCACTGAAGTGGGATTTCTGAACCCAGGGAAGTCACAGTTGGAGAGGGGAACATTCCTCTTTGGGATTTTTGAAGAAAAATAAAGAGGTGCCACAGCCTAATTGGTCCATAAGAGAAAATGGGATGACAGATTGGGAGGGATTTAAATTGACATTCGTGGACTTGGATTTGTTGCAGGAGGGCTGGGTTTCCTCCAAGAAACCCCTTCAGCACAGTCTGAAATGCAGCACATACTAAAATCCAAGCAGGACAGGAACCTGCTTGGAAAAGGCTCCAGGAAGGCACAAACTTGGATCTCCTCAGTTAAAGAAATGGGTGGGCAAGGCAGAGCACAGGCCCAGAGTCACAAGCACTAAAGCTCTTGCACTAAACAGCTCCTTCCTTGGTGGCCTGTTCTGGATGCCCCTGGCCCTGATGCTCCTGCACAGCTGTGACTGGAGAAGGAATCTGTCTTCCTTGGGAGCTGGAATCACAGAATCCTTGAGGCAGGAAAAGCCCTTTAAGGTCATCAAGTGCAACCATCAGCCCAGCAGCACCACATTCAGCACCAACCCACATCCCCAAGTGCCACATCCACAGGTTTTCCGAACACTTCAGGGGCGGTGACTCCACCACTGCCCTGGACAACCTGTTCCAATGCTTTACAACCCTTTCCCTGATTCATTTTCCTAATATCCAACCTGAACTTCCCCTGGCACAGCCTGGGAGGCCATGTCCTCTTGTCACCTGGGAGAAGAGAGCGACCTGGCTGCAACCTCCCTCTCCCAAAGCATCCAAGCAACCAGCAGATGCTTTTGGAATGTACAGGAGGCCTCAGGTAGGAGGAATTCCTATTGTGGTACTTCAGAAACACCCCCAGGGACAAACCATACTCAAAGGACAGCTTCAGAGCAAAGCAATGACTGCTCTCTGCCTAAGGACTGATCAATCCAGGATGTTTCAATCAAGATCAATCAGGCTTTACCTACGGACAAAACTTTGTTATAAAATAATGAAAAATGATTTTATGGTTGTCATATCATTTTATTAACAACAAAAACACTGCTAAATGATATCACAGTTGGGTTCAGTTAGAAGGACCTCAAAAGATCAAGACCAAGTGACATCCTTGTCCTTGGAGAGGACAGCCAGTGTTCTATCTCTGGGAAAGTAATTTTTCATAAAACTGCCCAGGAAGGTGACTAAAAGGCATTAGGCCCAAAGTAATCACTCGTTCTCCTTACAGAATTCAAAACAGCAGTTCACTTAAAATCAATTATAGTTTTAATGTCATGATCAAACACCGAATTTTTATATCCTTTACTCATCAACCACAGAACTCCTGGAAAAACCTGTTTTATACAAAAAATGTCACACTTAAGACTGACCTACTTTACAAATGCAAGAATAAAAGAAAATATTTAAGCTAAGAGTGATCCAAAGCTTTATGAAGTGTTTGAAGTTGAAGCGGGTGGAGACACAGGATGGAAACTTGTCGAAGGAGCCGGAGCTGCAGCCATGAAATAGAGGCTGTGGCCAGAACAAAGCTGGAACTTCAAGAGGGATGTGATAGGGGAGGAAATCCCCCAGCTTCCAGCACAGCCCTCAAGAGAGGAGGGCAGATTAATCACTTTGTTTTACCACTGAAGGACAGCTCAGAAAAGGCCTCGTGACCCTCCTGATAAGGGTCTGCTCCCCCGAGCCTCAGCAGCGGATCCTGGACGCTGTGCAGAGAAAATGACTTTCCACCACACAGCAATAAAAGCAGGCTCTGACTTTTAACTACACCTCAGAACCAAATCACTCATCCATAAAAACATTTGTGCATTTCCAGTAAGTAGCTGAGAGCCAGAGACAAAAATCAAAAAGTCTGTGGCTTTTGGCCCTCCCAACCCCCTGATGCCAAAGCACCAACACCTGGAACCTCAGCCTGGCTCTGCAAACCTTCCAAAGGCTTGCACAGGGTTTCAAACTGGCTCATTTAAAGCAGAAAAAATATTTTTTCTTTTATTCCCTAAAGGCCACATAGTTATTTCTTCCAGCTACAGAAGTTCAGCATAGAAAGGGGAAATGTCTCCAGATATTTAGATCAACAGACTTCCGAGAAAACTGGCATTTAAAAATCCTACCCCAAGGAAAATACTGAGCATTCAGCTACATTTTACAGGAGTGACAATGACTGAAGTCACAGCATGAGCAGCTGGTGTCTCACAGCAACCCAAAACATTTCCTAAATGCTGAGGTGAGGAGGCAGACATTCCAGCTCTCCTGGGAACAGAAGTGGCAAGTGGTGGCACAACTCCCACCGAGTCCAACCCCTGTCACCTCACACCAGCACAGGAATCACAACAGAAATATGAAGGAAGTGGCAAATTTGAGCAACCCACCTTCCACCAAACCCAGAGCATTGCTCAGGTGTTCAACAAATCCCCTGCAATCTCACACCTGAAGGAGAAGGAACAAATTCTTCAGGAGATTTGTTGTCCCTAAATAACTGTCGCCTCCATCCAGCTGTGGAGGGACGAGGAGCCTGTTCTTTAATGGAAGGGCAGGCTGGTACTAGGAATGAGCAGGATGTGACACTTCTCCCAAGTGCTGTGAGTCCAGATGATTTACAGCTCCTCTCTCCTTCCCTGCCCCCAGGAGTACAAGTGTGGAGTACTTCCACAATCTCACCCAGAGACTGAAAATGAAGAATGTAAAATGTCTGTGCACAGCCCAGGGGCTCTGCACCCCACTTGATGAACTCAGCCCAAATAATGCTTGGGGGCTCTGTACAGGTATTTTACAGGAATTCTTTCCAGCATACACAGGTGCAAAAATCCCTGGAGCAAACATACCAATGCAGTTAGGTATGTGTAACTTCAATGCCAGTTGTACTTAAAAGCACACATCTGGACCACGGTGGGATGACTCAAACTGCTCAGCAGAGTTGTGAAGTGCAGGAACTCTGCAAGGAAGAAAAACAGTACCCAAACAATGGGATCCTGAATGCTGAAAGTCTCCCAAAACCTCTCAGTTTGTGCTTTCTAGCACCTTTCATTATTTAATGAAAGCTGCACACCTCACATTTTCCTTCCCATCCAATTGCTCCTGGCAGATGGAAATTAATGACCAAATCCCTTTGGAGAAGTCACCTGGGAAGAGTTCCATCAGCCACCTGATGAGCAGGACAGGAGGTCACTCTGGAATGTGTCCAAACAAGGAACTGCTTCATTAACACCAGGAAGCTCCCACTGCTCCCAAAGCCTTCTCCATCCTTGGGCAGCACAGACACTGCCTCAGCCACCCCCAGTCTGCCACATTCCAGACTCTGCCAGCTGAAATCCAAACGTGGATAGGAGGAGAAGAGACAGCAGAAATCTTCTGTGCTGTGGTTTAAGTTTGCCAAAATCTTTGGAGGCTGCAGATTTCATGTGACATCAATTTTCTAACAGAAGAATTCTGTATCAGGTCTGCCACAAAAAGGTTGTTTAAGTTACTCTGTCTTCAAATTCCATCCTTAAAACACTACATTTGTGAAGGCATGAGGTAAATTTCTGTCCATATAGTACAAAGTATTATTAGAGACAACCAGTTCAAAAATTCCAGATCACAATAAACTGACAGTTTAAAATTTCATTTTTGAATGTAAGTAATTTCTTCCTAGGGATTTAAAGCCTTCAGAGAGCAGTGTCTGAGGACAGTGCTGCATCATCAATGCTGACCTCCTAATCCAAGTGTTCAGTTTTTATGTAATTACAGAGAACCGTGGGAACCCAAGGGAAAACCTCCCCCTCCACCCAACATCTCAGATTCAGAAGATAAGAATGCAGCATGTGCAGAGCTGCTCCAAAATGGAACTCCCAAAGCAAAAAAATCAGATGAAAAGCAACTGATTTAGTTTTCCAGCATGCCAGTACGTTTAATTTCCCCCCTCTTTTCTAAGAGGATTCTCTAATTTATGTAATATTTATCAACAACTTCAATATTAATTCTGCTCTGAGCTGCCCATGGGCATGCTGAGGAGGGGATCCCAACACTGCTCTGTTTTCTACATCTGAGTAATTTCCTTGGGAAAACAGCATGGCTGTAATTGTAAAAGCACACAGACATGAAAGCAGAGAAAGTCTTGGTGGTTTAGACCTGTCTTAGGAGACTTCATCTCACCCTTATTAGCCTGACCCGAGGCAAGGATCTCCCCGATGACACAACCCTGATGTCACAGCCTATGGTGCAGATCCCCAGGCAGCACAGGGATGCAGAGGCAGTTTCCTTAGTGCTGGGATGCACAACAAACCCATCTGGATTCAATCTGCAGGGCCCTGGCTGTGCAAGCCCCAGGAACTCCCATGCCCAGGAGAAAGGCAGCACAAAGGGCTGCAGCAGTAATGAGGAACAGGGAGCTGATGGCAATAAAGTCACTTCAAAGCTTTCCAGGGGCTTCCAGCTCAGGCAGAGCAGGTTTGCATCTGAACACAGACACAGGGTTCATAAAGGGCTCACAGCTGCCAAAGCCCTCAGTGAGCTCCAACCCCATCCAACCAGGCCTTGGACACCTCCAGGGGCTGGGCATCCACAGCTTCTCTGGGCACCCTGTGCTGAAAGCAGCCCCCTTGTCACACCCTCCCACCCCTTCTTTCCTTGGTGGAATCAGGGCTGTTCCATGCACAAAGTACAGCAAAGCTGGTCATGCAGCAGTTGCTACAAACCCTGTGAGAAGTGCCAAGTGCTCTGTGAGCTGGCCTGAACTCCAGTGAGAGGCTCTCCGGGTCTGTCAGGGAAGGAGAGCTCAGATGACACCACAGCACATCTCAGAACAGTTACAGCTCGAGGGCAGCACTAACAGAGATTTCCATTTTTTCTTATCAGAACAAGTGGACTAAGGCATTGCTAGAGGCTGTTCAAGCACACAGTCCAAAATAAACTAGGAAAAAGTATAAAAACAGCTAAAGAAAGTTAAAACTAGCCAGCAGTTTATGGGATATCTGAACATACTTGGTACAGATGATGGCACAGGTCAGTTAAAATGAGACATCCCTGAAGCCCAGCAAAGCCAGGCTGTTCCACAAGATTAAACAGAGTAATAAAAAAATACAGTCAGCCCTGAGCACTCTAAAAATGAAAGGGCAAACTCATCTGTCAGTGGGACTGGACTGCTGTACCTGCCCAAACTCTGGGAAAAGGCTCCTCAATCCACACATTCCTGAGGCACAGGGCCCAGGAACCCCTCCTGCAGAGCAGAAGAAGGCAGGGGATGCTCAGTGGGCTGCAAGGAACACCTGTGCTCCATCCACAGGCCAGGAATATCCACACTGCAAAGAGCAGAGGCCTGGGGTGCCACCCCCAGCACTGCTAACACTGTCCAAACCTGGAATAACTGTTCTGGGCCAGATTCCAATCAAAATTCAATAATAAAAGGATTACACACAACAAAGATGTTTCAGAGGTCAATCCTCTCCCAGACCTCCTTCCACTCCTACCAAATTCCTGGTCCAGAGCTCTAATATAACAAACTGAGAATGGATCTACATCAAAACATAGACAGAAGCAAAAGTTCAAAAGGTTTCATTGCTCACTTTGTTGAGGAAAACTCAAAATCTTAATCAATACAAACACTTTCAGGAGCAGAATGATTAAGATTATGTTTTATCTTTTTTTAAAGCTGTTAAAATTAAAAAGCACAAATAAATCCAATTTAAAACACAGAAAAAAGGAGGATAGCTTTCTAAATGTATGCCAGTCACTAAACCAGTCCAAAGTTGCCAAAACTCATCCTGTTTGCAGACAGATCAGCAGCATCCTTCCCAGGGGAGGTCTATTTAATCACTTCAGAAATTATTTCTTCCAGACAACAAAGAGCCATTAGATTACTTAATTAAAGGCCTGATTATCTCCAACCCAAAACAAGGGAAGGCAGAATCTAAAATAGGGAGATTTAACCAGCTGCCCTGGTCCTCATTACACTTTGATTTCAATCAAGCACACACACGTCAAGCAAAGGGCAATAAAGTACAACCATGTGTCAGAAGAAATTATCTTCACCATATTGGAAGTGGAAAGCCAAGGCTCTAACTGAGTGGTGTAAGATATTAGACTTCCATCTGGGAATAATAACCTACTGAACACAAACATAGCAGGGCATTAGCTCCAGGCACTGTTGGAGTTAAACCTGGCAGCAGGAGATGGAAATGGAACAGTTGTTTTTTGGGAAAGTGACATGGATTTTGGTAAAACAGATAACCAAGAACTATGCTTGTTGTTGAACACAAAGAGCAGAAAGGGAACTAAAACCTGGTGCAATTCCTCTTTAATCCAAATGCCTCCAGGAAGAAAAGGTGGGAAATTCCAGAGACATTAAAGGTGGCCTGCACTAAAGCAGACACTTAAGGCCAATTCAGCATTGGTTCACAGGCACTGAGGGTTCAGCAGAATTGTTCTCCAGCTTACATGATTTTATTACATGCAAAATTACAAGCCTTCCCCAAACTTGCTTTCATACTACACTCAGTGGCCACTAAGCTTTTAGGGACAAAATTGAATTTTAAGGCTGCTAGCAAGCAAATCTGACTGGATTATTCCACACAAACTGGTAACAAATCCATAACAGGCTGTTTCCCTCAAAACACCCACGAGAGCAGGTGCCAACCCCTTGGGAAATGGCAAATACAATGCAGTGACTCACTGAACGTAGGTGGAGACTTACCACACCTGATGAAAAGAGAAATCTAGAAAGGAAAGGTGTGTGGGCCAGATGGGACTGACACAAAGGAAAACTGAAGCAATCTGAAGTGCTGGGAGAGGCCTGAGATGAATTCTGTGAGATATCAGCACTTTGTGTGCTAAAGGTAAAATGGGAGTTGATGCAGGGGAGGTTTGGAGCACATGTGGAGAGCAGAGTGGGATGGAAATGTTCTCCAAAGTATCTGCTTATCTAGAGATACTGGAATGACCATCATCAGGGGTCTTTGGAAGCTCAGGAGTGAAGAGAGACCCATGCACAGCAACTTCTGAGAAACCTGGGATTGTTGGTCCTGGAGGAGGCTCCAGGGAGAAATGACTGAAGGAGCCAGCAGGAAAGATGGAAAAAGACTTTGGACAAGGGCCTGGAGTGCCAGGACAAGAGGGAATGGCTTCCCACTGCCAGAGGGCAGGGTTAGGTGGGATTTTGGGCAGGAATTGCTCTCGGTGAGGGTGGGGAGGCCCTGGCACAGGGTGCCCAGAGCAGCTGTGGCTGCCCCTGGATCTCTGGAATTGTCCAAGGCCAGGCTGGATGGGGCTTGGAGCAACCTGGGACAGTGCAAGCTGTCCAGCAAGGCTGGACAAAAAGCCACTACTTGCCCTGAAAAATCCAGCAGAAACTCTCATTATAGGGAAAAAATGCCTGAACAGCCCAGGAAATTCAGGCACGTTGGGATCTGGTGTTCCCTGTGAGTGCTGTGATTACTTTTGTATTCATTGTCACCTCTCTTCCATAAAAAACAGCGGCTGTAGGTTACAGAGGCAGCTCAGAAACATTCTCTGCCCCACAGAGGGACAGAACAGCCTCTTAAGGGACTGCTGGTGAGGAGCTGATGTATCAGATTTGAAGCTTCTCCCTCAGCACCATTTTCATCCTCTTCATCTGCAGCCACTGCACTTAAACTGTTATTTTTTAAGAGAGAATTTGTAATGTGAAGTATCAATTAGCCTGGTGCCCCCTGTGAAGGATCTGGGGCAGGCAGCCCCACCAGAGTGAACAGAAATGATGAAAGCCTCTGCAGGTCAGCTGAGAATGCAGATTTTCTGCACACTGCCTGCAGACTGATCCCTGATCCTGGAGGGTGAGCCTGGAATAGACCTCCCCATCTAACAGTAACCAGAATTTCCACAAAAGATACAATCCTGAGGGCTGCCAGCATGCTGAGCTCTTTGATTAATACATCAACGAGCCTGAAGTGTCTCCCAATGCTGAACAGCTCTGCTGTCCCTGGCTCTGGAATTCAGGACACTGGTACCTGGCCCAGGATGCCTGGAGCCCTCCCTGCCCAGCTCCAGGAGCTGCCAGAGCAGCAGGGCAGTGACACCTCCACAGACTGTGCCTGGCCCAGCCCCAGTGCTGGCTGCACATTGCCAGGGCCAGCTCCCTGCCCCAGGGACATCCCTGCCACTGCCAGCCCCTCCACGAGGAATTGCTGCAGCCATTCCCTATCCCACGTGCTGCCAAGAGCAGCACTGAGAGAAGCTGGCACTTGTTACCACCTCTGAATTTCCACCCTCTGATCTCCAAGTGAAAATTAAGCTTCTGCTGTCAAAACACAAAAAATCCAGTTGTCTTATTCAGGAAACTGCAGAGCCCAACTGCAAGAACAAAGCCTGTTTCTCTCCATGTCTCTGTTGGAGGTAAAGTACAAATCCTGATTTTAAGCACCACAAACCCTTCAGACATTGAGGTTAAGTTTCCTTAACTTTGCAAATTCTTTCCACAAATGCCACAATTTTTATTTTTTTATATGCTGCTCAGCCAAACATAAGCCACCTTTGTCCTCTTTTCCTCCTCCACTTTTGGGATCACAACAGGCACTGAAGTGTTCTGTGCTGGTACCTGTGCTCATAGTCTGACCTGTCCTCCTGGCTGTGATCCCTCCTGGATCCCCTCTGACCATTCCTGCCTGTAAAATTTCCACTGACAAACAGAAAGATGGAATTTGGAACAACCTCACCTTTTCCTTGCACACAATACATGAAGATTGTTATATAAAGGCACTGCTGTACCCCACGCTGAGCAGGGCTCAGCAGATTCACCTCAGTCAGAGAAACCTGCCCTTTACTTTCATTCCACCAAATTCAAGCTGTTTAAAGAAGTTATTGTATCCAGCCATGACTTCATGAGCATCTGAGCAGAGAGGGATTTAAAAGGACAAACTTGGTTCCATAAACCTCCTGATTTTTGTCTCAGGGTTTTAAAAATCTTTGGTCCTGTTCTGTTCTGCATCTGGGGAGTAACTGCAAACTTGCCTTTGCTGAATATGCAAAATTCCTTTCTTCCAGCCAGTTCAGATACCAATAACAAGTGTTACTTACAAGAGAAGTTGGAGAGCTATGAAAATAATGCATGGAAAGAAGTAAAAATTTGATACCTGTAACAGAAGTGTGACGCTTAACACATTTGGGCAGGTTACATTTACATTGAGCCACAGGAAAGTTCCTTTTAATGTACTTCTGTCAGCACTGTAACATGATGAACTACATCTAAGGCTCTGTTTGATCTCCCTTATCAGGCAACATGAAGCAGCAATGAAGTTTGTTCACTTTTTTCACGTTCTTTAGGCACCTCCCCAAGAAAGTGTCCCAGTAGAGGACACTCTTACTGGTTCATTTTGCTTTGCAGCACTCACTTGCTGAGTAGTTTTAGCATCACTTTCCACCCCAGCACTGCTTAGGAGACCACAGAGTCCAGAGCCCACAGCTGAACCTGACCACATCCCAAGGATTTGGAGGTAAGTGCAGTGCAGGACCAGTACAGCCCCAATTTACAGAAAAATTGTTCAGCTGATAACTCACCCAGACAGCTCCTCATTGCTGCTTTAAAAAAGCCACAGCCTAATCTCATTTATCTCACACATGCTCTATTGATTCCTTTGTTTTACATCTCTAATAAGACAGGGCCTGAAACAAGCACCCTGCAGGAGAAGTACCTTAATCCCTGTCCAAATGCTGCATTTCAGCATTCAGTGCCTGTTGTTTTACTGGAAGATGTGAGAGCTGCTGCTGCACACAGAGGTTTTTTTAAGAGTACAGCCTTGAGGGAAAGGAAAATGCAGATGGTTTAAGACTGAACTTGGAGATCAAAGAGAAGCCAGGTCATGCCAGGACAGAGACAGCATCAATCTGTTAAAGGGAGGTGGGAAAGCACCTCAGCATCTGCCCTTGGCACCAGCTGACAGATCTGCTCAAGGCTGGCACCACAAAGCCCAGCGCTGCCTGACCCCACCAGCCCCCCTGTGTGCACTGCACACCTGCCCCAGGGGACACAGACAGACACACAGACAGGGCTCTGAGGGTAGGACTGACATACAAGTCTCTGTACTGGTCAAAGGCATTGTTGGCTTCCACCTCCAGCTTGCGCAGGCGCGCCGAGGGCATGGCACCATCCTCCAGGGGAGGGTCGTACTTGTTGCTCCACGGTGACCTGCCAGGGAGAGACAAGGACAGGGACAGTCAGAGAGGGGACAAGAAAGACAGACAATGAGACAGAGCCTGGGCACAGCCCTGAGGCTGCCAGAGCTCCAGGAGGGTTTGGACAACGCTCCCAGGGGTGCACAGGGTGGGATTGTTGTGGTGGCTGTGCAGGGTCCAGAGCTGGCCTGAATGGTCCTTGGGGGTTCCTTCCAAGCCTGGGATATTCCATGGCTCTGAAAGGTTTAACATTGGTGGGTCTGACCTCATCCACAGATGCTGAACTTCCAAAATAACCAAAAGGTGCCCAGAGCAATCTACCTGTAAGAACTGCACCCTCCACAGCCATTTCAAACACTGGCAAAAAGGAGACACTGAGCCCTCAAAACTCACCTGGGAGCCATTCCCTGGCTTCAGGTTTTTCTATATAAAAAATCTCTCACATTTCAATCTGTTCCTTCTTATATATTCAACAGCAAGGCTTCAGCTATTGAACGTTAAATATTTAAAATTGCTTTCATGCAAATACAAATCGATTGTGTAGTTTTATTTGGGATCTGACAGTATTTGAGCCAAACACTGCTGGCTATGATTAAGGTCCATATTTTCATCCACTATTCTGCTTTGAAATAAACCCTACCTTTAGCATAACATTAAGAAACCCTTTGAACAGTTTGAAGGATTTAACAGGGTTTGTAAAGCTGCAGGTTTTACTACAATTTCTGCAGGTGTGGAAGAGATTTTTGTGTTCTTAATGAAAGATTTGGTATTAAAAGATTAATGGAACCCTTTGCCCATCTGCTTGAGGCTTTTATAATTCCTATTCTGGAAACCTGAATTTTGCTTTTCATTTCCCCTTGGAGTAACCAACTTACACATATCACTGCTGGCTTAAAGAAAAGCACCTCTACCCTTTCTCTCCCCTTTCCCCACTAACCTTCCCCAGCCCCTGGCTGCAGCACCAGGTCCCAGGGCTGGCCACAGGGAAAGGCTTTTTCTCAGGGAAAGGCACTCATTTCTCAGAAAGGCAGGGGGGTCTGACACCTGTTTGATGCAAATCACCAAGTCCAGGCTCTGCTTTGTCCCCTTCACTCCTCCCAACCACACCTGACAGGAAAGGTGAGACCAGGAAAAGTGGAGTTGTTGTGTCACATCCACCCAAATGATGTTTTTAGGTCATGGTTCTCATCTCAGGGCTGTGTCCAGTTCTGGGACCCTCACCACAACAAGAACATGGAGGGGCTGGAGAATGTTCAGGGAAAGGAATGGAGCTGGGGAAGGGGCTGGAGCACCAGGAGCAGCTGAGGGAGCTGGAAAGGGGCTCAGCCTGGAGCAAAGGAGGCTCAGGGGGAATTCCTGGCTCTGCACAGCTCCTGACAGGAGGGGACAGCTGGGGGGATCTGGCTCTGCTGCCAGGGAACAGGGACAGGAGCAGAGGGAACAGCCTCAGGCTGGGCCAGGGCAGGCTCAGGGTGGACAGCAGCAGGAATTTCCCCATGGAAAGGGAGCTCAGGCCCTGGCAGGGGCTGCCCAGGGAGGTTTGGAGTCCCCATCCCTGGAGGTGTCCAAGGAAGGCCTGGACATGGCTCTCAGTGCTCTGGGCTGGGGACAAGGTGGGGATCAGTCAGGGTTAGGCTCAATGGTGTTGAAGGGTTTTTCCAACTTCAGAGATTCTGGGATTTTGTGATTTTAAACAGCTGCTTAAAATGTGGGGGCTTTGGAGGGGAGTCAAGAGCCACAGGATCCCAGCTGGGTCAGGCTGGAAGGGCCCACAGGGCCTCATCTGGTGCCAGCTCCCAGCTGCAGCAAGGCCAGCCCAGAGCACAGGACTGTGTCCAGATGGGTCTGGAATATCTCCAGCAAGGGACACTCCACACCCTCTCTGGGCAATGTGTCCCAGAGTGTGTAAAGAAGTTCTTATGCTCAGCTGGAAGTCCCTGGGAAGTCTCTGCCTGTTCCTCTGGTGCCTTGCTGGGCCCCAGGGAGCAGAGCCTGGGCCCTGCTCAGAGCCCTCCCTGCACACAGGGACACACAGGGATGAGCTCCCTTCTCAGCCCTTTCTTCACTCCTTTACCTCAAATCTCTGAAATCTGGGAAAGATTCACATAAAAATCCCCCTGGTGCTACCCCACTGCTCCCAGATGGCTGAGGGTGAGCAGAGAACTCTGCAGAGCCACTGTGAGATGCTCTGAGTGCAAACACCAAACCTTCCCCTGGCTGCAGGAATGGGACTGAGGGGCAGCCCAGAACAGACCCTTCCAGCCAGCAGCTTGTGGCATTTTCATCCTGTTCCAGTTGGAGCCAGCAGCAGCTTTACCAAAAAAAAAAAAAACCTCCTACCACAGCCCAGGATTTTTTATTTCTGTGGAAATGCACTCACAACACATTTAAACACTTAACTGGAGGCTATTTGAAGAAAGACAGATGGACAAGCACTTAAATTTCCAAAGTCAGACCTCTAATTTCCCCAAAAGAGAATGGTTTGTGTTTCAGCTAACAGGTTTCAGTGTTGTTGGCCCCAAATTCCCCATAAGGATTGCATTTAACAGAGTGATCAAACACATTTTGACTGGAAATGTATGGACAAAGTCAGGGACCTTGAAGTCTAATATAAAAAAAAATAATTAATAAAAGCTCTGCCTTCACAATGTGGATTCCATGATTGTCTGATATCCTTCACAAACCTTTACTATTCCAGGAGCACTCACAGAAGTACCTGTGAGACTCACACAAGTAGGATTTGATAATATGAAAAAATAAAAATTATCTATTTATGAAGATCCAAGGAGACTCCAAAAATCCACCTTCCAGTCTGATCCATGTTTGACATGGACCAAACCAAGTCTGTCTAAATACAAGGAAAGACTAAACTGTGATGGGCTTTTTTTCCAGGCAAATTTCCAGTCAAATTGTAAAGCCACTCAAAAAACCAACCCTATAAAACTGGACTCCCAGTGAGAAAGTCTCAGCCCCACCTCTCCTGCTGAATGAGAACCAGGCTCAGTTGCCACAGAATGCTTTGAAATCCTTGGATTAGAGCTGAAATAAATGCAATTAGCAATGTGTCCAACACTCAGCAAAGGTTTTCACCTTGGAGTGTGCAGGAATTGGGGATGCAGCACATTGCAGGCAGGGAATAAAATCCCCTGGGACCTCTAATTGAGCGTGTGGTTCTGAAAAATGGCTGTGGAAATATCAAAAGCTTTTAAAAGCCCAGTGAACTCCTCCTAGATCTTGGCCTAATTGATTAAATTAGTGTAAGAGCCACTTCCCAGTAACAACTGCAGATTTTATGAGGTACGAAGCAGTGTCTGGACACAGGCACAGAATGGGATTAACATGCACAGGGCAGTGCTGCTGGGGTTTCAAAGACTTCTGCTGTGTGCTGAAGGAAAGAATTTACTTCATGAATCAGAGCTGGGACCAATCAATTCCAGAAGGAAGAATCACTTCAATCCAGAACGCCTGAATCAAAAGCCTTAGGAGCAGAATTCTTTCATGCCAGCAATTAACACATGGTGCCTGTTCTAGAGGAACAAATGAAACAGCTTTTCTGAAACCTCATTACTTAATGAGTCCTGAAAATTTCAAAGTGATTTTGAAAACCAAATTCCTCCTGCTTCCTTGTAACTATTTAATACCTTCTCAGAAAGAGATGGAGCAAATTTCAGAGGCAAGAGTGACACTGACCTTAAGAGGAAGGGTTGTCATCTGCCCTAATTAAACACAGGGGGTCATTAGTGATTGTACAACATGCCATTACTGTCTGACCAGTGCCTTTCCAGCTCCCTGTCCCTGGTGATTCATGTCCATGTCAACAGCCTGAGCAGGATGCAAAGGGGCTGCAAGAAACATCACAACTTCAGGGAGGAAGCATCTTCAGGGAGAAAGATCCACAAGGAATTCAGGATTTAATCCCTCCTCCTGGATGTGCCAGAGGGGTTGCAGCTGTGTGGGTACATCTCATGGGGTGCAGAAGCTCTAAACTCTTATCTACTAACTCAGAACTGATTAAATGCAAGTAGCTGCTTATGTGGATCTGACCTGCTCTGTACACAATGCAAAATGCTTTTAGAAGGCACCAGGCTCTTCTGTAGAAGGTTGGAATCTTTTCTAAATATAAGACTAGTACCCTAAAGAACATGAGTGACACCCACCTTTGGGTCCTGCTCACTTGCTGACCCCCTGCAATAAATTGTATTTTAAACAACTCACTAGGATTTACACTCAGCCACAATCCAGAGGCTCTGTCAAACTCTGCATCCTCTCTCACTCTCCATCTCCTGTTTCTAGGACAAAATGAATCTCAGCATGTTCTCTGTGTAAACCATCCACACACAGATGTGCTTCACATTAGAGAGAGACCTTTCCTGCAACTGAACCAATTCATCTCAAATCCTTTGCAAGTTCACCTGCTTTGCAGTGATGCCTGAGCCAAAGAAGAAAGATTTGTTAAAAAATATTTTCTGCAATTCCACTTTGAAACACAGTTCTTGAAACATTCTGCTCAGGTGGATGTAAAACACTGCATCAAATCTACACAGAGCAAAGAGAGATTCTTCTTGGAGATAATTCCAAGCACTAAAATGTAAATTATGACACTGAAGCTACAAGGAGAGAAGTGGAAGCCTCAGAATCACCCCCAGAAGCAGCAGGATGGCTGAGCTGGTAATTCAGGGCAGGAGATGAATGGAGTCATTACCTCACAGCCCAGCACCTTTGTTATGGGAAAGAATGAAAGTGCTGCAGGAGTCACCAAGGTTTCTGGACTGTAAACTCATGATCCTTAAATTAAATATCTGGAACTATGCCACTGCCACTACAGCCATTAAGGAAAGTCAGGCAATGTGAGAAAGGGAAGGGATGATTTAAACATAAATTAAAATCATTATCCTAATGGCAAGGTAGAGGAAAACACATTAAAAGAGAGACTCTGTTCAATGTGGCAGCCAAAACACTGAAACCTGATTGTACCATTCCAGTATTACAGCCCTTCCTACTTCAATATTAATTATATTGTAATTAGACACAGCTTACAGGGTTCTAATATTTTCATTGGTTTTGTCTACAGTCCTCAGAATAAATCAGCTGGTTTGGTAGATGTGGATTCATTTTCTTGGGTAAAAACTTGGGCCAAGATTTTCAAACAGAACTAATGACAAGGAGTCCAAAGTCAGTCAATTCCTTGCAAAATATCAGTGAAAGAGCCTTTCCCAGCTGGCAAATCCACCCTGTTTTGTACAAGCTGAAGATGATTTTGTTTAAACCCATGGCTTGCATCATCTCTTTTCTGTCATTATCCATTCCAGAGATTTTATAACCTTGCAAAGCTCTAATTTCCTATCAAGGCCATTTCTGCTAGAGAACTGACTGGTTTTAATCCAGAATACAGAAAACAAAGAGAAATACATCAGTCACCTGCCTTTAACAAGACAACATCAGCATATTTTTGACTCTAAATGACTTGATATTCTTTTGGCTGAAACTAAGAGTGACACATGGATGTCATTCACAGAGCAGCAGCTCTGGCTGGAACTCACCTGTACGAGTCCCCATCTCTGTTGTAGTCACACAATAGATAATCTTTCCCTACCACCTTGTCTCGTGCAATCTTCAAGGGCTGATCCACAGAGGAGAGGAGATCTTCACACAGGCTTGGGACCTGCAGGGTGGGAGGAGACAACAGGGAGGGCAGAGAAGGCAACAGGTTAAGGCTGAAGGGCACTGGCACCCCTAAGAAAGGATTTCATTATTAACAGCCCACATCTGTCCCAAAGCCAAAACTCTTCAAAGAATCACTTCAATTACAACACACCCCTATGCCCCCATCTCCAATCATTTCAGATTTAATTACCAAACCACTGGTGTGGTCCAGCACAGCTCAGAACACACACAGTCCATGTTCACTCTGTGCCAAGGCCAGCCAGGGAAGCGACTGTCCAGGGCTGATGGAGAAAGGTAAATATTGACAGTGGGGTGGGAATGAGGGAGCTGCTAAAGGAATCCACCATCCATCTGCT
Source organism: Anthoscopus minutus (assembly GCA_013399455.1). Lineage (NCBI taxonomy): Eukaryota > Metazoa > Chordata > Aves > Passeriformes > Paridae > Anthoscopus > Anthoscopus minutus. The sequence goes on along the minus strand of VWYI01004799.1, from coordinate 172,072 downwards.
GGAGTGAGCTTTCCCAGGCTCCCACTCTGGGTCAAGTTCAGAGCAGTTTCCAGGCATGTAGCCAAGCATGACCACGCTGGCTAAAGAGAAGAAACGTGCCCATGTCAAATCCAGCACACCTCCCACATCCTCCACAGCTTTCCACGGACCCAGGGCCTCCCTGCAAGGACAAGCTCTGCTTCCAGTCCTGCAGGCACGTGGACTCCATGTCCCTGCACACACTTCAGGTAACGTGCAGCCCTGTGCCCCAGTCCATCCCAGGGACCAGCAACATTCATTCCTGAGCTGCTGCCATCAAACAATCAGCATTGTGTGTTTCCTGCTGGAAAAACAGCCCACATTTCACTGCAAGAGAAATGGACTGAAGCAAAAATGGCCTTTCCCAACAACACAACAGGATCACAGGACAGCTGGGAAGTTCTTGAATAGATGGGTAACAATGTGCTAATGAAACAAGAAATAAGCAGCGTGGAATCACTTCTACATTTCACTTTGCATCACAGACATGAAAACCTGACTGAGAATATGAGGACAAAAGGTAATCAAGGGCAAAATTAATCATGAAGTGATGAATTCACAACTCGTAAGAAATGAAAAGGGGAGGGAGGGAGGGAGGAATAAAGAAAACATGGAAATGTGCTTTCTTCTCCTCAAGCCATTGATCTGGTGCTAAGCCAGTGAATGGATTAGCACCATTTCAAAGGAAAGAAGCCTAGAAGAGAAAAGGCAAATTTGGGATACAACAACCTCGAAACTATTTTAATGCACATGATGGGACAGAAGAGCTCAAACTGCCTGGAACAAAAACATTCTTAATCCCAAGTACAAGGCAGTAACATGCAGAGTTATGTATATATACAGAGGATGACAGAATGAGCAGGGACACACATAAACCAGAGTGACTATGAAAGACCAAAAAAAATTTTAAAAAAAAAATCCAAAACAAACTGTGGCTGCCTCATCTTTGGAAGGTTCCATGGTTGGACAGGGCCTAGAGCAACCTGGGATAGTGGAAGAAGTGCCTGCCCATGGCAGGGCTTTAAGGTCCCTCCAACCCAAACCATTCCATGGCTCTAAGATGTGACCAGCAAGTGATGCAACACCTGACCAACACAATCAATCCCTAAACACACAAAAAATCAGAGGCAAACCAAGACATGGCTAGTAAAGTGCTGGAAAAGCTGTAATATTCATTTGAGTGTTTTTATTTTGGTCTATACAGCCTGTAATGTGGCCATGAGTGAGAACTGCAGAGCCCAGACCAAGAGCAGACCAGTTCAGGATTTAACCCAGCTCGGGGCTCTCATCCTTCGGGAACTGCAGGCCTGGCTGAAGAAGTCTGAAAACCACAACACATTCCTGGGTAAACAGAAGTGGACAAGCAGCAGCAGCAGCTTTTAGGGAAATTCTTCCATTTCCTGAGACCAGACAACCCAAATACTTCCCAGAGCTGATCCAAGCCAGAAGTGTCATGGCACAAGGCAGGTGAAAGGATGTATCTGTGTCTGTGAGCACATCTGGCACCCCTCTGCCCCATTAACCATTAATTTTGGGCCAACTCAATCTGCCTGCTTCACCTTCAGCTACAGCCCAGGCAGCCCAGAGCTCCCAGCACTGCAGCTCAGCCCAGAAGTGACCAGCAGAACACATCCCTTGGCCAGGATGAGCACAGAGAGATGGCCAGGAACAGACTCCTGGCTCTGACCTGCCTTTGCCATGAGGAATAGAGGTGAAAACAGAACTGGGGGGAAGTGGCTTTTTCCCAGCCTCTGTTTCCACTCTGTTTCTTTGGGAACAGCCTACACTACACGTGTGGTAAGGGAGCATGAGAGGCCTCGCTTTCAACCCCAAATATCCACACAAAGCATTCTCACAAGAAACCCCAAACTCGAGGCCAAGTTGATTCCTCTGCAGAAAAGCTGAATTTACAGCCCTTATAAAAAAAACCCACACAAGTAACTTTTAGATTTAACTTTCTTTCAAGAACAGCACATGCCTGGTGTGGGGTTTCTGCAGGGCTCAGAGCACAATCCCATATTGACTAGAAGGAACTTCTAACCCCTTGTTTTTTTAAGATGCAATCTATTGAACTAAACTTATCTGTAGATGATTTGGTAACAAATATTCATGAGCAGGGTCTCTTTCCCAATTTCTGAGGCCTGTGGTTATTCCTACAGCCATAACAGTGACTGCATTATATCACACACATACTAGAATATAATACTGCACTGTATTATAACCCCCCATTGTAAAACAAGCTGTATATCCCCTGTCCTTGGTACAGACACTCCACAGGACTTCAGGCAATCTATTCTTTTACCCTTCTCATCTTTCAGAATGAAACAGAAGAAAACCTTCTCATCTAATTTGGAAATATTAGAAAATTTCTACAGTATTTATAAAAAGAACAGATATTCTAGCTGATGGAACTATTAATTTAATTCTAATTATTGGAAAAGCACCCAAGTGTGGCACAGTTACCCCAAGAACGTAATTTTTATACCATTTATTACATCAACTGTACTTCCTAAGAATGAATTCACAATTTATGCACATTGCCTTTTCTTCTACTCTTGAAAACTGCTTACAAGGGAAAGGCAATGACTCGAACAAGGTAATTTGCAGCTTTAAACACTTCAGCTTTATCTTCATGAGACTGTGATTCCTTCTGAATGCAGGTACTTAGGATTCTTTTCCATGCCAAGTATTGAATCTTACTAAAACATTTGAATTACTGTTGTGCACACTCAGACTCTTGCAGGATTTAGTTTATCTTCTGATCCCAGCAAAGGCGACTCTGCATGGAAGGCAACTGATGCCCTGAGTTTTCAACCTCAACCAGTGGATTTACATTGTTAATTTTTCTTGTTAAGGCTGACTTTGTTAAATGAAGAGCCAAAACTCACTCAGGCGCCTGTGCACTTATCTACAGCAGTCATCACATCTGGAATTTTGACTTAAATTTAGAAACACAAGAATGAAGGCACTCCTCAGGCCAAACTGAAACGTCAAAGCAGTGATTTTTGTTCCATTCATCACAATAAATCTCACTGTGATGCAAACACCGAAGCATGAGGCTCTTTTATAAACAAAGACTGGGCTCCCACCTTTGTTCTGACACAATATTTTCCCACTCTAAGCACTGGAAGGTCACAAGCAGAACAAAATTTGCACCTTGTATCTTCAGCTAAAGGCCAGCATTAATGTCAGCTGGTCCTAATGCACCCTTGGTCACCCAGATCAGCTCCCAGTCCTCTCTTCTGGTGGCTCTGGGTACTCAGGAAGTGAGACCACCCTCAATGGAAATTGGAAAGAAACAAAGAAGGATATCTGGGGCTTGGCCTGGAAGAACAGCAGCATCATTCAGCAGCAACAGGGCACGGTGTTTGGGGGATATTTTTTTCCAAGGAGATACACAAAGGATGTGTAGTGCAGAGGAAAGAAAACCTGAATGAGAAAGTGAGGGAAACATGTTGAACAAGGATCCTGTTGTCCTGTGTAACCAAATTCTGCAGCACAGCTGCCCAGGTATGTGGACAGTGCTTTAATTAAGGGAACTGCTCTGCTATCAAGACAAAAAATCACTTGTGCCAAAGTGGAAACTGTACCCTTTCTGCAGCAGCTAAGCTCAGTCATTCCTTCTGGACTCACTCCTTGGTTCAAGGAGCTTATTAGCAATTGAACAATTGCTTCTGGATTACTTTTTAAAGTATTTTTACACAAACATCTAAAAACAAATTCATAGAGGAAAGAGGAGTAATACCTCAGTTGTCCATGTCTGACACACAGTCCCCATCCTTGCTTTGGCCACACTGAAATTCTGCACACTCAGGACAGACAATATTTTGGCTGTATTCACTCCAATTGAGTACATCCTGGTGGCTGTTTTCTTCTACAGCCTTGACTGAAATGTACCACATCTACCACTGAAACAGCAACATTCCTGCTGTACCAGTCCTAAGAAATAGTCTTTTTCCATGTTTATTCAGAGGCCACTCTTACTGACCTCCACAGGAACCTTACACACTGGAAAACTATGCTAAACACAGCAAAATTAAAGATTATTCATTTTTTTCCTTAAAGAAACAGAAGGAACATGGGGGAACAGCTTCAAACTGAAAGATATTAAGTTTACTTTGGAAATAATAAAGAAATTCTTTCCTCTGAATGGTGGGGAGGCCCTGGCACAGGTGCCCAGAGCAGCTGTGGCTGCCCCAGGGTCCCTGAAGTGCCCAAGGCCAGGCTGGATGGGGCTGGGAGCAGCCTGGGACAGTGGCAGGTGTCCCTGCCATGGCAGGGGTGGCACTGGACGAGCTTTAAGGTCCCTTCCAACCCAAACATTTCTACAACTCTGGGATGATGAGGCAAACTTCAATTAACCAAGGAGCCATTCAGATCCATCTGTCTTTTGAATCTGCATCTGCAAGGGGCAGGTATCTGAACACCCATGTGATGAGAGCAGTTTTTAATTAAAATCCCCAGATGGTATTTTTATCACATGTGAACTTTCAGCATTACAGGAGGACAGAAGCTCTGCTCCTGTGGCTTGAGGAAACCACTCAAACACAGAAGAACCCATGGAAGCTCCCTGATCCTCTCACAAAATAACCCTTCTGGCACACCTCCAGCTCAGATCCTTCATCTAATAAAATATTATTCTGGTGTTTAGGAGTCCTTGCACAGCCTCAGAATTTCCTGTTCCTGCAGAAGGCAGGCACAGCTTAGCAGATGTTGTGGAAACTCAAGAAGGAAGCCTGGTTCCACTCATCTTGGGTCTAAAACCACCAGTCAAGTCACTCCCACAAATCCACACAGTGCTAAACCTTAATTTGATCCATCACAGGTCCAAAGGCCACACAATCATCAAGCTCAGTTTATGAAATGACACTTAAATGGACTTTTGTTTTCAGACAAGATATAATTGATGCTGGAAAAATCTCAGTATTATTCATGTTCTTGCACTGAATTCCAGCACTGCAAGAATTAACAAAACTAAAATTAAGTCAAACGAGCTTTTCTGGAAAAAGACAGATGTTAACAAGGCTGCAAATCCAGGTTTGTCTAGCTAACTGTGTCACAGCAGACGTATCCCATTAATTACAGAATGTTTTAATTCAGCTCGAGGAACTACATTTAAAAAGGTGACAACCATTCATAAAACAGGATCCTTGGCTTTCTTCCTGTGCCTTGCTGGATAAAACAGAGCTTTTGCTGGATTCCCCTTCTGAGAAGCAAAAAGCAGCCATGTGGCAGGCACAGCCAAAGTGCCCTGGGCTGTGCCTGTGACCTGCAGGTGAAGGCTCCTGTATCCTATTACCTGTCCCAGGAGCCATCCCAGGGTATCCATATCTTGGGAAGTCCTGACTTTGTGTCAGAGTCCAGCTGGGGTTGGGGATATCCAGCAACCATTTAGGGATATGCAGCACATACTCTCTCCAGTGATATTTCTCTATCCCAGCTTTCCCCTCCATCCTTTAAAGAGGTTAGGGAGGTTTCCAACTGGGCTTCATCTTCACACACATTCCCTTCAAATGATGTTTAAACAGATATTTTAAGGGTCTCTAACATCAGCAGGGCAGTGGCAGGAGCTTGGAAGACAAAAAGGCTTAAAAATAGAAAGTTTAAGTGATATAAGGCCAGAATTGAAATTCCCTTTTCCAATCTCATGCCAGGAAGTGGGGTTGCTAGCTTTAAGCCAAGCATCACATTAACAATTTACATATATTAATTGCTATCTCCAATTACCATCAAGATATGCAGAGGTAATCTTTGCTAGCTGGAAAAGCTCCTGCTTACAGCCACTCACCAAATGGAAAAACTTGCTCTCAACAACCATAAATTTATTCACAGAGCCAGAGCCCCCCTCTTTAGCCAATAATCCTTGTGTTAGAAACCTGCCTGGCTGCTGGGAGCTCATCCCACAGGTCAGCAAGTCCAGGCAGAACTGCAGGTCAAAGACTCAGCCTTGAGCCCACAGGGCTGTCAAAGCACTTCTGCTTCCACTACCTTCTTTTTCAGCTTTCACTGGATCTGATTTTTTGTTTAAAACATCTTCCACCCTCACCAGATGCTCAGCTGGCCATCTGCATCCAATTATTTTATCTCTCCCCGCAATGCCTCACAGTGCTCAGGCTCTTGGACTCCAAACACAAAAAACTCCAGCCACATTCTCATGTTCTTTATGGTCTGTGCAGCCCAAGCAATGCAGTTTGCCTGGGGGTAAATTCTGTAGCTTCATATATCTTCAGTGACTGAAGGCATGCAAGTAGATTTGGGACTTGCCTGGAGCTCACATGAAGCAACAGCCTGAACTGTGCTCAAATAATTCAAAATCATAAGTTAATACATTTTAAGATTCATCACTCCAGGATTTTGTAAAAAGTAACACATTCTACTAAAAATACTTCAGCATTCCCCTGTGATGAGAAAGGAGAGCTGATCACCTCCCAGATCTTTAATTGCAAACAGAGCCTTAAAAAACAACCAGCAAAGTTATGACTGCTGTGTCTATAAAGAACTCTCACTTTAATTCCTCCATGGCAGCACTGCTTGGTTCTGTTCCTCAAGAAAGCTTCCACTTTTGGGATTGCCTGCTGTTTCAAAACCAGTCTTACTGGGAGAAGAGAGGGAGAAAGTTGTGGCTGTGTGCAACCCTCCCTCTCCTGGCGAGCCTGTCTGTTCTGTGAGGACCATTTTCTGTCCCCACTTCATGCCAGGCATCTGATTTTCCTGAGTCAGCCAGATTTTTCATCTAATTTATATTATACACACCCAGGCAAACATCCAAATTAAACACTCAGCAGGAAATTTGTACTTGCTAAAGGAACCTGCTTAACTTCCACCAAGACTGAGAGTGCATCAACTTCCACACTCGAGTCAAAGCCATCAAGGCAATCCTGTCACTGATCTGTTATTTGCTGCACATGGCCCTCAAGGACAATAAATCCAGTTTCCTTCCACCTTTGCCACCTCAGCCCTCAAAGACACATCACTGAAGCTGTCTGAAGAAAATACCCCAAAAAGGAGGCTGTGACCCTTGGCACCACTCACTGTGCTGCCAAGGAGTCCTGGGAAGGGACCCTCCAGGGCAGCACTGCCCAGAAGCTGATCCTTCTTTGGGATTTCTCTTGGAAGGAGCCCAGTTAAACTACAGAGGGCTGACTTTCTGTACAGCTGATCTTAAGAGAAAAGAAGCAGGAGGACAATTGCCATGGGTGGCTCTGACCTTGCAGGATGAGCTGCTTGGCCACTCGGAAGCTCTACCAGCTTCCCTCCCTCACGCCTCCTGCCACTCAGTGACTTCCATCAGCCAAACAAAACCTCACTCAGCTGATCCCAGGACACATTTCCAACCAGAGAACACTCTCATAGTCCCCTTTCCAGCAGGTGATGAGAACAGATGTGATTCACAACAGGGTTCCACGGGAAGCACAGTGAATCAGCTCCTGGACCATGTGAGGCAGTAAGGAGGTGACACAGCACTCCTGTGACACAGTTAACACCTGAACTAAAGCTAGAGCTGCTGTCACTACACACAGAATAATTTAGGTTGGAAAATATCTTCAAGTTCATCAAGCCCAACCTTTGACTTGGAGCATCTTCATAACAAACCTACTCAAGAGCATTGTAACCACCTTTTTCTCTCCTCTTTTGGGAACTTCCTTTCAGCTTGGACTTGGCCCACAGATAGATGCTCCAAGGCTCACAGTTTCCAGAGGAGCTCCACAGAAAATTATTCCAATTTCAATTGGTTGTCCTTAAAAAGGTATATGCCTACAGCAAACTTGTTCTGTAGAGATTCAGAAGTGCTCTTGTACATTCTGACAGCCTCTGAGTAGTACATTTACAAATAATGACTAACTGAACCCCAAGCAGAGCATTCCATGCCAAGGCCCATTTCCAGCACCATGCACAGCTTCTTTCAGGCAGGACTTCTGAAGGGCTGTGATTGACAAGGTCTCTAATGAACTCTAATTGAAGCCTCAGCAGCTTGAAAAACCCAACAACAGATGTGGTGAAAGGGCAAACCACAAACTGTTTTGCTAATGAATGAAAAGTGTCTGGGCTGATGAGGGCCAGTGACCCAAAAATTCTCTTTTTCCACCCACCCTTTTACTTCATGTTCAAGTCTGAGCCATTTCCCTTGTCAGCACAACACTTGGGGGCAGTCCTGGACAGTCCTGGACATAGTCCATGCATCCAGTTGGGGACCAAGATGCTCTATTATGAACAACAAGCAGCAGAACAGAGATAGAGGGATCTCAGGGAGGGAACTTAGTGTGATTATCCTTCCCAGCAGAAGGATCAGCCTAGGAGTGGTTTTAAATTGCCAGAGGGCAAGGTTGGATGGGATATTGGGAAGAAATTCCTTCCTGGGAGGGTGGGCAGGCCCTGGCACAGGGCGCCCAGAGCAGCTGTGGCTGCTCCTGGATCCTTGGCAGTGCCCAAGGCCAGGCTGGACAGGGCTGGGAGGGGGGTGGTCTCATGGAAGGTGTCCCTGCCCATGGCAGGGGGTGCAACTCGATGAGCTTCAAGGTCCCTTCCAACCCAAACCATTCTGGGATTCTGGAAAGGAGATGCCAGTTTCTTACTGTGTTAGTTTTGGAAAACTCTTTACATACAATGACATTTCTAAGCCATCTTCTCTCCTTTCAATGGATCTTAAGCAAGCAGCCACCATCAGTCTGGAGATCAAGTCCTATAAAAAGACCATGGCAAACTGAGCTGCAAACAGCCTTCAAGTAATGCCCTAAACTTCACACCAAATACTGACATGAGCCTCTGCTCCACACCCACTCCACTGTGGCAGTGGACTGAGCAAGGAAACCCAGCACAAGGAAGCCAAGAAGTCAGGGTGCCAAGTTTTACACTTCTCCCCCAGGTTTAATGAACCTGCTCGTGCTCACTGTGCATTTGGAGTCTGCCCTTTTCCTCAAGGAGGTTATTGTCTGCTCATGGGACAAGCAGCAGAATCAAAACATGTAAAGGTCTGGATGAAATTTGCCAAAAAACAAGGTCAAAAAACTATTTGCTCCAGTCTGGCTCATGATGTTTCTGGAAGTATTAGAGGTGGCAGAGCACACTCTGCTCTTGTCCAACCAGTGGAGACTTGAGGAGGTCAGGCTGAGAGTGGCTGCAGAAAAGGTCTGCAGGTGTCTCAACAATAAAGGAATCGTGCTGGATTCAACAGATTATTTCATCTCTGCCCCAAAGGAGGGGCTGCAATGCCTCGTGTGGGGGTCACAGACCCTCCTTCTAACAAGCACCAAACTGGTCTGGTTCATGTTAGACTGTGAAAAGGAGCCCAGGGAGTGTGTTGCTGATAGAAAGCATGTAGAGCACTAATGAGCACCATCCAAAAGTAATTCCAGCATTTAGAGGTACCCAGCAATTTTCTGAGTCATTAAAAAAAACCTCAGACCAATTACACAGTCAAGCTTATCATGGTTTCCCAAACAACTCCTTGTTTTGAGTGGTCCTGGGAGCTGCTCAAACCCCAATACCTGCTCAGTCCTCCCAATTTCATCACAAAACCAACCATGTCACACCAGATCAGATCAGTGATTTAGTGACTTGTGTCCCACCTCTGGCAACAGCCACAAAAACGATGCTTTAGATTGCCAAGAGTTTTGGGGGCACAGATGTAGCCAATCACTAACTGTTTCAAGAGAGAGAAATAATCCCTACCTGCAAGAAATAATTTCTTTCCTGACTCCCAGACGTCTCTTACCTGTACCTTAGCATATATAAGTAAAAGAAATGTTTAGAGTTTGATAAATTTAAGCCAGCCATAAATTTTTGACCACAGCTTACCAACTGCAGCTTTAGAAGCACTTCCCAACCAAACCTCTACCTGGTGAGGCAGAGCTGCTCTTCTGCACAAATTTAGAAGCTTAGGTCAGAAATAAGCCATGTATTTAGACTGGACAATAGAATCCAGTTTTCCCACCACAAGACTCTGTATAGATTAAATCCATATTTCAGTAACACCTTCAGTTACTCCAGAGGCCTCACACTGTTTTAAGGAACAGGTGGCACTAACCAGGTTATTATAGTCCAAATGTGCATCACAGGACATGCAATGTGTAGTGAGCCTAGAAATCCTTCTTAAGTCAGTTTTCCTCCCCAGCAGCGTGTAAAGAACAACAAAAGTTCCAGGGACAAGTAGAAAAAAAAGATATCAGAAACAAGATGGTCAGCCAGGTTTGGTTTTTGACACTAGACTGCAGAACATCTGATAGAACACAAATTATAAATAGATCTGGGTGATATCCAGATGCCCAGACATTCTCAGCAGTGTCTTTGCAGTGTGTGGGGCAGCACAGGCACTGCACCTCCCAGAGCTCCACACAGCAGGCTGCTCTGCAGGAGATAACACACCCAGCTACAAGGGCCTGCATCCATCTCTACACAGTCCCAAATTCAAACAGCAGCCTCCAACCTGGCACCTAGGGATGAGCTCATTAAGACAGCTGCTAATGACCCTTCATCCCCAAGTGTCCCTGCACACACAGCCCAAAACAATCACGTGGATTCCTGACACTGCTGGGCCAATGGTTGTTTGTTCAGCTCTGCCAAAAGACAAGGGGACAGACAAACCAAGATGCCTCACAAGTTCTTGCATCCAGGCCTTTGTGACAGCCCCTTCTGGGGACAGCATCCAGTACTCACCAAGTCAATGAGGTCACTGAGATTCTTCTCTATCTGCTGCGGAGGCAGGCGCCTCATCAAATCCAAGGCACAATCCAGCTGCTGGTCACTCTGCAGGAACAAGAAGAGCCCTTGGTCACAAGGTGGACAGGTAACACAACACACAGCTCTCAGCAGCAGCATGCTTTGCATTAATTCAAGTAAAATTCATTACATTTGATTGTGGATTATTGACTTGGCAACTTAACAGCGTGTGGGTGATGGAAAGGAGTTCGGTCCTTACCTTACCAAAACTTAGGTAAGTTTACACAAACCAATGTTTGTGTAAGTGTTTAATGTGTTGTTTTTCCACACTATCTCAATAATAACTTGGGTTAGGGAACTGAAAGTTCCTTCTCCCAAAGCAGGTTTAACACTTCCTCATTTGCACCGATCAGCTTGAGATACCCAGCATCCAAGACAAACTCTGTTCCACTACAGAGCTCCCTCTCCCCTGCAGCTTTATCAGAAAACCAGAATGAAACATGCACATAAAGCATGAGCCATGATTTCCTCCTCTCTACAGAACACACACTAAGAGCTGCCTGTATCTAAGAAATCAGAGACATCAGTTCTTTAGAGCTAACACAGCAACTTCCTCCAAAGGGCTCACACCAATTCTGACACAAATAAATACCCTTAAACTGCACTTCAGAGTCAGAAAATGTGCCCCAGACACTTGAGGAGGTGAGCCACGGTCCTGACATGGCCTTTAGCTGTCCTTTCCACCAACAGACACAAACAGACGCTTTCCTGCTGACCTAACAGCACCTAAAATCTGCACCAATTCCTTTGATCCTGGGTCAGGTGAAGCACAACCAGTTTGTTTTCACTGCTCCTCCCCTCCTTTTTCCCTTGGCCATTTCCAGCCACCCAAATCCCACGAGCTGAGGTTTAATTTCACCCTCCCCTGTTCTATCAAGCTCCCAAAGTCTTATTTAAAAACAGCTTCAATACTAACACAGTTCCATTATCACATTATTCGACACAGCAGCCCCCAGGACAGGGAGAAACAGGAAGCCAAGTTTCCTGCAATTAAGCTAAACCTGTGGAATGAGGGAAGGAGGGAGTGCTGAGTTTTGTGGACATCCATTAGGAAGCTGCTCATTAGATGGCCTGGGCAACTCCTCACTTTTAGCTACTGAACTCTCAGACCCCAAGGACAGAAACTCTCCAGGTGGCCTCTGCCTGCCCAGCTCCTGCAGCCAAGCCCAGGCAGGAGAAGTCTCTTCCCAAGTATTGTCTGTACCTCCTGCTATCTCTTGCATCCAGGATGGAAACCTGGCACATTGTCACAGGGTCGTGCTCTTCCCTTGTGGATCATGGGAAGTGCTCTGTCCTCCTCTGCCAGCTGGAATTGTTTAAAAGACAAAAAAGCCTAGGGAAGGATGTAAAAAACCACCATTAAAGCTGCATCCCCAGAGTAAGTATTTTACAGGGAGGCAAACTGAAAATGAAATACACTGCAAGGAGGAGAATCCACACTTGCAGAGTTTATGGATTGACCAAGAGAACCTGGAGTGCCCAGTTCTACCCAATATATTCAATAACAGCTATAAAAGACAGGAGCAGGATTGTTTAAGGCAGATATTCTCCAAGGGGTTCAGACACAGCTGACATACATGGCTGTGTGCAATGGAAAAACAAAAACATGCAGGCACACACAGTGTATTTCCCTGGTATCCAGGAGGTAAAAGCAAGGCTGAGCAGCAGGACTCCTCAGTTTCTCACACAGCACCTAGCTAATTAAACAACTTTCCAGCAGATCTCTTAAAGCACCAAAATAAAGGCAGGTTCTGCAGCTGCTGTGTCCCTAAATCCATGGTTATATGGTCACTTTAATCCAGCATAAATCCGGCTGGAACAGCCAAAAAGGCAACACAAGCTGACAGATTCCAGAGCAGGGTGGTACCTTGGTACTGGGGACATCTGGTGTGACAACTTCACAGCTGAACAGGGAAGTGAACCAGGACCCTTTGCTCCTGGTTCCTTCTCTGCAGGTGAAGGTTTAAGAGCCAGGTGTGTGATCAAAGCCAGCCTCTGGTTCTGCCCAGCTGGAGGAGATGGAGCAGCCATAGGCACTGACACAGAGGGACAGGAACCACATCCCAGGTGCCAGCAGCTGCACACAGCTCCCTGATTTTACAGCAGGTGAACATCCCAGGGATGTGCTGCCACTGCAGTCTGGAGAGAGGCACCACATCAGTGGTGCTGAAAGCCCCCAAAGCCTTCAGACAAGTGCACGAGAGGAAGGTGCTCTGGGGGAGCTCAGGACATGCTTCACCTACTGCTCCAAACCCCACCTACTTCTCTCAACTTCACCTCTCCTGGATTTCCACTTGCTTAATGCTTTTCTAAAATCACATACTGAAGAACAAGTTTTTTAACAGCCCTCCAGACACAAGGTTTCCATGGAATTTTTGCCTTTACCCAAGAAGAGGCTCCTGAAGCCCTGCTCTCTGAGCAGGTGATCAGACAAGCTGTCTCCCAGGCTGGGCTGCTCCCAAAGCCAGGCTCTTTGAGCTTCCAGGACTTAATGAGCTCAGTGTTTACTTGACAGGAGGTCGTTTTCCACCATTCCTGTTTCATCCAGCCCAGAACCTCCTGTGGAGGAGCAGAGAGTTCAGACAGAAATTCTAAATGAAGTTTTATTACAGCTGAAGTCACCGAAGGATTTAGAGATCATAGGAATCTCAAAGACTGAAAATATTAGCTTGGATGAAAGCTCTTTAATAAGTTTCCTTTAAAGATATTTGCCTATCTAGAATCTCCACTTAAGCACCTGCTATAGCATTCCCATGGCACTACCCCAGGGGAAAAGGTTATGAGGATATCTGTAGTAGTTATTTTACAGCTTCTTTTGTCTGCACCACCTTTTCAGTCTCTTTGCTGTATTTAGCTTATTTCCAAAAGAGAAACCCTCTCACAACAGCCACGGGTCTCTGATCATCTGGGCACTCTGTGTTAAAGCTCAAATCAGAAAAAACAGTGCTGAAAAATTAAAAAAACAAAAAAAATTGTATAAATGTGCAATTGTGAAGAGGCAGAGCTGTGCACCCTAATTTTAAAGGCTGAGTATGGACAGATGTCATTCAATGCAGAAAACACAAATTAAGAACCCCAGGTAGTTATTACAGGCATGGAAATCACAAAAATGAAACAGGCAACAAGCTGGACTTCCTTTAGACTCTCACTTGCCACATCCAAAGCCCAGAGCTCCTGGGGGTGAGGGGCACAGGGGTGCTGTGTGCTGCAAACAGGAGCTGACCCAACACAACACAAGCCTGGGAGCAAAGAGCTGCTCCTGCCCAGCCCCAGCACAAACCCGACCTGCAGCAGCCCAGCACAGCACTGGCACCTGATCAAGGAGCATTTCTGCACCAGGACACACATCCTGGTCACTTCCAGCCCCAGCAGAAGCAGGAATACTTCACTGAAGTGGCACCTGTTTGCTCTTTTCAACAGACACCAGCACTCAGAGGAGCTACTACAGGTGTTCTGCTCTTTTTAAAATCTCTTTACATTTGCTTTTGAGTAAATACACTTAGAGAAATCCAAAGGCTTTATTCCCAGTTTGGCAATGGACAGTTCTCCATTGCCAGCTACCTGAGACTTAACCTATATCCCATCTTCCAGGAGGGCTCACAAAAACCTGCAGCTCTCCCCATCCCAAAGCCATTCCACTTGAAAGGAGGTAAAAGACCTCATTTAAAGCTGCTGGCCTTTCAGCAGGAATTTGCTCCCATTTATCACAAAGCCCTGTGGATTGAATCTCCCTTCACACCCCGTTGGGACACTCCTGCTCATCTGACCCTGTTACTGCTCAGCATTAACAGAGCTGGGCAGTGTCTCCAACACAAACCCAGGCTGGTTTCACTTCTGTGTTCTATTTCTGTATTAACCCCACTCAGAGCAAGCTCCTGAGCCAAGAGCTGGGACAGCTCAGTGCTACAGCGGTGGGAGCTTCTCCCAGCTGAGCCTTTCCTGGGAAATAATTCAGTTGGGCCACCAAATCTTTTCCACCAGCAAACCCAGTACAACATTTCTACTCCAGGCATGATTGTGCTGTCAACCCCCTTGTCCACCTGTGACATCAACTGAAAACAACGGGGGGACCTAGAAATTACTGCAGCTGAAAAAGCCACACACCTGATATGACAAATAAACATCTTGGAGACACTTCACACCCAAGTTTTACTCAAGACAGAGTCTGAAAGATTACCCAGATTCAAAGTACATGCAGCATCTCAATGTTCAGACAGCAAAAATAGAAGGTAAAAACCTCAAGAGACACTGCAACCAGAACATCTGTTCAATGCCATGCAATTCAAAGGAACTACACATCAGATCATTCTGATCACTGGTCAGTCTGCAGGCAAAATATCTCTGTAAATTAATCCAGGGCCAAAAGTACACAACCAGCAAATTACTTTTTCCTTCCTTTCAAGCTGCAGACATATTCAAGATTGTAAATCACATTATTTCCTGTCAGTTCTCCCAACAGGAATGTCTGACTAATGTTTCAGATTTGTGGTACTACAACACTAAGTTTTTTTAATTGAAACAGATACCCAGCTTCCCCTCCTGCTTGTCATTTTAATCCCTGCCAACTTCCAGAGCTCCAAGGGCAGAAGACTCCCTTTTCCAATTACACAATAGGATAGTATTACTGCTAGAAGCTGCAGCAAGGGTTGAATTATTGTAACCCTTGGGTAATAAAAAGTACAGTAGTGTGTTAAGTTGCAGGGTTCCCTTCTCAGCTGTCAGCATTCACTTTTTAGGATATCAGATGGGAAGGGGAGCAACTGCCTGACCTGGGAAAGCCCAGAGAAGTTCTGCTCTCATGACATTTCCATCAGCTGCACATATTCCTCGCAATCTGTTTTTCCATATTATTTTTCCCTTGACTATTAACTCTCCTCTGGCAGATCCTACCTAAAACCATTTGTAATGGACCCATAAATCACAGCTCTGTGACAGCAAGGTGTGCTAGGGGAGAAGCAGCAATAGCACAGTTAGGAAACAATCAAAGGTAATAAAACATGAACGCAGACTCTGCTGTAGACAGTCATAAAAGGTCAAAGATTATTAAAAAAAAAAAGACACTGATGGAGACCTCCTTCTCCTCTTCAGCTACTTTTACCTTTGTCTGGTTTTGGTTGGGATGGATCCAGTGGCTTTTATTGTCTCAAACACTCCTGACCACATCGTACACTCAGGAACGAGCTCAGCCCAATTTGCTGCGGTCCCGACCAAACACCCAAGTGCTGACACCACTCGTTCCACGAATACCAAGTGAGAAGGATTAGAGATTAAAATAAAAGCAAGAAGTGATGGATTGGAAAGCTTTAGCAGAAGCTGCTGTACTCTGTCTCCCCCAGGCCCCCTGTAATCTGTATTTATTTACAGAGCAATTGTACAAGTCACGTCACAGCTTTTGAGTCAGCAAATCCTCCTTGAAGATGTTCTCCTGCACATTATTTATTTTATTCTGCT
Source organism: Anthoscopus minutus (assembly GCA_013399455.1). Lineage (NCBI taxonomy): Eukaryota > Metazoa > Chordata > Aves > Passeriformes > Paridae > Anthoscopus > Anthoscopus minutus. Next base: position 155,887 of record VWYI01004799.1, on the reverse strand, counting down.
GTGCTCTAACTTTGAAGTACAACTGAGCACACAGCAGCACTAGCCTCAATTATTGACTGAACACATTCTCACAACTTGTTTTCTGAATTCAGGTCTCAGTGTTGCACACACTGCAAATACAGCCAAAACCACTGAGCAGCTTTTGTCCTCCACTGCTCCAGGAATGCAACACAGGTGAAATTCAGAGGTACTAGAGGGACCTGTTTAAAGAGGTTCTCTAGGAACCAGTAACTTGTACATCTGCCCTGCTACCTCCTCATGCAGAGGAACTAAAATAATCCATGGGCAGGAGAGAAGAGAGGCAGCTTCACTTTCCTTGGCAGCGAGCGCTGCTGACATCGGATACTTCTCAGCACCTCGGGCTGCCAGCACAGCCGTGGCAAGCCCTGCACAGATTGAAGGAGCAGCAATGGGTTCTAGGGGCAGCTCCCAAAGAGATCTCCTCCTCCTCCAGACCAGCTCAAGGATCAGTGTATTGACAAATCCCTGTTTATCACTTCAGCCTCCAGCAGCTCTTCCAAGCATCCTTGCAATCAGCTGAATCTGATTTCCCTTCCTCATTCCCATCTCCAAATCAGGCCAGTTCTCCATCCAGGGGACAAGTCCCAACAACCCAGCCCAACTCTAAAACAATTATCAAGTGAGTTATAATACACTGAAGGCATCTGTGAGCTTCTAAATAATCCAGAGCTGCCTGCAGCCTAATCTCATGGACCAACCAGTTGTCAAAATACTTTACATCCTGGGAGAAGAAACCACAACCCCAGATAGTCTGGAGCAGTCTGTAATTCCCAAACTGTTTACAAGGATCCAGGGTCTCCAGGAGCACATTCTGCAGGTGGTTTCCACCCCTGTAGGTGTTTTCTGACCAGATGCAGTTCCTTCAGTTCATCTACAGAGGTGCACAGGCAAAAATTTCCATTTCCTTGGCACCTCCTTCCCAGCAAGGATGTATTTCCAGATGGCACATACTTGTGTCTACTCTCAAAACTAATTTACCCCTTTTGTTTATGTAAATCCACTGCAAGTCGCTATCATGTGTCCAAGGAAAAGAGCCATCACACACCACCACAAAAGCAGCACCAGGGCTTTCTGGGAACAGCAATTCATCCCAATCTTTTGCCAGGATCACTAATGATTTCTGCACCAGCATTTGTCTTCTGGGTAACAGAAACAATGTTTTATTTATTAAACTTGTCATTGAACATGACAATGCAATTTACTGGCTTTCATCTGGTGCCAAGAATTCCTGTGAAGCATAAAGTTTGCAAAAAGTCACTTCCCAATAAATCGTGGCAGTGAGTGACTGTGCAATCTGATAGCTGCACATGAAAGAGCAAAGTGGGGGCTACAGATGAAAGTTGCACAGATTGCAGAAAAACATGTCTAACTTTTAATAAATGGATTAAAGACATTGAAGTTGCCTGTAGAACTGACCGACTTTACCAACAGGTTTTATGATTAATGTCACTGCACAGTGAGGGATTCCCCCAATTTTACATCTCAGTTTCACACAAAATAATGTTTTCTTTGTTAGCTCTAACTACAGATAAGAAATCTTACCTAAACAAAACACAAATAACCCATTACAGCACAGCACTGAGGGACAAGAATTCAGCCTGATTTTGCAAACTCTTCATGAGGCAGCTGCAACACCTGGTTTCCCTGCCAGGAGAGATGAACACAAGCACGTTTGTGCCCCAAAAGGTTTTGAAGTCATCCACTGCAGTAGGTCTGAGCTGGTTCACAAGTCTGGTGACCTGTTTTTCACACTCTCTTCCTGCTTGCCACTCAAATCTTCTGAGGAAGAGCCCAAATCGACACCTAGAGAAAGGCTGCCTAATTTTTACAGGGGTCACTTCTTTTGTTTTTTTTTTTTAATTGAAACCATAATTATTACAAATACAGCAGCTCTTGAGATTCAATGCTGCCATTTGCCATCCTGACCATCTACAAACATGTCATTTGTGATGCTTTCTTTTAATCCTGCTAATGCTCAATGACCTTTTCAAATGCTCTTTTCTTCTAGGCAGTTTGCTCCACGTTCCAATCAGCCTGGTCACAAAAGTTTTGGAACTGCTCAGTTGAAATGGATTTTCTTGCAGAAAGAGCAAAGTTAGGCAAGTTGGTCTTGGCCTGACAGATCCAGGTTCCCCTTCCAGTCAGCTGCAACTTCAGTTCTGTTTTGTGAGAAATCACATCAAAAACATTTGTGAAAATACACGCTGTAGAGTGGCAGGGAGCATGCACTGTACTTGAAGGTGACAGCAAACATCCTGTGTTTACTGACAGCAGAACTAACACAGTGTCAACATCCCAAATTCAGGATTTGCTCCATCCCAGCTCTCTGTGGAGCCAACAGCTGCCCAGTTTCAGATGCAAACTCAGCACTTTCCAGCTCCTGGAGGCTGCAGCCAGGGTTGTAAATTCAGGAGATAACTCTGGCAAGTAACTGGATGCCTGGCAAGTCAGGCAGGAGGCAGAGAGGATCTCTCATTAGCCCTCTTCCCTGAAAGTTCTCCCATTCCTCAAAGGTCAAGAAAGTAGGTTAATATGCCTTCTGCTACCCTCTGCCTGCCCTGCAGAGCTCCCAACAGTCCAGTTCTGCCCCAGGAATTCAAGTTTTAAACCAGGAAGCTCCTGGTTTTCCATACCTATAGGCCACAGGAATATCCCACTAACATAGTCATGCCTCCCAGAATTCCTTCCTTTGCTGTAATTCCCAGACTTGCAGTTTTTTCACACCTTCCTCACCACTTTTGAACCTGCCTGACCTACCCAGCATCACACCTGCAGAGAGACACCCAGCTCCACACGGGCTCTGTGCTCAGCCCAAGCACTGGGGACATTTTCTGTGGGAGCAGGGCTCACCTGGCACACACGTGCCAGCTTCAATCCCTGTCCTGTTTTTCCTTCACTCTCACATGAAGTTAATAGTTACTCCATCTGCCAGTCTGCACCTTACCAAGCTCTGGATTAGCCCTGCCTGGACTCATGGCTTTGTGAAGCTGCTTTTGACCACCCAGTGGAGCACCATCAATGCTGAGCCAAGATTACACCCAAACCTCTCTCCACGACCCCTGGATTTGCAGGGTGACAACACCAGGTGGAAAATACAGCTGTAGTCAGCACAATGCAGCTGATATTTTACCTCATTCCTCCATTTCATGGCTCTCTCCTCCCTTGAATTAACACACCAAAAGCCCCATCTCTTGTTTCCTGAGCCTGTCTCAGGTTGCAAGCCCAGGCTGGCAGCCGGGCCCCCGCTGCCTGGGCTGGCAGAAGCTTTTTAAATCCTGGTATTTACCAAGACAGAAATGTACAGGAAAGGCAGGTAACAGGACATCACTTTCAAACTCAGCAGTTTGTCTAATGGAAAAGAGAGAAAATATCACCTGAAGAAACGCAAACAAAATTCCCTGAGAGAATAAAGAGTATTTTATTTATGGTGGCTCCAGGCAACCACTAAGCTTCTGTCTTCAGTGCAGCCTCAAACATTTTTCCTTCTGCACAAAATCCTCTTACTTAAGTGCTGTTTTCAGTCTTGTTTCAGCTGATGCTGCTAAAATTGTGAGATCCTGAGTTCTGCTTTCACCCAGGCTCCTAACGCTCCCACTTTGCAACAAGGACGTGATTGAAATTCCAAGTCAATGCACCAGGAAAGGACTCAGCTCCACTTTCTGTGGAGGACATTCCCTTCAGACTGGGGGAAGGACACGCTCTGCAGCACGGCTGCAACACCTGGAGTGGAGTCCCAAAGGGCTAAACCCAGAGCCAGGGCTCCCAAACCAACCCTGCACTGAAAATAATGCAGGTACACTGATGAACTATGAACTAGTGAGGTTTAATTTGCACAGAGAACGAATAAAGTAGGCAACTTATGAGCAGGGCAGCCAGATAAGTCAAGTGCCTGCAAATCCATTCCCTAATTCTTCAGCCCAGCTTGGAAGGTGTGGCACAAAGAGCAGGAGCTCAAAGCAAGCTGCATATTTCCTTCTAAAGCCTACGAGAGGCAGGGAGCAGCAGCACCAGATAATACAAGGAAATTAATTCACTAATTGGTGCCAAGGCCCAGACCACCACTCCAGGAAACACAGCACCAGGTATTACCTAATGCAACTGAAGCCATTCTAAATAGAGGATTATTTTAAGTACAAAACAACAAGATAGATCCAGCTTTCAATTCCTCACTCAAAACTTCAGGGCATCAAAAACACAGGAGAACGACAGGGTCCCACAACAATTAGCATTACAGAGGAGAATTACAATAATTTAGCTGAGAAATAAGCAAAGCCCCTTCCTCAAATCCACCCTCCCATGATAAATCCTCTCAGCTCAACTACCAGAGAAACGCCTTTAAAACTTCCTCAACATCACATTACCCCTCGTGCCCCACCAAGGAAGGTTCAAAAGCAAATAAATGTCTCATCTACAACACAGGCAAGAGCTCCAACTTCCCAGGACAATCTGTTTGGAAGCATCTCTTCCCATCCTGCTTTAGGACATAGGAATAATAAGTGAATTTTGGCCACTGGATCAGGTCCAGGAACTCTGAATTATTCAGCTCAAGTCACAGGAGTTTCACACTCCCAGTGTTTCAGTCACACCTGAACCAGGTTTCCACTACAGTGCTTGGTCATCTCTCACAGGAACAACAGCAGGAACCCCTCAGTCACAGACCATTAAATATTTAAGAAGGCATCACAACAAAGATGAAGAAAAAAAATCAGTTTATACTCCAGTTTGAAGTGGCCACGCCCCCACTGCACTGGCCTGAGCTCTTGATCTTTAAGTTAGAGAAGCTTTTTAATTAGCACAACCTATCAGCAAACAAAATTTGGGCTAAAGCCCAACTAGAGAGATCAGGAAGCCTGGGAAAAGCTTGTGTTGGTCAGACATGTATTAATTACTCCTTCAGGGATGAAGCCTCTGTGGTGCAAAGAAATTCAAACTTGAAATCCCACATTTTTAAGTGAGATTTTTTTACCTTTATTACTGGAAATGGCAAAGGCTTAGGAAGAACTGAAGCATACACAAGCTTTGGGCCTTTCTCCTTGCATTAAGGAGAGACACAAAGATTTGTTTGGCTGAGACTTTTTAAATTCTTGAGGACTCCCACCATGAATCAGTGGGGAAGCAGGAAATTTTATAATGCACTTCAAAAATCAGTTCATGAATGCCTTTATAAAGTGATTGACTAAAACATACTGATAAAAATGGAAGATCAATATCTTTTACTTCTGTAATCATCTCCTTCACATGGAAAAAAGTTATTAAAGCACACTGGATTGAAGTAGGGTAAAACAATAGGGCTGAACATGGACAGGGCTCTGAGCAACCTGCTCTAGTGAAGGGGTCCCTACCCACAGGGGGGCTGGACCAGATGGCCTTTAAAGGTCCTTCCAACCCAAACTATCCTGGAATTCCATAGCCCTAAACAGTGTGCAGGACCTCCCATCTCCCCAGTAAAACTGCTCCCTTCAGCAGCCACTGAAAATATTTTTATTTCATCTTGAGGTGGGTCTATCACAGTGTGAACCAGCTCAAAGGGGACAAATCACAGCCAAACACTTCTCTAAAGATTACTTTGCAGGGTAAGGAGCTCCTTGGATTTGACCAAACATCCTCACAAAGGGTAGGCAGAAAGACAAACACTGGCACTGCCCATCGAGTCTGCAGAAGTGTCCTGAATTTCTCGTCTAAATTTGAATTTTAAGGCTTTGGGGTGACCTAACTGGGGCCTTCCAGTGCCTGAAGGGAGCTGACAGGAAGGATGGTGACAGATATGAGCTAAGGATGGAGGGACAGGACACAGGGAATGGCTCCCACTGCCAGAGGGCAGGGATGGATGGGATATTGGGCGGGAATTGTCCCCTGTGAGGGTGGGCAGGCCCTGGCACAGGTGCCCAGAGCAGCTGTGGCTGCCCCTGGATCCCTGGCAGTGACCAAGGCCAGGCTGGATGGGGCTGGGAGCACTCTGGGCTATGGAAGGTGTCCCTGCTCATGGCAGGGATGGAATGGGATGGGCTTCAAGGTCCCTTCCAGATCAAATCATTCCATGATTGATTCTCTGATGCACCTACAGCAAACTGGACCAGTACAGAGCACTGGGGAGTGCTGGATGATGATGAGCAACCCGAGCTCCCCAGCCACCCTTCATCCAGGAATGTCAAGGGATGGATGGAAAGCAAAGCTGACAGCTGTGGAAGTAGAAATTGAGAAGGGTAGCATTGTTGTTTTTCCAAAGAAAGTAATTTCTCAACTCCAGTAATAAGAACTAAAAATAGTCACCCAAAAGAGCTGAGCTGCACTTTCATTCTGCTTCAGTCCCAGATGTCAACTAGTCCCATATCAGCATATATATTTACCATATGAGGAAATCCTGTTTGAACTTCAGCTTGTGAATGCTCTTCCCTCCCTAATAAACCACAAGATTGAGCATCACTGCAATGGCAGTATTCTCTATCCCAGTGATATCCTCTGACTTGATTATTTTGGGAATTTGCTGTTTAAGATAGCATTTAGCTAAGCTCACACACTTGGCTTGCCTAATAAAACACAGACTTTACAAAACAGCTGAAGCTGGTGTTTCTCAGAAGGCACGGGGTGCAAAGGACTTGCTGGGGGTACTGAAAATGTCCCCACACCCCCACAGCACATGGTGCAGGTCCAAGAGGGACACAGCCAGGTTAGAGATGGGCTTTGATTCCAGACAAACAAGTTCTGTCCCGAAAATCTTAGTGACCCTGAGCAGCACACGAGGTTTGTGTTGGCGTCACTGCCACATCACACACTCTGGGCTGGGCTTCCCTGCTGCTAATCTGCCTCACAAATCCTAAATGGATGATGCACAGCCAGCACTACACTAGACAGTCTGAATTTATGGATGATTAAATCATAAATTTTGCTGAAATTGTCCTCCTTTTCCCCCAAGAGTGGCATAGCAGAAGAAATCCTTGCTAACATGACCAGGCCAGTTTACATAACCTGGAAAGAAAGGGTTTTATTTTTACAGAGTAACTGGATTCTGTCCATTCATAACCCACAATTCCAGAAATCTCAGCAGATCCACTCTCCCAAGTCCTGCTTTGCCCAGAACAGTGCATTCCATTTATTTTTAGCACAGGAGACACCGTCCATCCAGGCAGTTTTCAAGCTTCACGTGTTGCCCTGCCCTGTTTCCCTGAGCACCTGACTGAAATGTGGGCACAGCTCCGAGTTCTCCAAGGAGACAAAAGTTCCCATCCCTGCTCTACACAGACATTGGCAACCCTGTGATAGCAGGAAGGTGTTTGACCCAATATCCTGCACCACACCAACTGCTCTCTTCAATGGAAGGGCTGTTCCATCCTTCCAATGCTCCATTTCTCAGATCATTAAAAGTAAAGATCCTGGAAGAACCCTAAAGACTGGGTTTGCACAAGTTGAAACTGGAGGCTGTAGGTGCATTCCTCAAGTCCACTCAACACTGGAAACCTCCACATAGTGTTGGAAGTTCTGATCATTTATCTCCCATGTCCAGTGATCTCCATGACTAAACATGAAAAAAACCAGAAGGCAGCAAAACCTTGTAACACTCAGGAAATTTCCAAAGGATTTGTGCTGTACCTCCTCCAAATGACTGACACAGTTACATTTAAACCCTGACCGGATTCTTCTAACAGAACATTTTCATAACCCCTTCAAAGAAGTTGGTTCCACTGTTATTTACATGAAGCCTCCTTGTTTTCTGTAAGGATTTTTGCAGTGGCAGAAGTTAGGACAGTTTGTTGGAATCCAAATTTGAGATTCCACAGTCAGGTCTCACACATACAGATTTCAGTGTATTAAAAAAAGGTACACAGCTGGAATAAGATGCTCCATCCTGCCAGGACACAGGTACAGCCCCTGCTCATGTTTGAACCAACAAGGAACAGAACTTTGATCACAGCTGCTCTTCACCTTTCACCTGACATTAAAGATTTTTATCTTGCATGATATAGGTGGCTGCAGCTCCAGAGAAAAACGATGAGGCACTGCCTCAGAAATTCCTATGAATGAAGGCAAGAAGAATTACACCTGTGTGGTTAAACAGCCTTTACATTGATGTAGAGCTGGGCTCTGGGTTGCTCTTTTATGAACGAAACACATTTGAACACTGTTGAATTGTCATGCTGGAAAACCTGAATCACAAATCCTCAACAGCATAAAGTGATGTCACTCCCTACATGTGATTCCATCCGTGAGGAGGCTCGGGAAAAGCCCCTGCCCAGGAAGGCAGGGAGCAGAGCAGGGCCTGGGCCAGCTCCCCGTTCCTCGCTGCCCTGGGCAGGAGCTGGTGGGGTCTGCTCCCTTTACACAGCACCAAAACAAAATCGAAAGGGTTGGTGCCCCGGGCTAATCCACTCGGCAAACACAGCGAGATGGAGATTATTCCACACGGCCGAGGAAACCGGAGGTTCCCCGTGGGAAAGGAAAGTTCTCAGCCCTGTGGAGGAGCAGCACCCACGGCTGGAACACCTCCGGCTCGGACAGCGCTTGACTTTCCTGCATTTGGCAGATTCCGTGAGATCGCAGCACACTTAAGGCCAATCCCAGCTTCCAGGCGGTGGGAAACAACTTGGATTTATGCACAGGAGCGACAGTGGATGGGCCCAGCGCTCCCAGACGCCGCTGCACCCGCGCCGTTCGCAGTGCCCCGGGCGGTACCGTTCTCCGCCAAAGCGGAACCATTCCCTGGGGAATTGTACAGCATTCCCTCTGGAAACACGGCCCGGTACCGGGGCCAGAGACCTGGTAGTAACCGGGCAGCAGAGCCCTGGATGAGCACCCCGAACCCGGGCCCTGCGGAACGCCGGGCTGAGCCTCCGCCAGCCTCAGCCCCACTGCCAGCGCCCTCAGGTCAGGCTTCCCCTCCCTGCGTCCCAGCAGCACCGCCTGAGCCCTCCGTCCCTCCGTCCCCGCTGCCCGGGGGAGGCCGGGCGAGGCCCCCCGGTGCGAGGGGGCGGTGTCGGCACGGGGGGTGGCGCGCGGGGTTGTGCGGAAGGGCGGGGGCTGCGGCTGCGGGCGTAGGCCCGGCCTGCTCTCACCATGTCGGCTGGGCGGGTGCGCGGGGCGGTAGAACGGCGGCGCCTCCCGGTCCGTCCCTGTCGCTTCGACGCCGCGGCCCGTCCGCTTCCGCCGCCGCCCGGCAGTGAACATCCGGGTCAGCGCCGCCGGCCCCGCCCCCGCGCCG
>VWYI01004799.1:16853-146661 GCA_013399455.1 Anthoscopus minutus | reverse complement strand
CGCGGCGGCGGGGCGGGTGGGCGGGGCGGAGCGAACCACGCCGCCGGCGCGGGGGGGACGGAGCGGTCGGCGACACCAACTGCAGCACGGGGGTGAGAGCGACGACCAATCAGAGCCCGGGGCGGGGCCAGGGGCGGGGCCTGCGGGGGGCGCGCCACCAGCTCGGGTCCGGCCCTCAGTCGGTTCCGGAATCTCTGTGCGGTAACATCGCTACTATAAGCACTTTTAAGCACATTTGTTTAAGTTCAAATGAAAGCACGAGGCATACGGGTAGCACGGCAAACGCCACGCAGAAGAGGTAACGAGTAGCAAACTCGTTACCTTGAAGCTGGGGTTTACGCTGGTAAACCGCACCTTACGCATGCCTGTAACACATCCGCCAGGTCTAAAGTGATGTGGAAAAATAAGCAGCCTCCAGCTGCGTAAGGCCAGAGATAATTATTAATTATTTTTGAAAGGAAGTGTTCGGTGCTGTCTGGGAGGTAAATGCTGGAAGCCGGGCAGATGCTGACACCGTTGGATGCCTTCAGGCAGTTGTGACAGGGAAAACAGGATCACCGATTTGTTAGAGTTGGAAGGGACCTCAGGAGACGCCTAATCCAACCCTCAACCAAAGCAGAGTTCCCTGGAGGTGAAGCAGGATCTCCAAAATCAGGGTATATGTATTAATAAAACATTTCTATTTTGCTCAGGCTGTCCCAAAATAAAGCATTTTTTCCTTCTATTGGAGTAATTCCCATTAAAGTGATTTCAGGTAACATATCCCAATTCCAGACTGCTGACTCGCCCTCAATATGGGAATCTCAGAGCTACAAAGACAATTATCCCAGGAAAACGTAGGGATTCATTAAGCAGTGGCACCTTCCTCTGCAGCTTTTTTTGGAAAAAGTCAGGCCTTGTTTCACCCCAGTTTGGTTGCCAGGAGCCCAGAAAACCATTGTGCTTCAGACTTGGCTCTGGAGAGCCAAAACCCCTTCCCCTCGTTTGCTGCAGGAGCTGGAAAAGCAAACCCAGGATCACTCAGGGATTTTCCTTGGATGTCACAGACAGGACAGTCACACACAAGGATTTTCCTCGGATGTCACAGACAGAGCAGTCACACACAAGGATTTTCCTCGGATGTCACAGACACAGCAGTCACACTCAGGGCTTTTCCTCGGATGTCACAGACACAGCAGTCACACACAAGGATTTTCCTCGGATGTCAGAGACAGGACAGTCACAGAGGACTTTTCCTTGGATGTCACAGACAGAGCAGTCACACACAAGGATTTCCCTTGGATGTCACAGACAGGGCAGTGACACTCAGGGCTTTTCCTTGGATGTCACAGACAGGACAGTCACAGAGGACTTTTCCTTGGTTGTCACAGACAGAGCAGTCACACACAAGGATTTTCCTCAGATGTCACAGACAGGACAGTCACACTCAGGGCTTTCCCTCGCATGTAACACTGTGGCACATCCTCCCCGGGGGAAGATGATCCAGGCCAGGCTGTGATGTTGCGCTCACACATTATCGCAGGTGTTTGTGGCTGGACACTGAGCGTTCCCAGCTATCAGACACCAACAGCACCTGGCAGGAGGAAACAGCTCTGACTGCTCCTCAACGGGGCAAAACCAGCCAAGCGTTCTGTCTGCAGAGGACAACCCCGATTTCCAGGGAAGTGAACAGCTTGGACATGGATCGGGTTACAATAGCCAGAGACAGGAGTGCACCACATGAATTTGCACCACAATGCAGACGGAACAACTCTCAGTGGTGTTTTCAGCGCAGGAACAAAATGAAGCCAGGAAGGGAAGAGAGAAAACAGTAGAACGATCACAGGGAAAAACGGGAGCTGTATTACTTCACAGAAACACAAAACCACATAAAACTCCATCAATAGCCGGTACCAAACAAACACAAAGGTGGGAAATTATCCTTTCACATCTGGGAGAGCAGCCACCTGACCTCAGAAGGCTCAAGAGACTCCAAATTCAGTTCTTTGCCACTACTCCTCAGCCTAACCTCCTTCAACCTGCTTTGCAAAACGCAGCAATCCCAAATGGCTCCTATTTTGCAGTCCCCAGATCCTCCTCCAGTCCTTGCATTCCCTCTGAGCTGCCTCCCAGCAGTAATTAAGAAAAGCAAACCTGTTCATTACACAGGGCAAATTATTCATTCATTTTCCACGGATCCACACATCTAATGCACGTGTATTCAGGGCTGGGAGGCCGGAACTGATAAATTTGAAAATGCTTCTTCTAAAATTCCCTCCTTCTGTTACAAAATTCATGCAAAGCATTCAGTGACAACTCTACTTGTAGAGCTACTTGTAATAACTTTTAGTTTTGAACAGAAACAGCTCCTAGCTGCTTGCTGGAGTAGCACAGCAATAGCAGAATTAGGCAGCCCAGTATATTTCAAACAATTTGAGCTCCAAATGAATGTCGAGGCCAAGAGGATGTTTTTCTTAGCGGAAGAAATACAAGCATCCTGGATTTTGTTTTCCTGCTAATAGGTATAAAGAAGAATAAACAGCTGCTTTTTGTTTCCCTGAAAATATTTGCATTAAGAAGATCTGCAGATTCGTTTTGAAATTGATGTCACATCTTTTTTCAAATGAGTACCAGCTGTTTGCTTTGCTTGTTTATAGCAGGCCATGTTGCAAGGATTTTTTTGTTTGTTTTTTAAGATGTAGGACCAGACTCTTGCAGGCAGGCTGCAGTTTGGGGTGGGGAGTGGATCCCAGAAGGCAGAAGGTCCATGGATGTCACCACCATCCTGCCTTCTGCTGGGATTTGTGGAGAGGTTGGCACCAAAGCCAGCAAATTCAGGGATATTCCATGAATCCAAGTGCTGTGAGGTACCCAAACCTGCTGGCATGGATCACCCACCTACAGGAAAGGGCACCCAAAAGGGTTTGTGGCAGGCATTACCCCCTCTAAAGCAAGGGTCTATAAACAAAGGAAGAAAACAGTGATGTCAGTTGACATCTTAAGGGCCCAACAACATCAGATTCATGTGCAATTAATAACAAGGCTTTTGATCCTGCAATCAGCAGCTCTAAAATCCATGTGCTTTCCCTGTACATTTGATTCCATTCGAGGAAGCAAAAGGATAAACACTTATTAGCATTACAAAGTACTTTTCACGTTCTGCCAGAACTTCCTGAAGCATTTGTGGTCCAGCATGATGTGGTTTTTATTTTATCCTCCTGCATGTGTGGTGAAAAACTATTTATTTTGTTTATTCCAGCATTTATCCAGGACCAAGAGTGACTGTGAGAACAAGGTCTGAGAGAAAACCTTCATGCTTCACTGAATAATCATTTTTTTAATAATGAAAAAAACATCTTGAGCTTTTTTCTTTTTTTTCTTTTTTTGGTCAGATTGCCCATTTTCTTTCATGGCACTTGAAAGATATGTAAACTTTTATTATGAGTTCTCATAAATTGAATTTATTGCTGCAAGAGTCTTCCAGCAATGGTAAAGTTTAGCTTGCTGGGTTTTATTAGTCAGAGTCAGTAAAACAGCAGCATCACTTGGTTTAAGGCTGAAAAACGAGTGTTTCTTGGAAACTAATATAGGAAAAAGGTACCTACAACACTACCCAATGTCTTGGAATTCTATGTTCAAGCCACAGATAGTTCTCACTATGGAGATCTTTATACACAGTGTCAAAATAGCACACCAACAATAAAAGAGTTCCCCATCCTGACTCCAAAGCAGCTTTGCTGAGTGTGCTCTTGGAATTTAAAAGTTTTTAGAGTTTCCCCGTTTCCTGCAGGAACTGATGAGTAACTCTGAATACCACATTTAATGAAAAACAACATATCACCCATTTAGTGTGAGGTTTGAGGCATTCCCCTCCCTGCACTAAAAATTCTGAACCAGACTTTTTTCCACTCCATCAGCACCCAGGCAGATCTGCTCCTTTGGTTAATGGAAAGGATAAACCCAGCAGCAGCCCAAGACGCCCATGCACTGCAGGACTGCTGGGATCCCTCATGTTCCAGCACATCCCACTCTGCTGCATATCCTAGGACTCTGTTTATTCCTCTTGCAGCTGCCCCTTTAACTTTGTATTTTCAGCTCAGAACACTTGAGACACAGGAGCTGTCATTAGTCTGAGCAAGGAGAGCATTGAGGACATTCTAGTCAAACTTGGTCATTAACTAGCAATAATGTCTGTGGTTTGTTATTAAAACAGAATCAAGGAGAAGCTGATTAAACAGAGCAGAAAGAAACAAAACTTTCCATTCCCTTACTTTTTCCTTGACACGTTGCACTTCATTTGAAGCCTGCTAATATACCAGCCAAAAGAATTGTAAGGGCCTGCCTGGATTCTTTCTTAATACAATGGTCACGGTTCAGTAGTTAGAATCTGTATAGAATTAGCCAGAGACATGGACGAATGGAAAAACATACTAAAAGGCTGAAAAATAGCACTTTTTCATGGGCTTGTTCATTAGAAAACCTCATCAATACAGCACAAGGAGTTTTTCTCTTTCTACTATTCTAAAAAATGATCACAAAATAGTACACAGAAAATAAAGACACAAAATGTCAGAGCATTGCTTTTGCCTGGAATTTCAGAGTTGGCAAAAACTCAGGTCAGTGTTTCCATGCAAGTGCTTTCCTGCTGAGATTTTTGGGGCAAACTTCATGTTCACAGCAAAAGCAGCTCAGAGTAGAATTAGCACAAGGAGCTGTGACACATCTTGTCCCATTTTTCCAAGTTCTGCTTCAACCAGCCATACCTGACAGCTGGAACCAGCAGCACCACACACTGAATCCAACCAAAGTGGCGTGGAAATCCATCAGCACAGGCACAGAACGTGCTAATTAACGTGGATGTGATCCCCATGGAAAGCCTGTGGGATGTTTCACTGCAGCACAAGCTGTCCCTCCTAATGCAAGCCCAGCCTCAGAGGATTGTTCACCCCACAGCATCCAACTGCCATCCACAGAAAATCAATAAGAACAGCACAGGAAACTTAATGGAGTTGCTGGCACCTTTCCCATTTCAGGGCAAAGTCCTGCTGAGGAGGGGTTTCTTTCTCCTCAGACTGTTTTGTTGTTGTTGTTGCTTGGATAGCTAAAAGGTTTTCAAAGAGAGAAAGAAGCATCAGTGTCTGTTGGTGAATTGGCTTGTGCTTGGAGGAAAAACCCAACACACCTGAGTGGAGATTGAGAGTTGGAGGTTCCCACCCAGGTCTGAGCTCTCTGTAACATCAAAGAATTGTTCTGGAAGTACAGGAAACAGGGAGTGGGGGCCCACACCGAGGCTGTGTCAACCATTACGAGCAGATAACTCCTACACTGCTGCCTTCCTGTGCAGATCTTGGCAGAAAAATAAATAAAAAATATATGTGTGGGAGGTGATTCATGTTATTTAAATCTATGGGAGAAGTTCCATGTGTATTCTTTGGAAAAGAGGAGAGCAAGAGTGTATTAGTATCCAGTGGGGAAATGACACAAGGGATGCTTTAGGATTCTTTGAGAAAATAGGATAAGAGGTGATATTTTCATGCTGACGAAAGTTCAAGATTTAAAAGAAACTTGCTGGGAACTTTTGAAACAAAAACTCATCCTGCTCTATGGACAAGCCAGAGTTGAAAGGAATTCTGTTCTGTTGAAAAGGGTTTGAATTCTGGCTGGTGCAGTTCCAGAGGAGCTCCTCACCTCCAAGTGCAGCTATGGAGCCATAGAATCCTTCTGGTTGGAAAAGCCATGGAATCCAAGCTGTGCCTGATCCCCACCTTGTCCCCTCCCCAGAGCACCATGTCCAGGCCTTCCTTGGACACCTCCAGGGATGGGGACTCCAAACCTCCCTGGGCAGCCCCTGCCAGGGCCTGAGCTCCCTTTCCATGGGGAAATTCCTGCTGCTGTCCACCCTGAGCCTGCCCTGGCCCAGCCTGAGGCTGTTCCCTCTGCTCCTGTCCCTGTTCCCTGGCAGCAGAGCCAGATCCCCCCAGCTGTCCCCTCCTGGCAGGAGCTGTGCAGAGCCAGGAATTCCCCCTGAGCCTCCTTTGCTCCAGGCTGAGCCCCTTTCCAGCTCCCTCAGCCTCTTCTGGTGCTCCAGCCCCTTCCCCAGCTCCATTCCCTGCTCTGGACACGCTCCAGCCCCTCATGTTCTTGTTGTGGTGAGGGTCCCAGAACCTGACACAGCTTTGGACATGCATGGATCTTCCACTGGACACCAGGGAAGCAGCAATTTTGAAGAATAATAATGGTACTGGGATCCCCAGTCCTGCCTCTGCCTTATCTGATGGCCTTCTGCTGAAAACCTAAGCAGTGTCTAACTCTAGTGAGCAGCACTTAATTCCACACACAACTCAGTCAGGTATATTGCTAACAAAACCAGGGATACAAAAGCTGAACCTACTTCAACCAGAAGCTGACTTCCACCAGAGAAATACAGGGCTCATTTTGAAGCTTTCTGGATCATTTCCTGCATTTATTCATACACTTTTTTACTGGAAAGAAAGGAGAGGGGAGAGCACAGGGGAGAAAGGAGGGAAGGAATCCTGGGATAGCACATGCTGGGCTGTAAAATGCAAAAAAGGTTTTTCAAAACTGCATGTTCTAAACATCACCTTGGAGTCCCACAATAATAAATACTTGATATTACACTGTGAGGGTCTAACTGCCAAGTAACTATAGCAATGGAGAGAAAAGCCTGTCTTTGGACACATTCCCTCCTGCCTTCATTTTTCCCTGGGGTGGGGAAGGGGTACAGAGAATGTGCTCTAGATCCTTAATGGATAACGTTTTCCAGATCCCCCTCTCAATGACTCTGGGATTTAAAAGCAGCAGAGTGATTTCTCCAAAGGAAGCTGAACGTTCAGAACAATTACCCTGAACTATTCCATCCCCTCGGAAAGGGTTTAATGCACCAGGTCCTGAGGTGAGGCTGTCAGGATACATTGAGACACAGCAACACAACCCTTTATGAAGTGCCTCACAATCCAGCTGCTCACCACTGCTTCCTTCATCCCAAAAAACAGCGTTTTCCAGGGAGCCCAACAGCCTGAAAATGAGTAAGTGTGAAGTGAGACTACACTGGCCTGCACTCAGCATTTGTTTTTGCCAACAGAAGACCATATTTCTGGGTTGCTTTTAAATACTGCCTTCTGGAATTTAATTTTCAGGATGAAAATTAAAGAATTATTTTGGAGGCTTCAAGTTATCTTTCTCCTCTTGATATTTTCCAGAGCTGTTTGGAAAGGGGAGGGTGGAGCTGGCACTGCTGGGGCAGTGGTTTCAGAAAGCACTGCTGTAGCTACTCAGGGAAAAAACTGCTGGATCATGTTGGTATTTTTATAAGTAACTCGATGCATGGTTCTATTTTGGATACCAGCTATGCAGAAATGCAGACTGATTTGAGCAAATTGCTGGGGGAGGAAGAGAAAAGGAAGATTCCCTTACAGAACAAGGGCTGCCTTCTAAAGGGAAACCCCTTGAACCCTCAGGGGCTCAGTTTAACCATGTGCCTTTTAACATAAGTTTTTAAAAGCCATTTAGATTTTATAAGGAAGAGAAAATAATGGTTAATTGTGATTGTTCCGTTATATGTGAAGGAGTTGAACCAAACCAATGAAAAGTAAAAATCTTCATCGTGACTCTAGATCAAAACCAGTTGTACTTTTAAGGTAAAGACCTAAACCAACAATAACTTAATTAATTTTTTACCAATTTCAAGAATTTTTCACTTCTGTTTGTAGCTTTAGTCTGTAATTGACTTGTGAAAGAACTTCCAGTTTTATGAAGCAGCAGAGCCTCCTCCACCTCCATAAAAAAATTGCCAGAACTTGAAGAAATCAAAACAAGTAATCACAGCTAAAAACTGCCTCACAGTGTGAATGGGGACATTAGTACTTGACAAACGCCCTGGGGTTTTTTTCTCATGGCTTCTAGAGAATGCCTTCCAGGCAGCCTACACACCATTTGCAACACAAAATTCATTAGAGTAGGTTTGAAGACATTCACAGTTATCTGGCTGGCTCCACAAAGCTGTAGCACGAAGGGTGGGCTGAAGCCCCAGAAGTCAGTGGGAACCCTTCCCCCAACCTCTTCTTCTAAAATTAGAAAATACATGTGTATATATACAGGATGAAATTCTTCACACTTCTGTCAGGGTGGGGAGGCCCTGGCAGAGGGTGCCCAGAGCAGCTGTGGCTGCCCCTGGAAGTGTCCAAGGCCGGTTTGGACTGGGCTTGGAATAATCTGGGATAGTGGAAGGTGTCCCTGCCTAAGGCAGTGAGTGGAATGGAATGAACTTTAATATTCCTCCCAACCCAAACCATTCTGTAATTCTGTGATTCTCACTATCAATCTATTGTGTGGAACAACTTCTTGAATGTGGCAGAATGATCTTGCTGAGATTATTTGGCTCCTTTTCTCAAATAAACAAGAGTGTGGGGGCCCAGGTCACTCTTAAAATGAGGTGATTCCTGGGATATTGATAGGGATTAACAACAGCTGTCACAGACCTGTACCTCATGTCAGGTCCTGAGGTGCAGCTGAGGCCAGAAAGCAAAAAGCACAGAATTACTTGGGTTGGAAAGGATTTCTGGAGATCATCATTTCGACCTCCCTGCCAAGGCAAGGACACCTGGAGCAGGTGACACAGGAATTCATCCAGGTGGGTTTGGAATGTCTCCAGCGAGGGAGACTCCACGCCCTCCCTGGGCACACGTTCCACTGCTCTGCCACCCTCACGAAATGTTCTCCCTCCTGATGTGATGCAGGAGTTGTGTAGGATGTAGGACCATTGCCAGGGAAAACCTACACGGGAGTGTGTGTCCAGTGATGTACCCAACGCTGCAGTGAGAAACTTGGCCCTGCAGCACAGCTTGGCTCTTACCATGGATGAGGCGAGAGCCCTGCGGGCAGGGGGGCGGCGGGCGCGGGCCCAACCCGGGCGCCTGCGAGGAGGTAGGGATGCTGCCATAGGCTGAGGGAGACGAGGGCTAACAAGGACACAGCGGGAGCTCTAGACGGAGAGATGGAGCCCGGGACGGGCTGGGGACGTGGCGAGCCCGGTCTTACGGGGAAAAACGGCGTTTTGGGCCGGATCCTACGAGGAAAAAGGGGATTTTGGGCTGGGCCCAAGGTCGGGCGCGGCGGCCATGACGCCCTCCCGTCGGTTACCATGGTAACGGAGGCGCAATCTCGCGAGATCTGTCGGCGCGGGCGATAGGTGGAGCACAAGTTCTCGCGAGAGTTGCGCGGGGGAGGAGGTGAGGGGACGGGCAAGATGGCGTCGGAGGGCGACCTGGGCAGGAAGTGGGACCGGTGTGTGGCGGACTCCGCCGTCAAGCTGGGTAAGGGCGGCACGGCCACGGCGGAGCGGGAGGGCCCGGGGAAGAAAGGTGGTGGTCCCCTGGGCTCCCCGAACCTGGGAGAGCGGCCGCCGGCGTGTCCCCGCGGTGCAGGGCCCACTGTCGCCCGCCGCCCCAGCTTCGCCTCAGAGCGGTTGTGAGCTCGCGAGGGGCTCAGGGTGTCCGGAGGATCCGCCCTCATCGCTGCCCCCGGCGTTGGGTAGAGCCGGCGGCCCCGGGACTGGCAAGGTGACCTTGGCCTCGGGCTCGGACCCCCGCCGGGCCCTCTCCCAGCTCTGCGCCCCGGCCTGGCCCTGGCTTACCGCGGTCCGGGCGTGTTTGGCCTCTGGTACTCCCTTTATTGAAGGTAAGATGTTTCCGTGGGAAATCTGGCCTCCGTAGGAAGTCTGGGAGGATTGAATGAGCGGCGGGCAGGCACGACCGGCTGCTGGCGTGCCGCGACCTCGCCCGCTTTCGGCTTTGCTGCGACGGTGGGTTTGGAATCAGTCTGTGCAGAGCTGTTCACATCACTCCGTGTGTGAGGGGGGCTGCGTTTATTAAAAGCAATAGGCAGCGTGACACGCTGAGGGCTTTGGCACGTGTCACTTAGTACAGCGTGTGGAGTGTGACATTGAGAAGCGCCGTCCGTGTCCCAGCCCTGTAGTTCTGCTTTTTTGTCAAGTAGGGGAACAGTTCTGTTGGGTTTTTCTGTATTTATTTGCCCTTAAAGTGAGAGTTATGCATATGCCTGAGTTTTCTCAATGGTAGCAAACCATTCGCAAGGTTCCTCTGAGTACTGTGAGTTTTGGGGGTGGTGGTGGCAGCGCCGTGCCCACCCTGTGACCGGCTGCCAAGCGGCACTGGGCAGAGCTTGTGGCTTCACAAAACGTGTTCACAAACCCAAACCTTCAAATGCAATGTATAGAGCAAGAAGTGCAGTGTCTGACACAAAAGATATTCCATGTTGGTGCAGATGTCTCTTTTAGAACCATAAATAATATCTGGGAAATGTGAATGTTTATTTCTTGTTGCTGTAGTGGCCTTGTGCTTGAAAGCTGATGAAGAGGAGCTCGGGGCTTTTAGTTGCCTAATGCTTTTCCATTAGAAAAGATGTTTAATAATTTTAAGTAAACTGAAACTTCCATTGTTTACAACAGACCTTTGAAAAGTGTCAAGTGCTCCAGAGCAGTGTTTTTCCTTATGAAATTCTATTCAGGTTTGTCTGACAAACATATCCGGACATGTTTATGTTTCCATAGCATTGGTTGCTTTATCATAAAATATTAAGTATGCCAAATTATAAACAAGAACTTGTTCCAATGGTGCAGCTGCACATGTCAGAGTCCTGTACATCCCCTGCCCTGGAGGCTGAAAGAAGTGGATACAGGGTTGGTTTTACAGAATCACAGGCTGGTTTGTGCTGGAAGGGACCTTAGAACTCATCTCATCCCATTCCCTGCTATGGGCAGGGACACCTTCCACTATCCTAGGCTGCTCCAAGCCCAGTCCAGCCTGGCCTTGGGCACTGCCAGGGATCCAGGGGCAGCCACAGCTGCTCTGGGAAATATGTGGCAGGGCCTCACCACCCTCACAGGGAAGACTTTTTTCCCATTATCCAACCATATCCTGCCTCTGTCATTGGGAAGCCATTCCTCCTTGTCCTATCTCTTCAGGCCCTTGCAAACAGTTTCTTTTTCTCTTTCCTGTCAGCTCCCTTCAGGTACTGGAAGGCTGCAATGAGGTCACCCCAAAACCTTCTTTTTTCCAGGCTGAACAATCCCAATTCTCTCAGCCTTTCCTCCCAGCAGAGCTGCTCTGTCCCTCTGATCATCCTGGTGCCTCTGGACTCTCTCCAGCAGCTCCAGGTGCTTGCTGTGCTGGGCCCCAAGGCTGGAGGCAGCTCTGCAGTGGGAGTCTCACCTGATTGTGCAGAGGGGCAGAATCCCCCTTTCCTGCTGCCCACGCTGGGAATCAGCCCAGGGCATGGGGAGTTTCTGGGCTGGGTCATGTCCAGCTCTCATTCTCCAGCTCCTCTCACACTCCCAGGTCCTTCTCCATGGGGCTGCTCCCAATCTCTTCATCCCTCAGCCTGGATTGAGCCTGGGCATTGTCCTGACCCATGTGCAGCACCAGCACTGCTATTGTTAAACCTCATGGGATTCCCATGGGCTGCTCCTCAGGCTTGCCCAGGTCCCTCTGGACAGCCCTGGCCTTCAGGGACAGTTAGCTTGGTGTCTGTCACCTGCACTCCTGGCTCTGCAGTGGGCATTTCGTTTTGGTGTTTTCTTCCATCTTGGAATGGCAGCAAAAGAAAGAACCTGCTTTGCCTTGTGCTCCAGAGGATTCCCAGTGTTGGCTTCACGAGGATGCTGAGTAGAGATCTCAGTCAAATTCATGTTTTTATTGGACTGCCCAAAAAGGTCAGGTGTGCTGCATCTCTTTATCTTCACACCAAACCCAGTGGGATGGGCTCAGACACATGTTTCTCTTGATGTTTGAGGGCACTTTCCTGGTTTCTGTGCTTTTAGAATTGATCAGTAACTGTAGCATTTGTACTGGCAACCTCCTGCCAGAACTGTGTGCTGACAACAGAAATTTTCCTGTGGTATCCCAGTGGGAATGATTGTTTTCTCTGCAGGGACATTAAAACTGCGAGTGGTTGTTTTGATTGGTTTTGTAATATTACTGCAAAGTTTGCTGGAGTTCCCAGTAAATTATCAAGGGTGATTGTTGTACTGGAAAGAAAGAAGGGAAGAAAATAAACTTTTTTACTTGAGGATTTAGTTGTTATATGGGATACAGGATTTGGTAAACATCTTTTTTCTTCAGACTTTTCCCTTTGGTGGCCAAAATTTTCTTCCCAAACGCTCCTTTACATCCTTCTCGAGTGCTACAGCCAGAGAGATCTTCCCAGCTACTGGCTGGGGAAAAACAAACATGGTGATTAGCCTACTGTTTTCCCATTCCAGACTCTAAATAAAGGAAAGCTCTGAATTTCTGGAGCCTGGCATGCGTGACATTTCCCAGTGTCTGTGAGAACTGTGAACAGATAACTCGTGTGGATTAGTTTGAGGGCTGATGGGACAGGGGAAACAGAAGAGGGGGACGTAGAGCTCTCAGGCTGGCTTTATTAGCAAAAATGTGATTTAGATTCCAGCTGGGGCTGTGCAGCCTGTCCTTAGCCCATGAGGATTCCCACTATGCTGTGTAAGTCAGGGTTTGTCCTTAGCTCTGGTTGTAGTTGTGCAATACAGTTTTAGGTGGAGACCAGCCTCCTGAAAAAACTTGATCTCCTGCCACTAAAACTTCCAAAATAAATATTTATCTTGTGTTGCATCTTTTGAAATGCTGTATTCTGTTTTCAAGCTCTTGGTCACTACCTGTGTGGATATTGTAATTGAGTATTAACTTTTTCCTGTTAGTTCCAAACAGAGGATGTTGTCAGGCGTTGTTAGGACAGTATTTAATTTCAAAGAGTAACTAAACCTTCTTATGCCTGCACAGAACATTGAGCCATTGTTACATGATGCTCGTGGTCACCTCGTTTTTATTAGGATATTTATTTGTTTTGCTGATGATGAGGCTGTATCCAGGTGGTTTTGTTCTTCTCCCAGATGTAGTTGTGAGCACAGTGTTTGTGTGCAGGGACTGGGTTGTGCTTTCCTAGCTCACCAAGGGGTTTCCAATGGACAGTCCAGGTCCTGCTGGCTCTGGCTTTGCACCATCCTCAGGGCTTTTCACCCAGGCAGTCATTTAAATAATTTAACTTTCTGTTCCTTTTTTTCGTTCTGATCCTGAGTTTCATGCACAAAAGCTACTTCTTCTTTTCTTACAGAAAACTTGTTTTGTTTGGAGTGTGGAAACAGAGATTGAACTAGTGTGGCTTTCTTTTCCTTCCCAGCTTGCAAACCTTCCTCAACTCCTGTGTCCCCCCCAGCCTTCACAGCCATTCCTTCCTTTTCATCAGCAGAGCTCTGCAGAGGAGGTGTGATGAAGTAAACTGTGGTCTTCCTCCATCCTGCAGGCTGCAAACCCTGTTCAAAGGGTTGGTTTGTTTGTTTAACTGATTGATAGTTCATGGCTGTTTATTTGGAAAGACAATTACTCACAAAAGATTGACAGAGGTGGTTTTTTTTGGTGTTTTTTTTTTATTTTTTTTGCTGAAAGGCTGTAATTTTGGACAAATTATCATTATGTGCTGTTTCCAGGGGACAGAGAAGCAATAAAGAGTATGTGTGGAGGGAGAGGGAGGTTTATGTGCCCACATGTCTTGGTTTGTTTTGAAGCTGCTGTTGTTGTTTTAAATGGGTTGAGTGCTGTAATTTCCCTGACACTGCAAGGAAATCCTAGGGAAGCTGTTTGCTTCTTGACTTGTGTGCATGAAGTTGCTGTGTTGGAAGTGAATTTTTTTTCAGGAGAGAAATGTTTTGATGTATGTCTGTGATTGACCAAAATTCAGCCTGGAAGCTTGTAAATAAGCCAGTGTAGTGATTTCATTTTCCTCTAATCCTCTGTTTTGACATCTGAAAATAAAATGCTTCTAATTTCCATTTAATTTTTTTTTAAGAGAAAAGGGCACTTTGAATTCTCCTGCAACTGTTAACTTGATTTCTTCTGCCTTTTATCATCTGGCCTGCTTGAATGTTCTGTTAATGGCAAGGATGAAATTGTATTGTTTGTGTCATTCCACAGATTGGATATTTCAGAAAGAGTCATTGTATGGATTGCAATGTCAGTATTTTTAAATAATCCTTCACATGGTTATGAATAGGATAAAGTCAGTCTATGTAATGATAAAACTTGATTACACTTTCTGAAAACCGGATTAGACTTTGTCTAAATATACAAAAATCCTGAAATTCTTGTTTTGAAGTGTTTTTTTTGCTTGGCAGTGGCCATCCAGTCTTAGCTACCAGGCCAGAAGGATTGTTCCAGACTCCTTTGGGTTTTTGTTTTTAGTGCTGGAGAGCATGGATATTATATGAGCACACAACTGCATTGTTGTGTGAGCTTTGTTGGAACCCCAAGTTATTTTTCTTGGTTGTACAGAAGATCCAGCTCTAGCAGTTGTGTCTTGCAGCAGACCAAGTAGTGTAAATAGGAACTGCTCATGGCTCAGGCTGTGCAGGGAGGCAGCACAGACAGCAAAAAGTGTTTTCCTTGGAAGAGCTGGGCAAGTGCTGTTCTGAGAATAGGCTTTTAGTCCAAAATCTAACAGCAGTATTTAGTTATGATGTTAGCAGAGCTCTGAATACAACGTGCATTTACAAATTTAAGGGATATCACCTTCTGTGGGAAGAAAAAGACAGGAAACTCTTTAGGAATCCAGGTCTCCTCCTAACTGCCTTGTGCCCTGCTGCTCCCTTGGGTGAGTCAGGGAGCTGTGCCCTGCTGGGGTGTGCCCCTCCCGCTGTGCCAGCCTGCTCCTGGTGGCCTTTGCAGCAAGAGAACTGGAGGGAAGAGCTGTGACAATCCCAGATTGCAAAGCCCAGACCTCCTAAGCTCTGCTTCACAGGAAATGAGCCCAAAATGCCCTGACTTCCTGAACCTCATGCATTAGTGCATTGATAAGGTGCCAGCTCTGCCTTTTTTGGAGGTGGCATGCAGTGGCAGTGCCCAGGGGAAAGGGACTGTAGCCAAGTAATATCCTGAAGTTTGGATCCTTGAGAAGTTACAGCAGTAGGTGGGAACAAGACTTCATTGTTTTTTATATCAGAAGCAGTTTTCTGAGAAAATCCTTTCAGGGCTGCTGGCACATCCTTTTTGATAATAAATGAATAGTGAGAGGTTTGAGAAGTTTCAGGCTCCCTTTCTCTTCATTCCTGCCAGTGAGATGCCCCTGAAACTCTTTCTTGCTCTCAGTTGCCTCTGTTTCTGAGCTGGGCCAGCAGACGTCAGTACTGGCCAGCCTGTGCTGGCTGGGTGTGAAGCAGCAGCACCACCAACCCTCAGAGCTGGGCTGCCCTGAGTGTGCTATGTTTACTCCTGCTAAATCTTTCTTTTCAGCAATGTTAGTGTTTTTGTTAGCAGAACATGTAGTTGCAGTAAGACAAGGAAAAGTTACCTGTCACAGGGGTATTTTCTGTGTTATGAGAATTTTGCTGATTCCTTATACAGGAGCTTCTAAAGCAAGCACAGCCCTGGCTTGTCTGAAAGCTTGGTGCAGCACTGATCACAGAATCCCAGGATGGTTTGGGATGGGAGACACCTTAAAGTTCATCCAGTCCCACCCCTGCCATGGTCAGGGACACCCTCCAGGCAGTCCAGGTTGCTCCCAGCCCCATCCAACCTGGCCTTGGACACTTCCAGGGATTTCTCTGGGAAATCCTGGGCTAGGGCCTCCTCACCATCACAGGGAAGTTGCACTATCTGATCGTGGAGCAACTTCCACTCCTCTTCCCTTTTAAAGGAGGGAGAAAACATTTGTGCCCTCAGGTCTCCCAGTTCATTCACCAGTCTCTGGTGTGAGGTTGAAGTTTCTGGTCCAGTGTCACTGTGGTTCTTGGGACATCACAGGCCCTTTGTGCTGCTTCCTGTGCCTCCAACAGTGCTGATGTTTACCCAGGGTTTGCCTTTGAGCAGCACTTGACCTGACCCTGAAAACATGTCAGGATTTTTGATTATAATGATATTGGATATTCTATTCCAATTTTTCTCTGTTACTACAGTCAGATACTAGTATAAAACAAAACTCTCTTTTTTCTGCTTCCTTCTTGAGTACTTGGTATATAATTTCACTGTGTTTTCTTCTAGTGTCCGTGCTCATTTTTCTGTCTGCTCTGCAAACAATCCACACCACAGGGGAGGTGGGAATGAAAGCTTCAAAGTTGGTGTTTGAAGAAAATCTGATTCCTGCCACTAAGACCTTGCAAAGAGTCTGCTTAAAATGAATTCTCTCCGTAAATAAGTGATTTCATGGTCTAAGATTTCTAGCTGGTGCTAAGTGCTGCCCTGTGAAAGCCCTGATGTATGAAGGCAACTTCCCTCCACATTTTTGCAAAGCAATTCTTTCTGTATCTTGTCGCAGTGGAATTGGGGGCTGAAGCTCTCAGTTTTGTGTTAGTCTGTGTGGAATGGCAAATGAAAATAATAGTTTTCATTTTGGGATTAAGTAATTGAAAACCTTCCAGCTGCTATAGTAACAGCAACACATCTGCCAGATGTCAGTGAGCATATTTTAATCCTTCTATTTTAAGTTTCAAGCTATTGAAGCAAAGTACATCTAGGTGTGGCTGTGTTAGTAGCTGCCTCAGCCTGCAGCTACTTGGGTAGCCTAGGAGAGAACCATGTAATATCACTGTTAGAGTGACTGTTGATTAAATTGATAGAAAAAGCTTTTCCCAGATGTTCTTATGGGGCAGGAGCCCGTGCTGAAGATTTGTGTTTCTCTCTGAGACACTTTTATGATGTCCTGTTGAGTATACAGCGTGTGCTCTCCTGCGTGTTAGATTGATTGGAGGTACTGGGACGTTTTTCTTGGAAGGTGTAAGAGCCAAAAAAGTAAGAAAGAGAAAGTTTTGGTGCCTGGGCTTGCTGCCTAATGCCAATTCCGTGTGGCTGGGACACGTACTGGGGAGCAGGGGTGAGGTGTCCACACAAGTGTCCTGTCCCCTGTTGACACTGTAAATGAGTTTAGGCTGAAGTGATGAATGTGGGGTGGAAGAGGCTGTTTTTCTAGTTAAACATTTTAAACTGTCAGAGAAGGTGAAGAATGGGTTGTACTCTTTCCTGTGGCCTTTTCCCTCCAAAGAGTCGGTCATGCAAGAAAGGGAGGAAAAATGTGCCTGGCATGGATCAAGCCCTTTGCTTTTCCATGTTCGTTTGTTTTTATTGTAAGATAAACCTTTCATGTTTTATTGTTATGAAGTTAAAGCCTGGCCTTGAGGTGCTGATCTTCAGGAGGAACAGCTGGAGTGTCCCCTGGTCAGGTGGGCGGCTCTTTGAAGCGACATGTTGCCTCTTTAAGAGGAAATGGAGCATGTGAGAACTTAAACCTGTAAAACTCATCATCAGCTCTGCCATTGTTTATCTGTGGTGTAACTTTATATAGAATTAAGGTGAAATGCATTACTTTGCTCCCGAGGCAAGATGGTTTTGCTCCCCCTTGGTCTTGGAGACACAGGAAATGACCACATAACCACAAATACTTTCTAGTGGAATGGAGATGAGTGACAAACTTCCCACAGAAAGAGGTTCTTAACCAGATGGGCTAAGGAATTAAATGTAGATGAAGGTTCTGGTTTTAAGTTAAAACCAGCTTCTAACTGTTCAAACCAAGTGGAAAAGAGCAAATTCTGCACATGCAGTGGCTGGTGGGAGGGGCAGAGCTGGTGTTTGTAGTGGGCAGGGTGCTGAGATCACAATGGTTTGGAGCACAGGCTGCAGAGTCTGTGCCTCAGTCAGGAGAGGAGTGACCCACGCTGCCTGTGAGATGAGGAAAGCTAAGGTACTTTTTTGGCTTTGTTTCTCAAGTTGCCTCCTTGCACAGAAGGCCAGAACCCATTAACTGTCAGATCTCCTCCTTCACTTCTCTGTAGCATTTTCATTACTTAGAGCAAGGTCTTAGCTATCTTCCCATGATTATTTTGTACTCATTGTCACTGTAGACTCCTTACAGCTGGAATAAAGTGCAATGATGGCCTCTAAAATTGCACAAAAAGTGCATTTGCATGAACAATCCCTTCAAATGAACTGCTTCAGAAAAAGCTTTCTTAAGACAGAGTAGTTTTTCCTAAGTCAGTCATGCTGGACCACATATGTTTAACAGTAGTGTTGGTGTGGGGGAGGGCCTAGTTTGTGTTTTAGGCTTAGGCTGAATTGCAGTTGACATAAATAATAAACTTTTCACCTTTTAAGTGTATTCTGTAGCTTCCCCCATGGCCAACAGGAAGCAGCATTGATGGCATGTGAGTGCAGCCCTTACAGAGGGGCTGTAATGTGAGAGAACATCTAAAGGAGGTGAAGAGAGTACGAGATAATGATAATTTCTGGAAGTAAATGGAAAGTAACTGTATTAATTATAGCTGCTTCCTTAGTGCAGGATTGTGTTAAGACAAGATAGGAAGCAGTTCACCACCAGGCTGGTGAGAAGAATGTGGGTTTGACTGGTGACATGGAAAATGTGGTGACATTAGAAACTGCCCAGGCTGTGCATCGAGATGATGCTGAATTTGTCATCCTGTAAATCATTTCTCATTGATTAGCTAAGCTGTTTGGATTGGCAGAGAGGATCTTCCCAGGGGCAGGAAGTGTAAGACCGGGATTGCTCCCTCATGAACTGGCCACTCAAAGCAGTCCTGGTGCTGTCTGAACAGAAAGAATCCCCACCACCAAGTCCTCATCAGCCCTGGAATGCAACAGCCCAAACCAAACCAGCCCAACTCTGGGCTGTAGGAAGGGAATGGGTTCTGGAAAACACTGTATCCTTAATGGCATAAACGCTGGGGGAGAGCCAGCAGCAGCTGGGCTGGAGCAGAGGTAGGGCAGGAGGGGTTCCAGGGTGAGCTGCAGCTCTGGGCAGGCCTTGATGTCTCTTGCAGGCTGTGGGTGCCACTGCTCAGTGCCACGGGAATGAAGGAGCTGCTCCAAGCAGGGTCCCTTCCTGCCTGAGAGGCACAAACCCCTGAGAGACATCTGAGGGTGCCAGGCTTTCCCTTAGCTGTGCAAATATTGGAGTGCAAGCCTGACCTTCCACGCAGTGCTCAGCTCTGAAGTGTCTGGGGCAGTTATGTCAGGGTGGTGTGGTGTGGGCAGAGCTTTTCCTGTGTGTTTTGTAAGCCTGCTCCCAAGCTGTAATGACCTGGTGAAACTGTTACCTCTGGCACAACTGAACATCTGTAGTAATGAAGAGAGTTTTCAAACCAACTCCCACTTGCAGCTCTCAGTAAATACAGAGAGTAAAGTCCTAACACAGTGAATGTGAGGGGGTTTGCTCAGGTCATGTTTGCTCACCTCTGTCCTAATATTCAGGGGTTTATAATCAACAAAAAATGTGGGATGCTTAGTTAAGGTACAAGGTGGTGCATCCTAATGTACTGAAGATGTCAAGTATTTTTTGAGTGATCTGTTCTTCAGTGGAAACTATCAATGTACTTTATATAAGGAAAAAGTTTTAAAGAGCACAAGGAAACTTAAAAAAAAGAAACATCATGCTATATGCCACGAGGGTACAGGATTCCTTGGCATTGTTCTGGGCTCATCCCACTTACTAATGCTTTCAACAGGATCATGTGCTTTTAGGAATATAAAAAAATATGTATTTTAATTAACTAACTCATAATATTTAATCTCTTCTATTGAAAGGATAGAGTTGAAACCTATAACAGGATGTGTTTGCTACAAAAGAAACCTGAAGCTGTTGGTTTGGGTTTTTTTAATAAGCATATGCATGACTGATTTTTTTTTTCCTTTTTTCAAACTTTTGTACTCCCATGCCTTATCTAAAATTCTTCTCTTCACTGGACATAATTAAAGGTAGAGTTTGCCCACTGAGCTGCAAGTTTTCACTGTGATATTTATTGGGTTCTGAGAGGAGTTTTGCAGACTTGCCTGACATCTTACACAAAATCATAAGCTCACCTTCCAAAGAAAGCAAAAACTTATTTTTAAATATTCCGAGTTCTTTAGTGGGGCTGAATAATTTTGTTTCAACTGCTGCAGTTATTTCTATGTAGAGTATAAGGATGTGAAAAGTCATTCACTCCTAATGTGTTTAAATATGCTCCATAATGAATGTTGTGGATGTGAAAGATAAGCAGCCTGGAGCTTTCTTTGTAAGGTATAGGGTAACACAAAGCTTCAAAGTTCTGCTGCCCTCAGGACACACATTGAAGCAGTTAAAGTACTGAGATAAACGAAATACAATGAGATATTCATCTGCAGAATATGAAGCTCTGAAGAATTGAACACAATAAGTTTTCATTAAAGTGCTTCTCATTTGCTGACAATGAGCCAAATAAATTTTAATTCCACATTGCAGATGGTGACAGAAATTCAGGAACTTTCCCTGGGATGAGAGTATGGTGTGTTTCCCAGATATTTCTGATAATGTACTTATTACATATGTTGGGATTTTAATCTGAATTAGCTGCTTACTTTTACTTAAGAAAACAAGAATTGTTTTTTTCACATTTGTTATGTAAGAACTCTCATTGGGTGTGCTGAAATAATATGTAGTGGATAGTCTACACTATCACAGTCTGATGTTCATGGTCTGAGTTGGAATAAAGAATTACTGTAAAGAACTAAATCATTTTCCATTACTTTGCTTTATCTTTGTCCTCACCTGCTGCATTTCTTCTTACAGGTGCTGGATTTGGATTAGGAATTGTTTTCTCAGTCATCTTCTTCAAAAGTAAGTACACTGCATCAGTCCTGGCTGCCTGGCTTCCCACTTTCCATCTGTTGTAGGTACAGTTAGGAGTCTTAGAGACACATAGAGTTAATCAGCTTGTCAGACCAATTCTTCCATTGTTTGTCCTGTCTTTTCCATTGGAATGGAGTTCCCAAACCTTTTAGCTGTTGGGTAACAAGGTTGTTTTCCATGGCACCTCGCTGAGCTCCTCCTGTGCTCAGCTTGAAATCTTGGAATGGCAGGAGACCCTGAGCCAAATCTCTGGAGCCATGTGTCTACAGACATCAGTTTATGCCAGCCTCACCAGGGCTTTAAATCTCATCTGAGTTCTTCAGCTGTGCTTTAAAACAGAATAATTTTCAGTGTAATGCCTTGAATTCAGAAATTGTTCTCTGTTAAATTCTAACCACGTGTTACTGTCACTCTTCTTCTGTTGTGGGCTGGTTTGGAGGATTTTAGAACTTGAAAATGCCTAGAATGCACCTTCTAGTAATTTGTTCTTTCTTGGTGCTTACAGAACAATATATAACAAGCAGCTTTCCTTGACTTTACTTTTTCCTCTCTGCTTGCCTCTTCCACAGGAAAGACATGGCCTATTGCCTTTGGGTCAGGGATGGGGTTAGGAATGGCTTATTCCAATTGTCAACACGACTTCCAGTCTCCATATCTTCTCCATGGTAAATTTGTAAAAGTAAGTATCAAAGTGTCATGGCTTGAGTCTGGCCCAATGCCAGGCATCCAGGAAAGCCTGGCTTACCATCCCCTGCCACAGCTGGGCAGAGGAGAGAGAAAACAATTAACCAGGGGTTCAGGAGTTGAGATAAGAACTGGGAGAAGGCACTTCAAGGGCAAAAGAAGTTCAACTTAAAGTTGCAAAATGAATTTATTACTAACAAAATCAGAGGAGGATCATGAGAAGTGGAATAAGACCTTGAAACTCCTTTTTTCCCCCAGCCCCTTTCTCCTTCCCACCAACAGTGCAGGGGGTAGGAGGATGGGGATCTTGATCAGTTCATCACCTGAGGTTTTCTTCCCCTGCTCTGGAAGAGAGGAGTTGTTCCCCTGTGAGGCTGTGGGCTCTCTCCCACAGGAGACAGATCTCCATGAACTCCTGCAGCGTG
Organism: Anthoscopus minutus; assembly: GCA_013399455.1. Taxonomy (NCBI): domain Eukaryota; kingdom Metazoa; phylum Chordata; class Aves; order Passeriformes; family Paridae; genus Anthoscopus; species Anthoscopus minutus. Next base: position 124,879 of record VWYI01004799.1, on the reverse strand, counting down.
GCTCCAATCTCACCAGCAGCAATGCTCCCAAACCTGCTGCCAGGTGAATTCCCCCCAGGGGCACACAGCCCCCAACCTGCTGGCTGGGGGTCACTGTTCCACAGGGCCCAGTCCTGCAAGGACAGGCTGCTCCAGCCTGGCAGCACAGCCCCTCTCTCCACTGGGTCTGCAACGGGGGCACAGCCTCCTCCAGGCATCCCCTGCTCCAGTGTGGGCACCTCCCCCTGGGCTCTGGGTGGATCTCTGCATCCCCGTGGATCCCCTGGGCTCTGGGTGGATCCCTGCATCCCCATGGATCCCCTGGGCTCTGGGTGGATCCCTGCATCCCATGGATCCCCTGAGCTCTGGGTGGATCTCTGCATCCCCATGGATCCCTGCATCCCCATGGATCCCCTGGGCTCTGGGTGGATCCCTGCATCCCCGTGGATCCCCTGGGCTCTGGGTGGATCTCTGCATCCCCATGGATCCCCTGGGCTCTGGGTGGATCTCTGCATCCCCATGGATCCCCTGGGCTCTGGGTGGATCTCTGCATCCCCATGGATCCCCTGGGCTCTGGGTGGATCTCTGCATCCCCATGGATCCCCTGGGCTCTGGGTGGATCTCTGCATCCCCATGGATCCCCTGGGCTCTGGGTGGATCTCTGCATCCCCATGGATCCCCTGGGCTCTGGGTGGATCTCTGCATCCCCATGGATCCCCTGGGCTCTGGGTGGATCTCTGCATCCCCATGGATCCCCTGGGCTCTGGGTGGATCTCTGCATCCCCATGGATCCCCTGGGCTCTGGGTGGATCTCTGCATCCCCATGGATCCCCTGGGCTCTGGGTGGATCTCTGCATCCCCATGGATCCCCTGGGCTCTGGGTGGATCTCTGCATCCCCATGGATCCCCTGGGCTCTGGGTGGATCTCTGCATCCCCATGGATCCCCTGGGCTCTGGGTGGATCTCTGCATCCCCATGGATCCCCTGGGCTCTGGGTGGATCTCTGCATCCCCATGGATCCCCTGGGCTCTGGGTGGATCTCTGCATCCCCATGGATCCCCTGGGCTCTGGGTGGATCTCTGCATCCCCATGGATCCCCTGGGCTCTGGGTGGATCTCTGCATCCCCATGGATCCCCTGGGCTCTGGGTGGATCTCTGCATCCCCATGGATCCCCTGGGCTCTGGGTGGATCTCTGCATCCCCATGGATCCCCTGGGCTCTGGGTGGATCTCTGCATCCCCATGGATCCCCTGAGCTCTGGGTGGATCTCTGCATCCCCATGGATCCCCTGGGCTGCAGGGTCACAGCTGTCTCACCATGGTCTCACCCCAGGCTGCAGAGAAATCTCAGCCCCAGTGCCTGGAGCACCTCCTGCCCCTCCTTCCCCACTGCCCTTGGTGTCTCCAGGTTGTTTCCCTCACATGTTCTCACCTCCTGCTCCTCTCTGTCCAGAATTAAAACTGCACCACTACCTTTGTTTTGATTTTCTCCTTAAATCTGTAATCCCAGAGGCGTTACCATCATCTCTCATTGGCTCAGCCTTGGCCATGTCCATCTCCAGAGCCATCAGGGACTGGCTCTGCTGGGCAGGGTGGAAGCTTCCAGCAGATTCTCACAGGAGCCACCTCTGTGTCCCCCCGCTACCAAAAACCAGCACACAATGCTACCTACCATTGGTTGGTAACTGTTTATAAATCAGATTATCCATTTCCATGGACATTTCTCTGCCTTTCCCAAAGGAGTGCTAGCAGGAGGAAACTTGTGTTGCCAAAGCTGGAATGTTCCCCTGTTCCTTAGTATCTGGTGTGTTTAACAGTAAATTTACTAGACTGAATACATGGAATTAGTTTAACAGATCCTGCAGGTAGCTTTTCACACAGCCTGAAGACACAATAAAAATACATGTCAGAAAAGCAGAAAAACTAAACTAGTATTAAGGTTTTTCAGACTTTAAAAGAGATGAGAAGAAACTGTCAGGCACATCAGGTCGATCTGCCTGTGGAAGCAGATCTTCTTTGATCTTCTGTTGGGTTTTGGGTTTGTTTTTTGTTCCAATATGAAAACACTGATCACTTGTAAGTTTTGTGCCTTATTTGTCTGCATAGTAATGTGGTAGTTAGTCTGGAAAAAAATGCACCCTGTAAGCAGCTTTAAAGAGAATCATTTCAATGAGTTCAGTATTAACACTGAAGTAAAATATTTAAAAGTATTTTACCATGCTGAAGTAAAATTTTTAAGAATAGGTTAATTAGCAGGAACCATTTGTGCAGTCACAAACTGGCTGCAGGGCACCAGTCCACACTGACTCCATCAGTATTTTCTTAATTTCATGTGTCAGAGCTGGGGCTGTTCTCATGCTAATTCATCACTGTGGCATCTGGAAACAAAAGGAGTGTGCTTGTGTTTTGGATGCACAGAGCCATGGCCTGGTTAAATCCTTTCAGTGACACTGGTGGAGTCACCAGGACATATTTACAGTTACTTCAGCACTTCAGGCAGTACCAAAGTAAAATATTCTGCCAGCAGTTTCTCATGCAGGACACAGAGTGCAGAAATCTCTCCTGTGCTGCTCCTCTGCCTGCTGCAGGAGGCCTGCAGGGGTTTGCAGGCTTTTCCTCCTTGTAGAGCTGCAAGCTGAGCCCAGTCCTTTAATCCACTGGCAGATGAGCTTTTGCCAGCCTTCTGCAATCCTACCAGACATAGCTGCTTACCAGTGTTCTCCCCAGCTGCCTGTCAAAGGGAAATAATAACAAGATTCTCCTACAAATAAAATCTTTGGAGAACAGTACATAGGAACTGACTTGAATGCTGCTGATCAGCACTGCCAGCTACTGCCCAAAATCAAAATTCTGTGTGGCTCTTTGGCCAGATTTGCTAACATTAAAATGTGTCAGTACTCCACACCATCCTGAGGTTGTTCCTGCAGTTTGTATGTCCAAAAAAAAAAGCTGGAATGACATGTCTGTGGCTTCATGTGAGTGAGAAATGCACTGCTCGTATGTTCTGAGAGAGCATTATTGATTCATTCCTAGGGATGCTGGGCAGCAGAAAACAGTGCCTGGTCACCCTAGGAAGGGATTTTATTTGGATTAAGGACTAATCTGGAGCAGGGTGGTCCTTGGAAGCATGAAGGACACTTCAGATGCCTGCATGGCACAAGACAAGCAGTTTCCAGTGCACTGTCTCCATGGCTGTCTCTGGCACAAAGAGGCTGAGAGAGGGAAAATGTGGATGAAGCCATCTAATGGTTAATGTCATTAATTCCCTCCAAAATGTCATGTCATGGGTAATGGCTCCAGGGTTATTACAGCAAAATTATTTCATTTCTCTTGGTTAGGAACATGGAAAATATTGTTGTATTATCACTCATCTATTTTTTTCCTAGAAAAATTGGTTATAACTGAACTTTGTAGCATACCCTTTACAAAACTGAGTTCTCTTCAAATGCTAACTTGTCAAAATGATAGAATCTGCAAGAAAATCAGCTTTATTAGAGGGAAATGTAACACAGATTAATTCAGTTGAAATGATTTCTAGTTTTCTGAGCCTGTCAAGTTCACAGGATCACAGGAGAATATGAGTTGGAAAGGACTTCAAGGTGGTCAGCTGTGAGGTCAGAGCAGGTTGCTCAGGCCATTACCTGGTTGGGATTGTTGATTCTTCAGGATCAATGTCTTAATTCTGACTCCTGAGTCAGAATGAGAGAGGATAGAGTAATCCTGAATAATCAGGAGATGCCAGAGTGACTTTGCAGCTGTTGTAACTTGGGCCATCAAGTTGGCTTAGAAATTCCAGCATGAAGCCCCAAACACAGTGCAGGAGCCATTCATCTAGACCCAAAGAATAGTTAAAGTGCAGAAGAATTCTAATCTGTGGTAAGAATATTCTGAGGGTTTTTAAAGTAATTTGATCAGGTGGTTTTCACTGTGACTTCAGCAGAAGCTAAAATCAACATGTCACAATTGTTTCAAGGCTTAAAATGCTGTGGCTGTGAATTACACAGCTAGATTTCCCTGCAAAATGGAAAATATCCTATTTTTCAGGTTATTTAGCCTGTGTTATCACCTAAGCCTCACAGTCCTGTACTTTGATAGGAATGTGGATTTATGTTGATGTGCAAGAACACAAATGCAGCCATTCCTCTTGCTCTTTGTGGCTTTGATTTCAGTCTGCTTGTTTGTGAGCAGTTAACTTGAATAATAATGTGGGGCTTTTTGAAGCACTCAGTTTATCAGAATGGAGGGTTACACAAGAAAACCTGGATGCTTCTGGCATGAAAATAGCTGCTTAACTCCTCCATATACAACCTCTTGCTTTAGCAAAGGATGAAAACGTTCCTGTACCCTCTGGAAATGTTACAGAGCTCCGTGACTTGCTTTACATCCTGCAGCACCTTCCATGTAAGGAACCCAAATGGCTTTTTAATAATATAAACCTTCTTGCTTTACAGGAACAGTGACTAATGGCTAAGACTATCCCAGTGGGAAGGAAGGAGAAATCAATGATTATTCCTCAGGAATACTGAAGTGCCCCTGGAATAAGCCAACATTCTTCAGTAACGATCACCAGTAACTCTTTATACTCCAACAAACTGTTTCTGTCTATGAAACAAAGTTCTGTTGCTTGTTTTGTATCGTGTCAGAAAAGTGCAAGGAAGAGCTCTTCTGGGAAATAAATAAAAGAAAAATGGCCTTCTTTGGTGTGTTGACTTTGTATGTGAGTGAGAGGGAGAATGGAAGGAGAGAACTTCATTTGGAGTAGCCAGCAGCTGGGACCACCTGGGCCACTGGGAGAGCTCCTCAGCAAAGCCAGCCATCGTCTGAGCCTCCCCACTCTGAGAGCAACCCCCATCCACCACCCAGTTCAAAGAAGCATTCCCACCTCATAAATCACCCACTAGACCCCTGCTGCTTGTGCCGGTGTTTGGAGAGGAATATAAATACTCCTATGTCCTGTTTGTACAGTTGCCCTTTAAAATTGGAATTTTGTCCTCTCGGAAAAGGCAGAATCCAAAAGGGTAAATCCAAACTGTGTGATGGATGCAGCAAGGCCCTGCTGTCTCTTGTAGCTCTGGGTCATAGGTGACCCCCTTTTGAAACTTCCCAGGATAGTGGGTGAGTTAAACACCACATCCTTGTGCCATCTGGCTCTCAGCTTACCCTTCAGGCTGATTGTTTTTGCACCCCTCTTCTGTGGGAGAACAGAGAGGTTTCAGTGTCTGGGAATGGGCCACAGCTACTTAAAGCTCTTCATTGCCTTGGCAAGACACTGCTCCAAGCACTCCCTTCTTTACATCCACCCCAGTCCTTGTGCTGCCTTGTTGGCACGTTGTCTGCTGCTCTTCCCCTGGCTCAGGAGCTTGTCTTCACTGCTGCTTTACTCAGCACAACTTTCTAGCTATGGAAATGACTCTCAAGGATCTCTTTCCTTCGTCCCACACTTATGTGTTGAGCCTGTAGCACAAGGAGTGAGTGCATGTCTCCAGAGGGAGAGGGACTGGTGTGGGTTGATGCAGAACTTCCCTTTATTGAAAGCCTGTTGTGCTGCACAGTGAGTGCTGGTGGATGGAAAGGTGACAGAACTACTCCTCCTATTTTGCACAGCAATTAGAAAGGAAAACAAGTTGTGTGACAGTTGTTTTTTAAACTGTGCCAAGAAAGGAGAGAGGATGGACTGAGGCTTGGCTGGAGTTCAGAGGGCTTGAGAAACTCCTTTTCCAGGCCTGAGGTGTGGGGGCTGCTGCAGCCCTGCATCCTCACCTCTCCTGGACACTGCTCTGTGGATCCTGCACTCTGGAGGAACGTGTTGAGCTGTGCCCAGAGTCAGCAGACACCGAGGAGCTCGCCTGGAGCAAAGGACTTGTGAAATAAAACAGCTCCAGTGCCAGAGCAGCATTCAGACTGTCAGAGCATGATACCATCCAGGACCATTGCTCCAGCATGTCCTTGTTTTTCCACCTCCTCCCTTTGCCGGACTGCATTCATCAGTCAGGTCAAAACAGCTTATTGAAAACAGGATATCTTTCTTTCTTCCCAGTTTTGCATCATTTTATCCAGCCCCAACTTTTAATTTGAACTATGTACTTTGGAGCCATAGCTCCTCTGTGGTTTGGAAAGGGCTTTTATTGAGTTCTCCGTGTGTGTGCTGCAGTCTGGGAAGCCAGTGGGGTCTGCTGGAGAGAGGAGCACCAGCCTGGGCAAGACCCAGGAGAACCAAAAGTGGTGGCAACACCGCACACAGCGACTGCCAGCGTGCAGAGAAAGCTTCAGCTCCTGCTCTGTCATCCCTGATGAGTTCAGTTTTTATTTAGTGCCCCTGGTAACGAGTCATCCTGCCCTCACATGCTCTGCTTCAGCTCAAATACGACTTCCTAGAGTTAATTCTTACCTTGGGCTGCTGTGGCCTGGGATCAAGTGGTTCTTCTGGCCCTGGAACTCAGAGATGTTGATTGTAGATATCAATTCCAGTGTGTCCTTTACTGCTAGAGTGAGAATAATCAGAACAAAGGTGTTCAAGTCAGCGTGGGTGAGTGTGGAAAAAATGCACAATTCTAAAAGTGGAATTTAAATTTGTCATTGCTCTTTAAATGGGGTAAAAGCTTAACTTTTTGGTTTTCTTCACAGCTGCCTTGCTTGTTGTTGTCTGTGTTGATGTATTTATAAATGTATATGCACATATAACTACCATGTGAAGGGTCTGTATTTGTTTTGCTTTATTTAATTAAAGATGTATTATCCCAAACCTATTTTTGAACCTGACCATGTAAGCTGTGCAAAATATAAAATATAAAATAAGGACAGGTCTCCTTTTTCCCTCTGTGGGAAGGAGCCTGTACCCTTCCCAGCTGAGGCTGGAACAGGAATGGTTTCCTGATGCTTGATTTCTAATTGCATAAATGGAAGGGGGAAAAGTGGAAATTCTAAGTACCAAAAGGCATGTTAAATTTAGTATAATACACTCATCTGGAAACTATCACATTTTTCCTTCTTTCTTAAGCCTGCTGAAATCATTGCTTCGTCTGTGGCGTGATTTGGATCAGGACCAAAAAGTGCAAACAAGATAGGGCTGAAAAAGGCAGGTGTCCCTACCCAAGTTTAATGAGACCTTTTAGGAGAGAACTTGTATCCCAATTGTAATAGGAGCACACAGTGAGTAAGGAAACCATATCACTACCCAGGAGAAGGGGGGGAAAAAAAAAGCTGTTTGCTGACTAGAACTGGTTTTGAACGTTTAACAACTCCCCAAGTGCTTGACTGACCACAAATCTGCCTCTTTAACAGCTTGATTAGATGTCTGCTGAGGCTTTGAGATGAGTAAACAAGTCACGGAAAAGCAGAGACAGCAGGGAAAAAAATATCAAGCTGCTTTTGTATTGTTTATCCGAGTTGTTCATGTTTGATCAAGATACCGTCATTGCTTTGTGTTCCAGTCCTGCCTGGAGCCGTGGCCAAGAGCAGGACCTGGCTGTATGTGGTGCTGTACACACAAATAAAAACCAGCCTCTGCCCTGGAGAATTTACAAACTAAACAGATGGGCTGCAAGGGAGGTAGGAGGGTTTGTAATTCCCATTTTAAAGATGGGAGAAGCTGTAGGCAAGGTCAGGGATAAGTCGTGCAGGGAATGTGGTGTGCAGCCAGGAGGCTGACCGGAGTCCAGCAGCCCATCCCTCCCAACTGGTTTTTCACCAGGGGAAGCCTTCAGAGACTGAGACTCAAAAGTGTTTGTGCCACTCTTTGCTAATTTCAAATTGTCCCAAATTCTTACTGGCAAATCCCTAAGAAGTTAGGAATGGTGTTTTACTGTCCAGAGATAGTTTATGGAATCACTAGTAGGTGCAAACCACTGTGATCCCCAGCATTGACTTTGGAGATAATCTGAATCTGATAAGGAGAGAAAATACTGAAATGTATTCCCAGCTCTTTGTGCCTCATGGACAAGGACACTGCTGTGTTAGGCAGAACAGAACATAATAACAGGAGACAGTCAATGTCTTAGTAAATCTACCTTAAACATGAATTTAGATAGCAGATTGAGAGAAAGGATCAAGGAGACAGCAGCATTTCAGTACTGTGGAATCATGGAATGGTCTGGGCTTGGAGGGGCCTTAGAGTTCATCCAGTGCCACCCCCTGCCATGGGCAGGGACACCTTCCATGGGACCACCTTGCTCCCAGCCCCATCCAGCCTGGCCTTGGCCACTGCCAGGGATCCAGGGGCAGCCACAGCTGCTCTGGGCACCTGTGCCAGGGCCTCCCCACCCTCCCAGGGAAGAATTTCTTCCCAATATCCAATTTAAACCTTCTCTCTTCCAGCCATTCCCCTTGTCCTGTCACTCCAGGCCTGTGTCCAAAGTCCCTCTCCAGCAGTGGAAACACAGCAGTGATGGTGTAACTCAACTCTTCCGGAGAGTTCACATGGATGATTCTCCAAAGGAGGAGGAATTGCTTTCCCAGCTGTTTTTCTTGGGTTCCCTCTGAGTTTGGGAGCAACACAAAAGAAATCATTTGCTGGTTTGCAAATGCAGGTAGTGGGTGCACAAGTGGACTAAAGGTGACAGGTTGTTGTGGTAGCGATGTGCCACGAGGTGCAGGTGATGCTGCAGCTGGAAGGGAGAGGCTTGTGGAGCTGGGGAACCCCTGATCTGTGAATGATCTGCTGGAAAACCCCATTTTTCAGCAGGTTCTGAATCACTGAGGCACTACTGACCCTTCTTTCACTCTGATCGAGTGGGGTTTGGTACTTAACCCCATCCCACACACACCCCATAGTAAGAAATAAACTTTCTCCTCATCTCCCACCCCACTCCTACCTTTGGAAGTAGGACTGGTGCAAATTTTGGCATGCCAGCTCTGGAGGCAGCTGGATGCAATGTGCACTGTGTCTGTACTGCTCCCAGAGTCCAGCCTATAGCCCACCCACAGTGAAATGCTTAACTGAGATTGAAGCTAAATGGGAACATAGTTTATGGAAATTCAGCTGTGGATGGCCATTCTCTCGTGCCTTCTGGCTGTCAGCACTTTGCTGTACAGCACTGCAGGCTGCTGGAGCTGGATTTTCCTCATGGTGCTGGATACCCACCTCCTGGAGCTTATAAAGATGCTTAGAAAGTTGCTGGTGACTAATAAATCACTCTTCATCTCTAGTCTTTATTGGTGGTGCTTGTAAAGCCTCCAGCTCTGTGTTAGGAGTGGATGCCCCTTCCTGGAAAAGGTCATGCCCTGATCAGTTCAAATTCAGTTCATAAATCATGCAAAGGAGTGTGTTTCTTTTCAGGGGTTTTAGAGGATGTTCTTCCTCCCCCTCAGTGCTGCACTTGAAGTTGTTAGCAGTGATAAACAGCTAAACCCAAAGCCATGACTGCTGCCCTGAGCCAGGAACTCCCTGTGGATTTGGACTGAAGGACCTGGAGCTGCTGGGGAGAAGTCCAGAGGAGGCACCAGGGTGATCAGAGCAAGGGAGCAGCTCCACTGTGAGGAAAGGCTGAGAGAATTGGGATTGTTCAGCTTGGAGAAGGCTCTGGGCTGACCTAACTGGGGCCTTCCAGAGCCTGAAGGAGCCGAAAGGAAAGATAGAGAGAGAGTCCATCTCTGTCCTTTGGCAAGCCATCCTTGTCCCTGTGGACAAGGGCCTGGAGAGCCAGAACAGGAGGGCAGGGTTAGATGGGATATTGAGAAGGAATTCTATCCTGTGAGGGTGGGGAGGCCGTGGCACAGGTTGTATTTGTAATTTTAATTATCTGGAAGTAAATATAAAAGAATGGCAGACAAATAACTGCTACCTGTGGGATGCTGAGTAAGTGAAAAAGAAAGTGGAGCAATGCAGATTTTCACCCAGTCAAATGTGAATTTGAGCATCCAGGTGCAACAAACGCTGCTAAAACCTGGAGGTGGCACAGCCTCAGGGGTTCTGGAAGCCCAGGAGCTGAAGGGATTGCTGCTAGCAGGGAGAGGCACAGGGAGAAGCAAGGGCTGGAGGCTGAGGCTTGACCCGTGCAGATGGGTCTGAATTACAGACTGGGATGAGCTGGGAGAGCCATGGGGAGGTTTTCCAACTCCTGATGTCTTAAATGGAAGTTACTGAGCTCCACCTGGGAGTGACTGGCTGAAATCAAATGGTCTGCAACACACATGGATTCAGATCAGATGATCCAGCTGTGTGTGCTGGCTGTAAATTCTCTGAAATTTGTAAGGCCACAAAGGTCGCCTGCAGAACTCCTGGTCTCTGTCCCACGGCTTAATCCAGTCTGAACTGAAGGCAGAGTGTTTTTAGCTCGAGGACCCTGCTCTTTAGACACTCCCTGAAGATGTCCCTGGTGTGGACCTCAGAGGGAACACAACCTATTTCTGTGCTGTTCCTTGCTGCTTTGTCCCTCAGCTCCTCCCTTCTGTTTTCCTTTTGTTTGAGGGAATGGCTGATGGGGTGTGCTCTTCCCCGCTCCTTTTTCCAGGCACGGGGCCCATTTTTTAATTCCCTCTGAAGATGACACGGTTCCATAGATAATCTGTGGAGAGATGGGGTATTTCATATGTCAATAAATACATCTTTGGATGATGGATAGAAGCCTGGGGCTGGAGCTGCAGGAGGGTTAGTGGGATAGGAGTGGAGGTGCACTGGAATGGCTGCAGGGAAAGCCCACATGGTGCTGCTGTTTGCACCACAGGCAGCACAGGGAAAGTGAGTGCCCTGGGCTCTTTTAAGGCTCGAGAAATAATTCCTTGAAATCTTTGGGAGCATCCTAGCAGGCGACATGCTTGTGGGAGGCTCTGGTTTACTATCTGCAAAGTCATGGATTTTATATCCATATTAGGTATAAATAGAGGTAGGCTGGCAGATAGAGGCAAGGTCACTGTGACTCCTCCAAGCACCGGATGAGCCTACGATTATTTCACTGGGGCTTCAAGATTTAACTCTTGTGGTGCACTGCAGCAGCCACTGCTGCCAGAATGAAAACCTGAATGATGCAAAGTTGGTCTAACCCAGATGTCTCAGTCTGTTCAGGAAAGCTGTGATAAGCTGAGAACTCACGGCCACTTTCATTTTATTCCCCATCAGCTGCAGTAATAGTCTCAAAAATCCCAATCCTCCTCCAGGGCAGGAGGAGAGGGAGGCTATAAGCAGATTTCTCAGGGTCATGAACCAGACCCTTTAAACTATGAAAATCATGTTATCACTTTAAGAATAGTATTTACATTTGTGTTTTGGAAGGTGGGAGGACTGTGTGCTAAGGACTTTAACCTGCTAACAGATACATAAATATTCTTTTTCCTTTTTTCTCAGTCGTCCTAATTCTAAACAACGCTGCCACTTGCTGTAGCATGACTTTGAAAAACTGGCACTTTAGAGGCAGATTTTGGGTGCTTTTCTTCAAGGCCAGAGAGTTTGTGCAAGAGGCTCTTCCCATGCGAGAGCAGTGCAATATTGCTCTGTGAGTCACCCCGTTGCTGGTTTCCTTTCAGTGATGTGCAAAATGTTCCCTGCACACATGTGGATGTTCTAAGTTTGTCCTGCTGGTTGACAGTTTGGAGGAGCTTCGGTGCCAGAACTGTCTCTGAACACACACAAGCACCTATTGTGACGAGGCCTGAGCTTGGCTGGGGCCTTCAGGCAGTGCTGCAAGAAAAATAATTAATATAATAAGAGATTCTGAGTGATTGCAGCAGGGGGAAGTTGTGCAGCAGGGAATAAGATGGCTACCAGAGGGGATTTAACTGGTTGTAATGGAGTTGAAGGAAACTGGTTATTTTTGAAGTAGAAAGAAAAAAAAAAAAAAAGCTGTTTGAACTCGTAGGGACGAGGGCACCTGCAGGAGAAGCCCAAGAGCTTATTCCCATCCCTCCCTGCTCAGAACTGCCCCTGCAGACATGAACTGAGTGGGAGAAGGATTTTGCATGACCTGAGTTGCTGGGGAAGCAAGAGAGGGAGGGATGGAGGGGCCTGGAGTGCCTGGGAGCAGGGAGTGGTTGGGCCAGGTGGAAACTGGAGCGACTGAACACACTTGGGCTTGCTCGGGGATGGGAGGGGAACGCTCTCCCTGCTGCCCCAGGGCCCCGAAATGCACGGCACTGCAGAGAAACCTCTGATGCCAGTGACCAAGGGGAGGGAGTGGGACTTTCTCCTGCAGCCCCCGAGGAAGGCAAGGCTGATGGGGTCAGAGGAAGCAGCCGGCTCCAGTCGTGCTCTGCAGGAGCTCGCGTTCCCGGGGCGGGCAGGAGAGGAGCCCCCCGCTGCCGAGTCACATTCCAGGTCATCTGCTGAGCCCAGATGTTTTCCAATGGGCTCTGTGATAAATCCTTTCCCTTCACTCCTGCCAGCCAGGTCTCCAGGCCTTGCCTTGGCAGTCCAAGGCAGATTCCCAGCAGGACTCGTGCCTTTGCTCCTCCTTCGCCTGCACCCAGGGATTCGGCACAGAGCTCAAACCTGCGGCCTCAGGGAGGTGGCTGCTCCAAATTCCTCCCGTGGCTGAACCTTCCCTCCAGCCTCTCCTTGCCTCCCTGTGAAGCTCAGTGAGTGCTCAGTGCTCTGAAGGAGCAGTGAGGGGCTGTTGTACCCACCTGCTTTGGGGGAATCTTAGGAAGCAAGAATGGTGCTTGTAAGGTCGGATTCACCCCTGCCTGGGGTGCTGGAGCTGCACAGATGTCAGAGTTTGTGCTGGCAGCAGTGGGAGGATGTGGTCCTCACACCCTTCCTCCCACCACTGTCCCCTCCTTCCACCTACTGAGGTGGAGGTAGGGAAATCATCCCTCAGCTTTTTTAGTTGTTAAATCTTTGTCTCTCTCTCCTGGCACGAGTGCTGCTCCATTCACCCTGGCTTGGGTGCCCTTACACACAGCAGTCTGGGGTCCTGGCATCTTGGAGACGTCTTCGGGCTTTTTTGGAATCAAAAAGTTGGAGTTTAATCCCAGCAGGTGATGGTTGGTTGAGAGAATCATAGAATGGAATCACAGAATGGTTTGGGTTGGCACAGACCTTAAAGATCATCTTGTTCCAGCCCCTGCCACGGGCAGGGATGCCACTCACACTCAGTCAGGTTGCTCCAAGCCCGGTCCAACCTGGCCTGGATCAACTCTGATCCAACCTCCCTCAGCAGGGAGCTGATAAAGGGCTGTCTTTATTTATTTCGGAGACCAGCAGTGCAGTTCTGCACCCAGGTGCAGCTCAGAGGCAGAGGGAAAGGGAGCTGGTCTGATGTGGGCAGGGTGGTCCAGACCCAGACATCAGCCCCCAAGTCCCCCATGGGTCATGCAAGGGGCTCTAACCCCCGAGAGCTCTACTTGGACCCCGTGTGGTTTATCTCAGGGATACTGAACAAAACACCAGTGGGGGAAGAGATGGAATTCAGGCCCAGCTGTGGGATATGTGCAGGGCCATTCTCCCCACACTGCAGCCCTTCATGGACACACACACACTCCCCCCACTCATTTCCCACCCACCTCTCCCCCCAGGTGTTTTCTAGCATCCCACTGTGGGCAGGTAGAGAGCCTTGGACTCTGCACTGACACAAATAAAAGAAACAGTTTTATTCTTAACTTACAAAAGACACCCTTTTAATTCTCACGCCCACAGTGCCAGGTCCTGTCCTGACAAGCGGGGAGCCCCTGGCACTGTGGGTGTTTGTCAGCACCCAAAACAGCAACAGCAGGCGAGGGAGGGACGTCCTGGGCTTCTGCTGTGTCCCAGTGCACAAAGCCTTGGTGATCCAGCAGCAAAGGGCCAAGGGGGAAGGCCTGGGGGGGCATGTGGAAGTTTTGGGAACAGGATGGAATGGGCTCTTGTGGAGCTGAGAGTGAGGAGCTGTGCTGGGACAGGCAGCACACTGCCCCGAGCCTGCTAAACAACGAGGTGATGTGAGCAGCAAGAGCCTAAAGCTGCTGCTGAAGGCAGAGCCCCTGGCCAGGGAAGAGGGGCTGGCCCCTGAGCTCGGCTCCTTCCCACCCTGCTCTCCCTCCCCGCAGAGCAGCTGCCTCTGCTGCGAGCCTGAGTCTGTCCAAATGACATCTGCAGGCATCAGGTCATCACTCCTGGTTCTGGCTGTGATATCACATTGCCAAGGAGGAGGGGGAAAGTCTTGGCCCAGGCCTTTGACAGCCTTTCAGCAGCTTCTTTCATCCCCCAGCCAACCTGCTCTGTCCTACAGCACCTCTGCCTGTTGCTCCTGACACCAGAAAACCTGAACCCTGCTCCTCCTGCTTCCCCACCCCCAGATCCACAGATTGCTGTTTCCCTTTCATGCTGTTTACAGAGCTGGAACAGGGATGAATAGTAGGAAGCAGTGAATGAACTGCGTGCTGGCTCACAGCTCCTTGCAGAGCAATCACACCCAGTGCCGAGGATCCCACAAATCCCATCCAAATACTGAACCACGGGCCTCAAGCACTCGGCTGAATTTCACCATAATGCCCATGGTCTGCTGCTGTGTAGCTGGTTGCATCTACATCTTATTTTTCCTCGTGACAACTTGCTTCAAAGTCTCAGATGTCTCTTATTTTGCTCCTATTTTTCAGAATCAAGTAGCATCCCTGGCAGGAGTTTGCTGCTGGTCATCCTGGCCGTGAGGAGCAGGTAGAGCACTGGTCAAAGGCCTGGGTTCGGCACTGGGTGAAAATGCTGGGAAACCACATTTTGGGCTCCTGTTGGGGAGTGTGGTCATGGCGAGAGGCCGTTCCTCTTGTTGGCCCTTTAGGAGCTGAGCAGTGCAGAACAGTTTGGGGCTGGGTAGGTTGCACTTAGCAGGATAAGAAAGAGATGCTGGAAGCAGCTTTTTGCCACCCTGATTAGAAATCCTATTATCCCAGAGCTGGAAGGAACGAGGCAGCAGGAAACCATTCCTGCAGCCTCCTCCAGCAAACACCCAGCCCCAAAGCCTCTCCCCACAGCTGCTGCCAGGGCACTACCAGCACTTCTGTTGCTTCTTGCCATCTCCCCTTCCTGCTTCTCTGATCTCTATGCAAATCCTCACACCAACAGCAGCCAGCAAAGCCCAGCCAAGCCTGGCAGGTATCTTTTGATTTGGGTAGTGCTTAATGTGGGGGCCTCTTTGGATTAATTGTGCTTTAACAGAGCCCTTCGGTCTCCAGCAATTACCCTATGTGAAAGACAGCCCCGAACGGGGCTTCACTGGGTTGGGGTCTGGCTGTTCGTTTTTTAATGGAAAGGGAAAGAGGGAAAGAAAAAAGAAAAAGAAGGGAAAGAGGAAGGGAAGAGAAAGGAAAAGCAAAAGAGAAAACCGTCATCTCTAGTGCTGCAGAACCTTCCCCAAGTCTTTTCGGCAGCCAGGACTCTGCCCCACGGACTCTCTGTCACGAATTATGTTTAAATAGGAGTTGTTGGCGTTCAGTGAGCCCAGCCCAGCCTGTTCATGCCTCTGCAGGAGCAAGTGCTGGGACATTCCCTTAGGCTCTCCTGCCCGAAGCCCCCTCGTCCTGTGCCCGGCGTTCCTAGCCGGCTCTCCCCGTTCTCTCACACACTTGCCGGGGGTCGCACGGCCCAGGCGGGTGGGTGAGCTCCGTGCCCCGCTTGCTAAAGCTCCCGGCTGCGCGGGGCTCTCGGTGCGCCCGGAGCGCGGCGGGGCGGGCGCCGCTCCCTCCTCCCGCCGGCCGTCCCTCCCTCCTTTCCCCTCCTCTCCCTTCCCAGCCCGATTGTGCAATCGCGAGCGGCGGGGCCGGCGGCACCGCCCGGAGCCCGGCACCGGGGGGAGGGAGGCGGCAGCTCCCGCCCGCCCCGCGCCTCCTCCGCGGCCGCGCCGGGGATGCGGCAGCCGCCGGGCACCGCCGGGCCCCGGACCCCATGGGATGCGCCCGCCGTCGCCTGGCTGGTGAGTAGCCCTTGGCTTTGTGTGCCCCCCATCCCCGCCCCGAACCTGCTGCTTTTTTCCCCGCACCACATTTTCCGTCTCTTTTCCTCTCGCTTCTCTTGTCCCCCCCACCGCCGGTGATGGATGGCCGGGAGGATGAGGATGTTGCCACGGGCAGAAATCGGTTGCAGATGAGGCGGACTTGGGGGGATCTGCCCTGCAATCGTTAAACTGTTTCCACCGCCGCTTTAGCTGAAATGGAATAAAAGCCTGGGAGCCGGGGAGCCGCGCTGTGTCGGTCGCACATCTGTGGTACAGAGTCCTTCCCTCCTTCCCATCCCTGTCGGGCTTTGAAACAAAAGTGCCGGGGGAAGACCGGGAACGCTCAGTATCGATTAAGCACCAGCGGACGCGGTGTAGTTCAACGATAATAAAAGAAAGAAGTTTTCCCGATGGCAAGGCAGTAAACTTTTGTTCCTTGAAAAGTTCATCCCGGGGATTAATTTACATCCTTGTTTCATGGAAGTACTTTAGGCACTTACTGTAAAGTTTATATCCAATATATCCCTACCTGTTTTTTGAACCCTAATGTAGCATTTCAATTTACCTCAGTATCTGCAGCAATTTTTATTTGTTCTATATGATAGTCTCTGCATATAAAATCAGTGGGGATTTCTCTTTTTCTCTGGTAGGTTTTTTGGGAACAGAACTTGCTTCAGCTCGCTTTCAGGCTGCATTAAAGTTGGTCTGGACAATCCCTTACTGCCTACTAACATTTCTCTTGGGAGCACACCAGCAAGTTCTGCTCCACTCCACAATCTAACTTTTACATATAGGATTAACCCCCATCTAATTAAAAATTCAGCCTGTGTGAAGTGTTTGTGGATTTAGGACACCGTAGCTTTTCCATGCGGGCTTTTTGGGGAAAAATCTGCACCCTGCTGAAACAAGTGGGAAAGATCCTAGCGATACGGAGAGACCCTGACTTTGCCATGTGTTTTTAGCTGAAGAACTCAGTGCCCTCTTTGAAATGTCCAACCAGCCAAAAATCAGCTGCAGACACTGGGCACTTCTGCCCTTTGAAGGCAGTCTCCCATCTCGTAAAAGGCTGCTCGCCTCAAATTTGCAAACCGCAGGATGGGAAATGGAATTTGCCTTCAGTATAAAAATCCCAAGTGTTTGCAAACAGCCCTGAGAAGAATCCGGGCTCTTGGCGTGACCTCTCTGCGCTGAATTCCAGCTTGGGGAGTTTGCGGTCTCACAAAAAGGGCAAACGAGCAAAGTCTTCCCGAGTGCCCGGTCGTCTTTCCGGAGCAAGGAAAACAGTGGAGCTGGAGGGAATTTCGGGTGCTCTGGAGGTGCAGGATCCAGCTCTGAGCCAAAGTGCTTTTCGAGGAGCCTTGAAGAGCTGCCCGTGCTGGAGCAGCTTCGCTTGCGGCGTGCGCTGGCATTGCCGAGGGCGGGTTTAGCTGGGGCAGCCACGGGAAACCTGCCCGAGGAGCAGAGGAAACTCCTGGGCAGCTTTTCCTGCCCAAACTCCGCGCTGTTCCCATTAAAGCTTTAGCAGTTCCTCTGCCAGATCCCATATCCGACCACGGGGCAGGCAGAGCCACATTCTTGCTCTGTCCTTGGGCCTTGCTCCTGCTCTTTTTGTTTTGAAGTCTGCTGGAAAAAGCCACCCTCCTCTGTGGGCGCAAAGCAAGGAGCAGAGTAACAGGGGTCCAGCACGGCTGAGGGCAAAGAAACTTCACACCCACTCAAATCAGACTCTTAAAAACCTGAACAGCTGATCAAATTGTCCTTCTGGGGGAGTTCCAGAGTGGGAGCGAGGGCTGCTCTGGCCTCCGTTAGCCCTGGCAGGGCTGTGCTTGCTGTTCCCCAGACCTTTGTTCCTTGTGCTGTTTAGGGAGGGAGGGCCATGGGGGCCAGGGCTTTCCTGGACATAAATTAGCACAGAGGGTGGGAACAGAGCAGCCCAGCACCCGTGCCAGAGTTGTGGAGCTGGGCTGGGCTGCTGCCCCCATTCCAGCCCAGATGGAAGCCCTGTGGAGCTGGGATTGGGGAACGGCGGCAGGATGGAGCCCTTGCTCGGGTCACTCTCAGCCGTGGTTTAAGCCTCCTTCTTTGACACAGAGCTCAGGAGACGTGTCCAGAGGGAGGAAGGGAGTGCTGTTCAGGTCACAGTAGGATTTCTTTGTGGGCCTGGCCCTGCAGTTTTAGGAGAAACTGTATAAACGTCAAGTGTGAGGTCAGCCCTCAGAGGTGGCGACTGAAAATGCCAGCTGGGCCCTGTTTCATTACCTCCAAACCCTTCTGGCCTTGCAATTCCATGTGTTTCTCTGCTTTGGTCAGTGCCATGGCTAAATAACACAGACATTGGGTTTGTGCCATTGGAACTGAGGAGGCTGCTGAGGTGTAAAGCAGAGGGCAAAAACACATCAGGTCACTGAATTTCTGCTGCTGTGACCAAGACATGGCCTGAACAGGTACAAAGGGAGAGGCAGACGGCAGGGGGCATTCTGAAAGATCCACAGCTCCATCCACAAGCTCTTTTTTCCTTTCCTCTTTCCCCTTCTTGCTGCAGCAGCTGGGAACCTGACCCTGCAGGCGCAACCCCGCTGCGTGGGGTTTTTGTGCAGGTTTGGTAATGAATGACCGAGCCAGGCGAAAGCCAGCGTGGTTGGCATCCGAGACAGCTCCCCTCGCTGCCTGCAGGAATTAAAAAAATCATCATCCTGGTGGCCACTCTGCACTGGAACTGGTTTTATCTGGTTCCAGTTAGGCTTGTTTTGAGTAAGACGAGCGGTGCCAGATTCTGATCTCATTTGCACCAGTGGAGTCATTTGGAGGAGCCGGTCCCAGTTTACCTCACTCTAAGTGAAAGCAGAACGGGGCCTGCTGGGGGCAGCTCTCCAGGGCAGTGCCCAGTGCCTGCCTGCAAATCCAACCCAGCAGCAGCTCCCAGGACCCTTCCCGCAGGCTCCGGGGTTTTTTGCTGTTCTCCAGCAAGGAGGGAGACGTGGTGGCTTTGGGGAATGGCAGTGACCGAGCTCCACACGAGCCAGGTGCTCTGGGGAGTGCCATGGGCCAGGGGTGATGGGCAGGCTCCCAAAAACGCTGCTGTGCTGGAGGAGGAAATTTTCCCTTTCCACGCTGGCTGGGAAACTGCTGCTCGCAGGGGTCAGGGACAGCACTGGAGAGAGCAGCAAAATCCCTGTTATCCATGGGATTTTCAAAGGGGTTGTTGGACACCTACCACCCTGTCCAGATGCCCTCAGCCCCAGGCTGGCTCTCCCTGGAGTGGGAATCACCAGCTCCAGGGGAAGCAGGAGGCAGCCGTGCCCGCTCAGGTCCAGGCATGCAGAGGCCTGGGGCTGGAACGAGCTGTGCTCCAGCTGTGGCTGCTGGGATCAGCGGCACGGCTCCGACCCAGCCTGGGAATGCTCCAGCCACAGCTTCAGACCCCTCAGAGCTTGGGCTTGGGCACAGCCTGGACCCCTCCCTGTGCCCAGCGAGCCGAGGCTGCCCAGTCTGCTGCTCCCAGAACCGCTGCTGGAGGCTGGGGACAGGCTCGTTTTCCAGCTCCCCTCAAAGCTGATCTGGTCCCAGGCTCGTTTTCCAGCTCCCCTCAAAGCTGATCTGGTCCCAGGCTTGTTTTCCAGCTCCCCTCAAAGCTGATCTGGTCCCAGGTTTGTTTTCCAGTTTCCCTCAAAGCTGATCTGGTCCCAGGTTTGTTTTCCAGTTTCCCTCAAAGCTCATCCTTGCTCCCATCCCGCTCACCCCGCTGCTTTTGGGGCCTGCAGAGCCCCACATGCTTCAAGGAGAGGGGCAGTGGAGATGTGGGCCAGGATGTGTTCCTGAGCTTTAGGTTCATGCATTTTCCTGGCCGTGATTGTTCTTAATGCTGAAGAAATGGAGCAATTGAAATAAATCACCAGAAACTGCTTGTATGACTCTTGCCTCTTCCACAGGCCATGAGTGTGTCCCTTTTCCAGCAGAGCTCCTTCAGGACCCCATCCTAAGCCTAAGGCCAGAGGTAGCTTTCCAATTACTTTTGTAGGTAAAGCAGCTTGGATTTTTTTTTTCCAGCTGCAAAAAATGAGTTTCCCAAGTGCTCAGTGCATGGTTGAGAAGCCAGATTAAAACTCCCAACGTACCAACATCTTTCGACATTCTGGCCAATGTGGGGAGGGCAGAGGGCTTTAAAAATGCTGCGCTGCTTTTCTTTATTTCTGCTTTATTTGTGTGACTTGCCCAACCATGCTTGAGTGGAAATTAATATGTTACAGAAAGGGAAGCTCTAACATCTGCTTCTGAAAGGAGCAGACCCAGCCAGGTCCACAGTGAGAAACGACAACAGCTTTTTCTCCACTATCAAAAAGCTCTTAGGATGGATTCTTGTGGTTGTTGAATATCAAATGTCTTCCTGTGGTAGTTCCCTGTTTATTTTTTTGTAATTTCTCCCCAGATTTTGCAGCTCAGCGAAGCAAGACTGAAGCTCTGAGCTTGGGAGAGATTTCTGTGCTCAGTTAAGCACTCTTGTGTCCTGCTGTCCTGAAGAATTACCTGCAGACACTCTCAGTGCAGAGTTCTCTTCCCTCTCCCCTGCCCATGTCGTACCTCAGTCAGACTCTTTTGGGCTGTTATGGTCACTACAGTAAAGGTCCCCAAAATTGTAAAGTTCTAGCTAAATGCAAATTTCAAAAAATAGTAAGAACAGGTATTAAATAACATCTGTTGTTTTGATAGATGTTTTTCAATCCACAGTGACTTTTCAATTTTTTGCAGTTGAGATTTAAGCTTTTTCTCTAAATAATCCTGGCTTTTAAGCTCTTTTGTTCCATGTAAGCAAATATTGTTTGAGTTGAGTTTCCTAAGAGCCAATCCCCAGTGATGTTCAGAAGCTAAATACCTAATTCTGTGCCTGAGGAGAGCCGTGCCCTGGACCTTTCTGGGATGTTTCTTTCCAGTTGCCACCAAGCAGAAACTTCACTCTGGCTTTGCATCCTTTTAGGTGCCTAAACAATAATTTTCCTTTTAGCGTTTCCTGCAGTGAGATCTCTCTCGGGCAGCTGCACACAGAGCAGTGATCCCTCCCTCCCCTGCCCTGCAGGTCCTGCTGTGACTCCCCCCACGCTGTCCCCACCTGGCTGCCACCTGCCCTGGGCCTTCCCCAGCCCCCAGGAGCGTGGGGCAAGGGCTGTTGGCATCCAGCTCCCCTCCTGCCCAGCAGCTTCTCTGCAAGGGAGCCTGGCACTCCAAACACCTCCCTGTGCTTTCCACACTCCCTGTCCCCATCAGCTCGCTCTGTGCTCCCTGTCCCTGCTCTGGCAACCAGGGAAACTGAGGCACAGAGCATCTTTGGGCCCTCCCCTGCTCCGTGTGGCTGCTCTTGCCAGCCAAACAGCACAAGTGCTTATTTGCACACAAAGTGCTGTGACACCAGCCTGGGGTGGCTGCTGGTGGCACCTGGAGAGGGCAGAGCCCGGCTGGGTGGGGAGCTGGCTCCATCAGGAAGGGCAGGACAGGGCAGGGGATCCCAGCTCTGGCCCAGACCAGGAGCAGGAACCTTCACCCTGCCCATCTCTGCTGAGATCTCGTGTGTCACAGAGGGGCCTGGGTCCCTGAGTCAGGCACGGCGTGGGCCCCGTTCCTGCGCTGTGTGCACAGGCTGGGAGCCTTGGCCAAGTGATGTTTGCAAAGCTTCGGGGGTTCTGGTGTCAGAGCCTGCGATGCCTCGTGTGTGGCCGTGAGCACAGCCTACCTGTGTTTGTGGTTCTCTGTATTTGGCAGAATTGCAAGATCCTCGATAAGAAAAATACCTATGAACACATTAAACAACTCATCAAACCTTCCCCATGTCCACCTGCAAGCTTGTCTTGTGTTATGGTATAAACTTCCCGCTGGAAAAAGAGGGTAAAACTGATCAGATCTGTTTTATTTTCCTCCAGAAGTGTTTGGTTTCCAAATGTCTGGGAACAGCTGTGGGCTGGATGGTGGGAATGTGGCCTCCGAGGTAATTCCAGGGATTGTCCTCGGGCCGATGTAACGATGGAGGTTTTCCCAGCTGCTTCCAGGCGTTGGAGTTATCCTGCTGGAGAGACTCCTGAGAGTGCTGGGATTGCGGGGATGGCAGGAAGGAGCTCTTCTAGGTGACACAGAACATCTGAGGTGAGATCTGCACACCGGGCAGCTGAGAGCTCCCGCTCTCCCAGGGCTGCTGGGCTGGTACCCTGAGCCCCACCTGCCCTCAGCTCCTCGGGCTCGGGCTGGAGAATGCTCCGGAGCCGCTGACCGCGAGGCTGCAGCTGTGCCTGCGCTGGGAAGTTGTTTGTGTCGGGAGCTGGGATGTGCCAGGTTCAGGGCTGAGTCACTGCTCTCCCAAATGCGCCGCGGGGATGGCGAGGAAGCTGCCATGCGGCTCCCTGCAGAGGGAGCGGGGGGAGACCCTCACGGGCCGGTGGCTCTGCCGGAACTGAGCTGAACTTTCTGCTTGAAGAGCTTTGACTAGCGCGGAAAAAAATGTGCCTCGGTGAAGGGAAGAGAAAGAAGCCCCTGTGTGCGGGAAGTGGCTGCTCCCGCCGGGTCAGCCGGGGAACAGACTTGTTCCTTTCGGGCTGCAACGTGTAATTTAGCTTGTCACGGAGGAATGTGCTCAATGCCTTTATTTAATCGGGAGTTTGCAAACCTGCTCGGGTGCCTCGTCTTCCTTTTTGCCTTCCCTTCCCGGCCGGGGGGGAGAAGGAACACGGTGCTTTTGTCTCTGTCCCTGCGGCTGCTGTCAGATGAATGGTGTTGGTGGCAGCTCTGTTCGCATGACTGCTCTGAGCTGTGGACACGCTGCTCCCAGCCCCGGCTCCCTCCCAAACCCAGCTGCATCAGATGTTTTCCTAGGCACTGGCATAGACCTTGTTACTTATTAGAAAAGGAGCCCTGCGGGTTCCAGGACATTCCTGGGAGAAGGAAAACACCGTGTGCTGTGGATGCGGAGTGCTCAAGGCAGCAGCTCAGTGGGGACAGCAGCGCTGGGCTGCCCTGAGGAATGGGGGACACTTGGAATTGCTCCAAAGGGGTGCCCGGTTCCCCTGCTGGGGGTACCCAATTCCCCACCCCTTGCAAGCCCTGGGGGCCCTGGTTACAAACAGCCGTGCTCGGGAAGGCAGAAGGCTGCAGCACATGGTTAAGTGTTTTCCTGAACCCAGGCCAGGCGCTTTAGCAGAGCCTCACTCATCTTCCTCATGGGAGCTGCTGGGAGACGATCCCTCGTGCCTCAGTGGGTCTGCCCCGAGCAGCAGGAGCAGCTCTGTGGGACGGCTCCCTCCAGGAACACCGATCCCAGGAAACAGGACTTGTCAGCACAGACAGGAATGTTTGCCTCTTTGCAGCTGGGTCTCGATGCACAGAAACCTGGAAAAAACCCACCTTGCTTAGGGAAGAAGGAAATTGCTTTCTAATCGGGAATGTGGAAATGAACTTGTGTGCTGACTCCGGAGGAATCTGGGCTGTTCCCCAGGGGGCTGTGGTTGCTCTTTGGGTCACATCCCAGCTCTGATCTCGGACTTGCCTTTGGGAGCAGATTCCTCAGCACAGAGCTGCTGGCATTTGAGGAATGAGAGATGCTTGTTTCGGAAAGCAAACCAAGTGTGTGCGAGTCTGTGTGTGCAACTTAGCCGTGTTCTTCCTTCAGAAACTGCACAATTCCCCCACTGAAATGAAAATAAACCTCAGGCACAAGAGTCTTCTTCAGGACAGATATATTTAACCTGACAACTCTCATTAGTGGCAGCACAAGCTCAGGACTTAAAACCCTCTGCTTATCTCCAGCCAACACCTGCAAAGTCTCCTTTGTGCAGGTATTCCCACCAGGGACCCGTGGGATTCACATCCCACAAGTGCTGGGAGGATTCCAAAGCCAGGGCCTTGCAGGTGTTGCTGCATTATATTACCGTGGTTCTTGTATTACCAGAAAATGAGGAAATTTAGCAGAGACCCCACAAGATTCCTCCAGAGAGATCCTGTGAAAGTGGGTGCTCTTTCCTGTGTGCTGTGGGATGGAAGATGGGGAAGAATCTTTCTCATCTGTCTCTTGATTCAGATCCAGGAGGTTGAGCTCAGTGGAGGGGTAAAAGGGCAAAATCCCATAACGCCCCTAAAATCCCTGGGTGCTTAGGAGGCCATCTCAATCATTTAGAGAAGTCTGATGGTCCTGCAGCCCCGGGGGTGTGGATGAGGACTCTGGAGGAACAGGGCATTTTTCCTCTTCTTCCCAGCTAGTGTTAGAGGGCTGGGCCCAGGAGCCATGGGAATCAACAGGAGTCTTTCCAGTGTGGGCTGTGGAGCGTCGTCTGGATAAATAAATAGAAGGAAATAACAAATAACATGGTTCTAACAAATATTTTAGGAAGTGTAAATGCCTTTCGCCGTGACTCCATCCAAACCCCACACAGGAAAAAATTCCCCTGTTTCTGTGCTGCTTTTCCATCTGCCTTTGCCCAGCGGCTTTGGGAGTGTTAATTCAGGCACCTTGGCCGGAGAGCAGAGCACGGAACCCTCGTGGGGATTTCCCTGGGGTGGGGAGTGACCTCCAAGCCGACCACCTTAGAGAGCAAGGTTTGTCCCTGTGGCAAACAGCCCCAGCTCCATTCCTCGGAATTACCCTTTGCAGAATTTGGCTGGCTCTGTACAAAGGAACGTTGTATTGTTCTTTCCTGCGGGTTTCCAGCTCTGGCTGAGGTTTCCCCGTGCCCTGCGTGCTGCTGCCTTGCAGCGACACCTTCTGCGCACTCCCCGGAGGAGAGGGAGCCGGCAGCTCTGCCTTTCAAGGTGGGAGAGAAGGAAGCTCGTTCCTTCCTCAAATGCAAACATTTCCGTGGTGCGGGATTTCTCCAGCCTGGCTCGACTCGCGGCGGTGACGCTTTTGGTTTGCAGACTTCTCCCGGCCCAGCTTTGGGTGGGAAATGAGGAAAAGCCATTCTTCCTAACTTCTTTTAGAGCAAAAATTAATCAAAACCACCCACGTTTCATTCATCTCACTGAGCAACAAGACTAGAGACTTTCTAAAGATCTCGAAAACTTTAATACATCCTTGTGGTCCTCCGGTCTGTACTGTATTCACAAGATCAAGGCAGATCATTGTTTTCCTTGGTTTCTTTATCCCTACAGTAGTATGAACAATAGCTCTGGGGAAAATGTTTGTATAGAAATATTCTATTGTCATACTCTCACCTCACATACCGGGTTTGCAGCAAAACACATCCCATGAGACATCGTTGCCAAGAGAGCCACAGGGCTGTCAAACAAATCTCTGACTTGGATTTTCAGAGGAACAGAGCACGTGTGATCATTTGTGGTCTAATGTCAGCCTGTGCTGACCATGCAGACTGTGTTGCTCCAGGCACAGAGCTTGGGAGAGGTAACACAGGCATCTGAGCTGGTTTGGAAGAGGAAAGAGGCAGAGTAGTGTTATAAATGAAACGGGCCAAATTAATAATCAAAAGAATTTATTAAGTTGACAAAGTATAAATTTTGAAAAGCCACAAGCAAGGTTGGCCTCGAGCTGGGTGATTTGGGCTGGGGAAATGGAACCCAGTCTCTGTCAGACTGTGCTCGTGAGGAATGGTTTCCTGGAGCTGGCTCATCCAGTGTTGCTTTTTATACATTTTTTTCCTGCAAGATACTGCTTTTTTTATTCACCACAAGATATCACGGTCTGTTTGCTTTTTTCTTCTTTATGGTGAAAGTCTTTCTTTCTTCTGGTGGTGGTGTGAGGAGTCTTCCCGGAATTGTAGGAATAATTTAGGCGAAAATTCTCTGAAATGTGAATTTTCTGGTGACACGTTATCTGCTTGAGTTGCATATCTCATGTAGATTTTTTCCTTCTGTGCTAGACAAGTTAATCTTCTCTCCTGGAGACAGCAGCTAAATGGATTTGCCTTATCATTTAAAACTGTTCCTTGCAACATGTTAAAGTTTAGCATGAATTATTTTATAACATACATCACAGTAGCACATCCCACTCCATGGGCGGCGTTCTGGGGATGTGGGGATGGACCCGTGCGTGTCACAGACCAAGAACTTCCACAGGGCAGGAGAAATGGGCTGCTCTGCCAGTTCTCTTTGCTGCTAACGTTTTTCTCTCTGTGTGCAGGTGTAGGATTTTGGCAGAGCTGGCCATGATGTTATGGTTCGTGGTGGGGGCCCTGTTCCCAGCGCTGCTCGGGGCCGCTCCACCGCCCATAAACAAGCTCGCCCTCTTCCCGGACAAGAGCGCCTGGTGCGAGGCCAAGAACATCACCCAGATCGTGGGGCACAGCGGCTGTGAGTCCAAATCCATCCAGAACAGGTACAGATCCACCCTCAGGCCAGGGCTAGAGGCAGCTGGTGGCACAGGGGTGGCTCTGGGGACTGTGGCTCACACAAGAAGCCAGGCACGGTGTCCTGCCTGTCTTGGGGCAAGGTCAGATCTGCCTTTGCTGGGGAGGGCGGCATCAGCCCTGAGCCCCCGCCCCTCCTGCTGTCTTTGCAGGGCCTGTCTGGGACAGTGCTTCAGCTACAGCGTCCCCAACACCTTCCCCCAGTCCACAGAGTCCCTGGTTCACTGCGACTCCTGCATGCCAGCCCAGTCCATGTGGGAAATCGTGAGTATCCCGCTCTGCTCCATGGGGCCTCAGCTCTGCCCTGACACCACTTCAGGGCCGGTCCTTCTCCTTCTCTGGGCCTTTCCCACTCACAGCTTCCTTCCAGGGCATCTCACAGGTGACTGCACCGTGTCTTGAGGTGCCTGGGTGGGAGGAGCTGCTGGAAGCTCTGCTGGAATGATCCTTTACCCCTTTCTTTGCAGGACGATCCCCAGTCATTCCCTGAATTATTTATCCCTGTGCTTATCCACGTGGCTGCTCCCTCCACTGCTCCCTTTGTCACCTGCTCCCCCTCAGGAGATGTGGCTGTGTTTGATGTCCGGGAGTTCCTCCCACAGCCAGTCATCCTTAGGCCTCACAGCTCTGTGTCACCTCTGATCCTGGCAGAGAACCTCGGTCCCAGAGAAGCCCAGGGAACTGGCTCTGCTCTGTGCCTCACTTTCAGCTCACATTTGATGAGAGTTTAGTCCAAACTCCTCAGGCTGCTCATCATCACCTCTCATGGGTGCCTTTGCTGTCACACTGATATTCCAGGGCCAGCAGTGCCTGGGAGTTGGTGCTGAAAGGAGTTGGGAGTGTGGTGGGGGTCGGTCTCTCCTGCCATGTCTGAGGTGAAAGGAAGAGAGGAAATGGCCTCAAGTTGCACCAAGGGAGGTTTAGATTAAATATTAAAAAAAAAAATCACAGAAAGGGTGGTCAGGCTTTGGATAAAGTTCCCCAAGGAGGTGATGGAGTCCTTGTCTCTTGGAGGTGTCCAAGGAACCACTGGACGTGGCACTCAGTGCTCTGGGCTGGGGGACAAGGTGGGGATGGGTCATAGGCTGGATTTGTTGCTTTTGGAGGCTTTTTCCAATCTTAATGATTCAGTGATTCCATGGTTTAGAGGTGACTGGTGCTGGGTTGATGGTTTGACTCAGGGAACCTGAAGGTCTCTTCCATCCTTGATGATTCTGTGGTTTTCCCTGAGTGTCTGAAACAAGACATTCCCAGCTTGGAGACTGACTGAGGATAGAAACTCATATCCACATCTAGCCTAAAAAAACCCCAAATCTTCGGGGTCTGGGGCAGCTCAGACCTCCCACCACGGCAGCCTGCGCACTGACCCGCTGTGTCCTTGTCCCCGCTGCCCAGGTGACCCTGGACTGCCCAGGCAACGAGGAGATCCCCAGGGTGGACAAGCTGGTGGAGAAGATCCTGCACTGCAGCTGCCAGGCCTGTGGGAAGGAGCCAAGCCACGAGGGAGCCCTGTTCAACGTGTACCTGAACGCCGAGGAGAGCATGCCCCCCGCGCCCCACCACTACCCCCACCACCAGCAGGAGCTGCAGGAGCCGCCGGCCTCCAGCCACCACCAGCACGAGGAGGAGGGCGAGGAGTGACCCAGCCCGTGTGGACTGTCCTGGCAGGGCTGGGCAAGGGGCTTTGGGGAGGGAGGGGGGTGCTGGAGTCTTTCCTGTCAAATCGCTGCCCTCGCGTCGTCCCCCGACAGCCCGGGGTGTTCCGAGGCGCAGGCAGGGCTGAGGCTGGAGCTGCAGGCTGAGACACCAGGGCTCGGCCTCTCCTGATGCAAAACTACTTGCACATAGTAATAATAATAATAATATATTGAGAGGAGTGGCACGAGGGGCTCTGGCTGAGAGCAGGGGCTGGGCTGGGCTCCTGGGGCTCTGCGCAGGCTCCTGGCCCTGGGGGAACCCTCTGAGTCCTGCTGGGTTTTCCTCATGCCCAGAGTGGAGGAAGAAGGGAAGCAGCCTCTCCAGAGTCCCACGAGGGATCCACATCAGCAGCAGCCCTTCTGCCTCCCCTCTCCCTGCCTGCCCACAGGGGCTCAGCACGGACCCTGGCACGCACTGGGTCTTAGCCCAGCCCTTTGTATCAGGTGGCTCCTGGGGAGGGTTTTGCCCCAGGATGTGCCTCTGGGGCTGTGTGTGAGGGCACTGGGAACCGTGGTGGTGACAGCCCTTACCTCGCTGTCCCCAGGGCCACCACGTGGCTCCCTGGGGACGAGGGGCTTGGACCACAAGAGCTGCAGGGGCTGCACTGGGGAAGGCCAAAGGCTGGGGGGGTGTTCTGGGGGAAATTCCACCCCTGTCCCCCTCTCCCTGCTGCGCTTCCATGGTGGTGGAGGGAGAAGGGGGCTGAGGGCTGGAATGTCCCTGCTCAGGGCTGGGGTCGGGGTGGGCACGGCCTCTGCTCTCTCTATTGTGTAAAGCTGATTCCTTGGCGTTGTCCTGACAAGAGCTTCCAGAGCTTGTAACCGATGCCTCCCCCTCCTTTTGACAAATTTTGGGGTTTTTTTTTCTTAAATAAATCAGTTCTGACTTCCACTGCTCAGTGCTCTGATGCCTGTCTGGTTTTTGGCAGTGCTGACACCAGGACACCAGCCAGGACAGGCAGCAGTGCCGGAGGGTCCGGGGCAGGGGAGAGCCGTGGTTCCCGCAGCTTTCTGCTGCTTTCCATCTGGGAAAAGGAGGAGAGGGAGCTGCTGGAAGGAAAACCGAGCCCAAATTCTGAGCGTATGGGCTGCACGTGGGCCGGGGAGCCGGCACGGGAGCCTGCACGCAGCTGTGGCCGGGCGCGCTGGGTCCCGCCTGGGCGCGACTCCGGCGGCATCCCCGGGACCACGCCACCTTCTCCGGCGCTGTCGCCACTAGGTGACAGTCTCGGTCCGGCCTCTTCCCAGCCATCCCCAAGCTCTCGGCCCCCGGGAATGCTCTGGAAGGCGAACTGGGACAGTTCGGGAGGGAGGAGGCGCTGAGCACCTTGCCTGGAAGCAGCGCGCTCGTCCCAAGGCTGTTGGGATCAGGCGTGCCCGGGACAGGGCAGCGTGTGCCTTGCAAAGCTCTGGTCCCACTGAGGCCAGGGCAGCGTGGATGTGCCCTCAGGAATGATCAGTGATGCTCCTTGGCCTGAGGCTGACCCTGGGGAGGGTCCATCAGCTCCCAGAGGGGCCAGAGGCTGTGCTGGGCCAGCAGGCAGCTCTCAGTGTCCCCTCACTGAGCCCAGCTCTCAGTGTCCCCTCATTGAGCCCAGCTCTCAGTGTCCCCTCACTGAGCCCAGCTCTCAGTGTCCCCTCATTGAGCCCAGCTCTCAGTGTCCCCTCACTGAGCCCAGCTCTCACTGTCCCCTCATTGAGCCCAGCTCTCAGTGTCCCCTCACTGAGCCCAGCTCTCAGTGTCCCCTCACTGAGTCCAGCCCTCAGTGCCCCCCTCCATGAGGCTCTGGGCACTCTGCACAGGTTGGGAGAGCAGGTCTGTGCTTTGGCAAGTAGGAGAGGGTTTGCATTAAGGCAGGAATTGCCACAGCAGAGGCGATGGGCTGAACAGGGAGGGCCTGGAAGGGCTAGAGGTGCTCTGTGGGTTATTGTAATGTTTTTAGGCTGTGAATTGTCTTCCCCAAAAAGGGAGATTAACCTGAGAGCCAGGAAAAAGTGGAGAAACCCGTGGTGGTCACTGAGCACCATCACAGGGCCCTTTTACTGGTGTACAGTGGAAACAGGCTGGATTTAGCAGGGGGGTGTTCCTGTAAACTCCAGGAGCTGCAGTTCAAGGTGTTTGGAGCAGGACGTCTCCACCTCTGTTCCACATAAGCTGAGCTCCAGCAGAGGCAGGCAGTGGAAGGCTGGTGTGCAGACGAACCTATAAATTGAGGCAGTTAGCCAGGCCCTGCCCAAATTCAAACCCAAGGGGTCTTCCCATTTCAAGCCTGGAAGGACATCCTGATGTGCATTGCACTGTTGGACGTCTCTGTGTTAAGCCCTGGACTGCCTGGATATCCTCACCCAAGTCTCTCAGCTCCCAGTTTGACTTTCTCTGTCTCACCTTTTTATTTTTTTTGCCACGTTGACACTTGGGTGGCTGTTGACAACCTGGTTTTGCTTTCCCTGGTAGTGGTACTGGAGAACAGAGCTGGTGGAGCCCATGATCCCTGCAGATGTGTCCAGAAATGCAGCACAGGGAGACAGGCCAGGACATCTGCCAGCACGGAGAAGCTTTTGCAGGGACAATGGTAGGATTTGGTCTTCATTTTAAGGCAGGTTTTTTTAAACACATTTTGCTTCAATCAGTTCAGATTCGCTTCCCCAGCAAACAGATCCAAAGCAAGTGTACAAAACCTCCCATGCATGGAGGATGCCCCGTGGATGTTGAGAAGAGGCTGCCCAGAGAGCTGTGACTGTCTCTGGATCCCTGGAAGTGCCCAAGGCCAGGCTGAACAAGGGCTGGGAGCAGCTTGGGATAGTGGAAGGTGTCCCTGCCTGTGGCAGGAGTTGGGAATGGGATGAGCTTTAAGGTCCCTTCACACCCAAACCATTCCATGACCCCATGACTCTGATCCAATCTCCTCAGAAGCAAAAGCTCTGGAACAAACTGAGATGTTGCTAAAGCTGGGATGCAGCAGGGCTGAGAAGGAAGGCTGGCTTTGCACTGTGGCATCACTTCCTCACTGCACATCCAGCTGGGATAAATCTGTGCTGCTGCATTCACTTATCCTGGCTGGGGAGGCTGCTCAGGGTGGGCTCGGGGTGGGGTTTCTCTCTGCTCCTAGCACAGAGGGGCTGGGGAAGTGAGGATTTCCTGGGGCTAAGGCTTTTCCAAGGAAGCCTCCTGCTGCAGGCAGAGCCTTGCATGTGCGTGCACTGTCCTGGGACTGCTGCCAGCACCCTGTGACACCGAGGTGGCCGGGGAGATTTGGCTGGGAGCATCCAAGGAGAGGGTCCTGGGGAAGCAGAGGGAGGGCAGAGCCTGTCCTGGCACAAGTGGCAGCAGCTGTTTCCTGACACGGAGGTCCTGGCAGGATAACTGTGTGTGTTTGGGCTGGGTCCCTGCCTTCCACCTCCCCATCCCTTGCTCAGAGGTGATTTCCAGGCCTGGAATGCCCATTCAGGCACTGGGAAGAGCAGAAGAGATTTGTTGGAAAGGTGATTGGAAAAGCAGGACTTGCTAAAGAGGCCGATTTCTGTCCCGGGGCGGGTGGCGGGGCAGCGCTGGGGCTGCGGTGTGCACAGCTGGCTCTCACCCACACATCTGCAGCACAGCTTCCCAGCTCCCCTCCATCCCAGGGAGGGGGCTCAGGGGAAGCTTTAGTGGGCACCTGGGGAGGAATGGGCAGCAGCTGGCAGTGCCTGGCCCTGGGAGCACAGGGTGGGTGCCATGGGCACACCCTCAGCTCTGGTCTGTGCTGGAGCCACCAGCCTCAGTCCTGGTCTCCCCCCACAGAAATCACAACCATTTGTTGGGAAAACCCCACCTTTGGGCAGCTGGGTAATTAAAAAAACCCAAGCAGTCCCTGCCCAGCGCCCTGAGGTGTTTGCCCTGAGTGTGGAGGTGGCAGTGTGGATTTCCCAGCAGCACACAGACACTCAGAAGGGTTTTCTCAGCTGGCTCCTCTCACATGTTGCCTCCCACTTGCTAAAGGGCAGTTGCTGTGGGTCCATCCAGGATTGCCCCTCAGGCAGGGAGCTGGGCTGCCCCGAGGCCAGTTCAGGTAAGCCCGGAGCAGAGGGGCCAGGCTCTCCCTTGTCTCTGCTCCTCCATCCCCAGCTGCAGATCGCGGGAATATCTGCCAGAGTCCTCTGGCTGCTTCCTGAGGGCTGTTGTGTGCAGCTGTTGGTTGCTTTTTTATTTGACTTTGCAAAATTTTGCTTTTTATCGCCCAGTGTGGAGGATGGAGCCTGGGACTCAGAGCTGCTGGCTGGGCTTGGCCACTGACCTGCTTGCCCAGGTGCCAGGTGCCTCCAGCCAGGGCTCCAGCGCTGGCACAGATGGCAGAGCATGGGGCTGTCTCTTTAAGGCAGAAACGGGAACTCTCTGGCTGCCACTTTGTGGAGTTTAGCCCCGATCCCTGTTTTCATTAGCGCTTCATTTCATCTCCTCCTCTCCCCCCCAGCCCCACCTCCTCGATCGGCATTTCTGCATCCTTTGTGTGCATCCACAGCAGCAGGTGAAAGTCGGGCTGGCACCTGCACACACCCACTCTCACACCTCCCTGCGGGCTGGACGCTCCTCTGCCGCGGGAGAGATCCCTTCCACACTCCGGATCTTCCTCCTCCCGGGCGGCTCGGCTGCGAGCATCCCGGTCCTCGCCTGAGGCTGCTCTGCCGCTCCTGACGGCTCCGGCTGCAGCAGCGGCAGCGCGGGGCACGGAGCAGCTCTGGGACCCCGGGACAGAGCTCTGCAGGGAGCTCAGCTGAGGGCGGCAGCTGAGCCTCGGGGGGCCGGAGCATCCCCAGCATCTGCAGCATCCTGGAGTCCCGAGCATCCCCAGCGACCAGGGCATCCTGGGCACAGAGCAGCCCTGGCATCTGGAATATCCTGGGATGCAGAGCATCCCCAGCATCTGAAGTATCCTGAGTGCAAAGCATCCAGAGCATCTCGGTGTTGTGTAATTCCCTGGTCCAGTGCATCCAGAGCATCAGAGTATCCAGAGCATCGAATGGGATGAGCTTTCTTGAGAACCCTGGCATCTTGAGAACCCTGCCATCCAGCTCGTCCCCAGCCTCCAGCAGCAGCATCCAGGGACGTCCCAGAGCAGGGGGATTTACGGGCACGAGGAACTGCTGTGAGTAATGGGGAGGGAGCCTTGGTCCTGCTGATCGGCTCCTGGGAATGTCGCTGCCCTGAGTGCCAGTGAAGAGGGAGAGTGGGGGAAGAGAGGGAGAGGAGGAGAGGAGAAGGGAGGATGGACACAGAGCGGAGAGAGATCCTCCTTCCTCGCCCCCAGCCATGATCACATAGCACAGGCCACGCCAGAGAAGGTCCCCAGAGCCAGCCCTGCCCCGGCTCCTCATGGAGGGGGACCTGGGGGCCCCCAATGCCAGCGTGCTGGGGGAGCACTCCCTGCTCGTGGGCAGCAGCTGGGTGGCCGCCTTCCTGTGCTTCATCATCCTGCTGACCACGGCGGGCAACTTCCTCCTCATCCTCCTCATCGTCACGCAGCGCTCCCTCCGCAACACCTCCAACTACTTCCTGGTGTCCCTCTTCATGTCGGACCTGATGGTGGGGCTGGTGGTGATGCCCCCGGCCATGCTCAACCAGCTGTACGGCCGCTGGGTGCTGCAGGGGGACTTCTGCTCCCTCTGGGCCTCCTTCGATGTCATGTGCTGCAGCGCCTCCATCCTCAACCTGTGCGTCATCAGCCTGGACCGGTACCTGCTCATCACGTCCCCGCTCAGGTACAAGCTGCGCATGACGTCCTGCAGGGCCCTGGCGCTCATCCTGGCCACCTGGAGCCTGGCCGCGCTGGCCTCCTTCCTGCCCATCAAGATGGGGTGGCACGAGCTGGAGTTCCAGGTGCGGCCCCTGAACGTCACCGGGCGGGGGGACGAGGAGCAGTGCCGGCTGCTGGTCAGCCTGCCCTACGCCCTGGTGGCCTCCTGCCTCACCTTCTTCCTGCCCTCCGCCGCCATCTCCTTCACCTACTGCCGCATCCTGCTGGCCGCACGCAAGCAGGCGGTGCAGGTGGCTTCCCTCGCCTCCAACGTGGCCACCGCCGACGAGGCCACGCCGCAGGTAAGGTGCCCGCAGGGATGGAGCTCTGGCACACCCCACAGTTTGGGTGCCTGGGCTGTTTCTGCTTCCTGGATGGCAGCTTTGACAACTGCATCTCTGCAAGTTGTCCCCTGACAACTGCAGGGGGGGAGATTTTGGGTGACATCCACCTCTGAGGTGTCCCATGCCTTGTCCTAGCAATGGAGAGCTCTGATGCTGCTCGTAGGCATAGAAATAGCGTGAGCAGAAGCAGAGAAATAAATAAGATTCAGGCAAAAATGCTCAGCAGTGCAAAATAAATGCAGTTTCGCCCCCCTCTTGGCTGGCGTCATCCCCGAGGGGTTTAATCTTATCTGACTTTCCACTCGTAAATCCTGGCCGTGGTGGGTGTGAGACATATGGGGGAGAAGGATTTTAACTAATAGCAAATGCCAGATTCCCGAGAGCACCTTATTTTGAATAGAAGCTTCTATTTTTGTTACCTGCTCTATAACAAGAGCTGCCAAACCCCTCCTCGTGTGCTCGCCGGTGGAACCGGAGTGTGTGGGTTTTATAACAAAAACGTGGCTGCACTTGTTTGTATTTCTCCAGGAGAAGGTAATTGCCACTAAATCTAACAGCTTTAATTCCCTGTAATAGGCTTTATTGACCTCATATCCTACAGGGAAAAGGCAAACTTAATTGCCTTTAAATACCTTGATTTAGTTTGTTCTCTTGGAGAGCAGAGCCAGGATTCCAGCCAGCTCCCCCACATGTGATCAGCTGCACCAGACGGTCAAAAGGAAAAGGAGAATTAAAGAATAAACAGACAGTATCATAAAGTGTTTATTTTCTCACAGGATGCCAGGTTTTTGGACTACACAAACAGAGTCAAGGGATGCTCAGGGCTTTGCTGTGCCATGGAAGAGCAGCATCCACCCCCTGTCATTCAGCTGAGGCCCAAAAGGTTCCATGAAGCCCCAGATTGGCTGAGGAACAAGGTGTCAGCCAGGGAACCCTCAAATTTCGTCTTTTAACCTTTTTTATCTTCATCTCATTTTAGAGATTTTTGTTCTTTTTTGGTTTTGGGCCGGAAGCTGAGTTGCAGCAGGGCATCATTTAATTACAGGGGAGGGCCAAAATAATCAATCATTCAATTTTAGATTGCAGGAGGGGATGGAGGGCTGGGTTGTAGTGTTTGGAGGCTGAAATGTTTTATGTCCTGCTTTTAAAATCATGATTAGTTTGCTGCTATAATTAGCAGCTGGAGCTGCCTGTTTAGGGCAGGCTTTATCCTCACATGGACTGAGCTGGGTTTTTCTCTAAAGAGCAGCCTAATGACAAACACCCTATTTTACAGTAAATAAAATCATACTCTCAGTGTTGAGTGTTTCTATTGCTTCCCCTTCCTAATTTGTGGTTCAGGGCTTGTGGTGTATGCCCAGCTCCTGCCCCTTGGAGAAGGGAATTACTGGCAGGATTTATGCAGGATCTGGAGCCCCAAATGCCATTTTTCTTGGGCAGAGGCCAGTGCTGGTGCTGGGGAGAGCTTCCCACCACTCCTTGTCTCCGGCTGCAGGTCCCACGTGCCCCGAGCCAGCCCCAGGCCGGCAGCGAGAGCAGGAGGTTCACCAACAAACACAGCAAGAAGGCTCTGAAGGCCAGCCTGACCCTGGGCATCCTCCTGGGCATGTTCTTCGTGGCCTGGCTGCCCTTCTTTGTCACCAATGTGGCACAGGTAAGAGCCCATGGGGGCTTTAAGTCGGGTTTCCAGATGTTTTCGCTTTGGAATCCAGCTGGGTTCAATTGGAGGCACCAGAAGATCTTGCTGGACCTCTGGGACCAAGGATGCAATTCCCCAGGGAGCAACAGCAAGGAAAAACCCTTCTGAGAGGGATTTGAAGGTTTCCTTTGAAAGGGGAATGTTGGTGTGCCTGGGAAAGCCCGATGGGTTGGGGCTGAGGGGGGAGGCTGCTAATCCCTGCTGTGCCCCCCAGGCAGTTTGTGGCTGTGTCCCGGCCGGATTCTTCGACGTGCTCACCTGGCTGGGCTACTGCAACAGCACCATGAACCCCATCATCTACCCACTCTTCATGAGGGACTTCAAGAGAGCCATGGGCAAATTCCTGCCCTGCTGCCGGCGCTCGGCGGAGCCCCGGCCCAGCGCCATCTCCCTGTCCATGAGGAATTCCAACAGCGGGCCCCGCGCTGCCACGTCCCTCAAGAACGTCCTCACCCTGCAGGCTGAGACTGACTCTGTTGGCTCCGGGGCAGCAGGGAGTGACCCCAGGCTGCTGCTGGCCAGGCCGGGCCCTGGAGCTCGCTCCGTCAGCCTTTGGGACGCGGAGCCCGCGGACACGGAGCTGCAGCTCGGCACCCCCGTGGCCTGAGCGGGGCACACACAGCTCTGGGTGCTGGGAAGGATCCCCCAGGAGCCCAACACAAACCCTCTGGGAGCTGATTTGCCACAAGGCATCTCCCAAATTCCCTGCTGCAGCACACGGTGCAGCTCGTGGAGGGGATGGTGGCCCGTCACAAGGAGGATCCAGCTGTGCAAAGCCAGGTGTTGCTGCTGAATGAACCTGCCTTGTCTCTCTCCCTTTCATCTCTTCCTGTGCTCACTGCCACCATCCCTGAACCCTTCCCGTGGCCTTTCCACCTCGGAACAGGATTCCAGACTCTCTGTCACCCTAACCCCAAACCAAGGTTTTGCACACACAGAGCTCAGCACATCTCCTCCGAGTGCACTGAGGGAAGGGGCGGAAAAACATCCTGTGGCTCATGACAAGAGGTCTGGGGCTGCTTCAGCAGGAACACTGAGGCTTGGGGCTGCTTCAGCCCATGGGACATTGTCTTCCTGCAGCTGGAGCTGGAGCTGCAGCTGCAGCTGGAGCTGGAGCTGGATCTCCTCACTGGAGTTGTGTCTGTCTCAGGTTCCTGTCGTGTGCTCCAGCTCAGCGTCACTGCTGTGTCTTGTCATGCAGAGCTGCGCTGTGGGGGCTGAATGTGGTGCAGAATTCCCAGCACTGATTCCTGGATGTGCAGGGGGACGTGGGGTGCGACTCACGGTGGCTCCGTGGGTGTCCCACAGTAGTAACGGGATCAGCTGCTCCCACAGGCTCCATCCCACAGCTTCCCACCCCTGGCACAGAACTCCTCACTTCCCTCCAACAATCCCTCGTGTCCTCGAGGATGCAATTAGAAAATACACTTTTACCCCCCTTCAAATTAGAATCTAAAGGAATATTGTATTTTAAATGACAATGCCAGCCCCCTCCCCAGAGCCATAAGCGGAGGGAACACTGAGTAAATGTGACAAGTGGGCAGTTCAAAAAATCAATAAAACCAATTATTTTAGTAAATTCTTCCTCAAGTGCCTTTGGGCTGGCAGTTGGCTGCTGTGCCCTCCCTGGACCTTTCACTCCAAGCCTTCTGCCTAATTCCAAGACTGTTCTCCTGGAACTCCCTGATACCCAAACAGACACAGAGCATCCCCTGGATACAGGATACTGGAAGAAGCAGCCACACACCAGGCCACTTCCAGTTTTCTTTCAACATTGCCCACAAATGTTCCAGAACTGAACAGGAGTTTGTATGACCAGCCCAGCATTTCCTTGCCATAAATCCCTTGGG
Organism: Anthoscopus minutus; assembly: GCA_013399455.1. Taxonomy (NCBI): domain Eukaryota; kingdom Metazoa; phylum Chordata; class Aves; order Passeriformes; family Paridae; genus Anthoscopus; species Anthoscopus minutus. Next base: position 87,376 of record VWYI01004799.1, on the reverse strand, counting down.
AGCCAGGGATGAGTGACCAGGACACACTGAGGGCCAAGCACAGGCTCAAACCTCAAACTGTTCAATTCATTTTGCCACAGATGGAGCTTGGGGCTGCTGTTGAGCACCCAGATCAAGATGTGCATCTTCCCACAATGGTTTTATATAAATACAAGCTTGGACTACAACCCAGGTTTAAAAGGAGCAGAAAAAGGCACTGTGGAGTCTGGAAGTTTGTTAGGTACCATATCAGCCTCGGGAGATGGCCAGAGAGAGCGAAGAGTCACCTCTTCAAGCCAAATGTTCAAAAGCAATAATTCCTTACTGTCTCATCCAGGCAGTTCTGTGTAATTAGGTGTTTGCTTGTGGACAAACCCTTGGATGAGCAGAGAAATCCCAACCCACCCCTGCAGCCAACAGCACCAACTCCAGCTGGCAAAACAGCCCCAGCCCTGTGGGATCCCACAGCCAGTCCCTCCTGTCCCTGCAGAGAGGCTCCAGGTCAGAGCTGGGCAGGTCTGAGCCCCCTGGGATGCTGGATTAAGGGAGAGGAATTTCCAGGCACTGTATCCAAACCATGGTGCTTTGCTGGCTCACAGCATCACCCCCAAACCCAGCCGTGTCTGCCTCCATGAGGAAAGATCTGCAGGTAAGGTTTGCAGGAAGCTGGGAATGGAAGGAGAGGGGGGATTAACGTGGCTGCTGGGTCAGCAGGGAGCAGGAGGGGGAGAATCCTGTGTGAACCAAAATTGGAAGGTGCAATCCCAATGTTTCCCCTCTCATGAGTCAACAAGACCCCTAAAAATGAGGGGGGGAGTTTGAACCCTCCCTTGTGGTGAAGCATAAAACCCCCAGAGGTGCCCCAAGGGCAGGTCCCCACCTGCCACACTCCTGCCAGATGCACTTGCCTGGGCTCAGCAGCAAAATAGGACAGGAAAGGGGCTTTTATGGAAGATGTGAATCATTCCCACAAGGTTTTGGAGCTGTGCTGGCAGGGGATGCAGAGCTCGGTCCTTCCCTCTGCTCTGAGACTGGGGATGAAGAGAGTGGAGCCAATTCACTTCTATGGAAGGAGGCAGAAATCAAACAGATCCATGTTTATCCTGTGCCAAGTATTGGTTTTGTTCTAAGCCAACTAAAATTATATCTGGATGAGGCTTTTAAGGCTCAAGATATCTATGGGACACAAAAGGAAAATCTCAGTGGGTTGCTGGCTTGGAAAGCCCAGGAGGAATTTTCATAAACCATCCAAAACCCCTTTGGTTTTCCTGCTGCTTTCATCCAGAGTTCCAAATATGTTTCTAACAGGAACAGGGCCTCCAACACCCATCAACCCCAGCCTGGAGAGAGGGAAACAGTCTTGGAGATGGGAAAATGCCCGAGCCCTGGCAGCAAACCTGCAGCAGGCAGGGGAAGGAAGCCTGGCAGCCTGAGCCTTTCCCCTGCTGGTCAGCAGAGCCAGAGAGCAGATGTGGATCCACCCAGAGTGGGGCAGGTTAGAGCCTGGAACACACCTGAGATCCTCAAACCAAACTCATCCCCAGTGGAGAAATGTTTTTACTTTCCTAGTAATGAACCCCTCTGTGAAATGCTTAAAATCCCCTCAGAGCCACCTGCTTCCCCCTGTCACAGCAGGGACACGGTGCTGAGGGGTGCAGCTGCTTCCTGCAAGGATCTGCATGGGATCTGTCTTGGATTCCTGGGCAGCAGTGCAGACTCAGGCAGGAATCTGCCCCCTCTGGCCTCGGGAGGAGCCGTGGGTGGCTGCTCCAAGTGCTTTGATCCAGTGCCATGCCAGTGCCACACTTTTCTCTGGAGGGGCTGGAAACTGCAGCTGCAGCTCTGCCAGCTCCATCCTCTGGGAATCTCAGTGCCAGGGATGTGCTGGCAGTGGTTTCTGTGCTGGCTGAGCAGCTCTGCTCTAATTTTCTCCTTTCCCCACTGCCTGGTCCTTGCTGTCTGTGCTGTGTGAGCAGTCTGGGCGGGGAGGTGAGGGTTCTCCCAGGGCAGAGCTGGAGGAATTCTGTTGGTGAGTGCAGCCAGCTGGGAAAGCCTCACCCTCAGCCTCATCCTCCTCTTTCCTGGTGTTTTCCTCTCCCTGAGCCTCGCTGCCAGCTGCCTGCTGGGATTTCTTGGCTTGAGGGGAAAAATGTCTGCCACTGCCCTTCTCTTCTGGCTGGCATTCCTTGGTTTTAATGCCCACGGCTTTTAGGATTGTGTCCATCTGCTTCATGTAGTCCAGGTGGCCATTTACCTGCAGGGAACAAGAATCCTGTGAGTGGGGACCCACAGGGATCCAGCTCAGCCAAGTCCTTCACCCCAACAGCCACCACTGCCTTGGGTTTGGATCTGACAGATGGAAAGAACAAGGCTGGAAAAAAATCACAGAATTGTGGAATTGTTCAGGTTGGAAAAGATGTTTATGATCATCAAGTCCATCACTGGCCAAGGCCACCACTAACCCATGTCCCCATAGTCACATGGTTTTTGAACACTTCCAGGAGGGGTGATTCCACCACTGGGTAAGTGCAGGTGTCCATTGACCAGCCTGAAGTGGCTGCAGCATTTGGGGCACGCTCTGGTGCCTCTGGTTTCCCCTGAGATGTTTAAAAGCTGGGGCCTGGCTGAGTTCCACTCCCCAAATCCTGGGTGCCAGGAGGCTAAAGGAGCAGCTCTGCTGTGGGGAGAAACACCCTGCCAGGATGAGTTCTTTTATTTCAGTTGCCTGCTCTTGCTAAAGGTGTCCTCCAGGTGCCTCAGCTCCCTTGGAAAAGCCAGGATTATTTTATTTAAATTAGGACAAAGTCATTAAACCTCACAGAGCTCCCAAGCTGAGATTCTTGGCTGGAAGCTGCACTGATCCATCCTGCCCTGTATTAGCAGGAGCCCAGGAGTTATGGGTTCATAAACCAAATAAAGTCAACAGTACATGTAAAAACCCAGACAGTTTTATTGTAAGATGAATTCCACAACAAGATAACCCCTTCTGAGATGGATATTGTAAAGTTCCTTTCCAATCAGGGCACAAGAGGAGAGGAAATCTTTCCAGGTGATTGTTCTTGATGCTAAAGGCCACACGGCTGGAGAGGCTGAAATTCCTTCCCCATTCCAGGTGTCCTGAGTGCTTGATGTACCAACAGCATCCCCAGATACCTCAGCATCTCTGGAAAATCCAATTTTTAGCTGTTTAAATCTTACTGACCCAGCCAGAGAGCTGTCTTGGCCTTTTATTTTCCCAAACCTTGCTAGTAATTAGGGGATTTCCATGGCAGGGAATACCCATAACCTCAGTCCCAGGATTCCTGCTTCTCAGACACAGGAATGGCTCTCCCAGGAAGGGATGGTGATGGTAACAGCTCTTCACAGAGCTCTGTAGAGACCCCAGCCCTGGACCCTCTGCTCATCTCCTGCTGCCTGGTGCCAGAGGAATCCTTCAGCTGCCCCCATCCCTGGAAGTGTCCAGGGCCAGGTTGGATGGGCTTGGAATAACCTTGGACAGTGGAAGGTGTCCCTGCCCATGGCAGGGGTGGCACTGGATGGGCTTGCAGGTCCCTCCCAACCCAAACCACTGTGGGATTCATGACTGTACCAGGGTTACCTGCACACCTCTCCCAAAGCTAAACACAACCTTTTCTCCACCAATCCAACCCCCTGAGCTGTTTGTGTGAAGCAGCTTTGGAAGGGCACATTTGGCTGCACTGAGGGCTTGGAGCAAATGGAAGCATTTAATCAGCACATCAGGAATACAAATATGTGACTTGAATCCATCCAGATGACTCAATGGGCTCTGGATGTTTTCAACAGAGAATTAATTAAAATAACCATGGAAGGACTGGGAGCTGTGGACATTGTCCTCTGGAAAAGTACAGTCCTTTTACTGCTCAGTCAGAGGGGCTGGAGGAAGGAATGAGCACAGCCTTGGGCAAGGTGGGCAGAGACAGGAAGGAACTGGAGCTACTGGGAGCAGGGGCTGAAGGCTCTTGGTTTGCTGCATTCAGAATCTCTCCAGTCACACCATCTGCCTGCCTTGCCTTGGGAATTCTCAGCCTGTTGTTAATGAGTCATTAGTCAGAGAGAACAAATTTCCTTTGCCATCCTAAGGACTGATTTTCATTACTCCTCAGTATCCAGCAACTTCAACTAAAACAACAGGGAATTCCTCTTCCCTGAGCACCATGATCCCTGAGAGATGCTGGATTTGAGCCATTGTCAGGAGCTCATGCAGCTCTGCAAGAGAGAAGCTGAGACCTCGCGAGAGTCTGTCCCTCCTGCAGCTCTGCTCACTCTCTTCCAAGGAAACTCACTCCTGGATAGCAGAGGAGAGGATTCCATAAAACTGGACCAAAGCAACCCCTGAGAAGTGTAAAAGGAGGGAGGACTCTTCTCTGCTGCACTGAGCCACAAGCAGAAGAACAGCAAACAAACTGCCTTGCCACTTTAAAGCCATCCTGGTGGGAAAACACAGTAATTCCATCTCTCTAAAGCCTGTTCTCATCTTCAGTCTGAAAGCCTGAATTCCTCTGCTGGGAAGATGGTGCTGGAGATGGGAGGGGAACATCTACAACATTGTCAATAAAAACTTTAAAGGGAAATAAAGAATTATTTTAATGTTTGTCAGAACAAAGTGCAGGGGGAATTTAGGACAAAAGGAAGAGTGTGCTCAGCACCAGAGCAAATAAATTTCTAAGGAAAGCAGTGGGGTGGGTTTATTGGGATTGTTTAGGTGACTTCTCCCAGCCATAACTGACTTTATGGTTGCTTTGATTCACTGGGACCCATGAGCCAGCTGCCTCTGGCACTGCTGCTGCAGGACTCCAGTGCCACGCTGGGGGATCTCTAGAGCACAAAGCTGATGGCTTCTGGGGGATCCATCAGCCAGTCAGCTCAGCATGTTTGGAAAGGTTTTCTAGTCCAAATCCACCCAAAAGTATCAAAAATGTCACTGAGCACAACCAGTTGTGACGATTAAACTTCCAGGGAAGCATTTCTGTTGGATACAGGTGATTAAGGATCACGGCTTCTCTCCGGTTTGACCCCCAGGAGCTCAGCGTGTCCCAGAGCAGGGGCTGCCAAGGCGAGGGCAGAGGAAGGGCTGGGAGAAAGGAGACATCCCCCACGATCCTGGCTCTGCCATGGCCTCAGGCACAGGCACGACTCTGTCACGACACCGATGTCACAACACTGACGTCACAGGGACAAGCTCGACACAGTGACACAACACTTCACTGCTCACTCCAGAGCCAAGAGCCTTCAGATCCTGTCCAGTGTCCTTCAACAAAAGCTCCTCCACCCATCCCAGAGCCAACACAGGAGTGCACGTGGCTCCAAATGCTCTGCAGGGCTACAGAACTGCCAGAGCTCAGCTGAGCTTCTCGCCCCTCTGCTGCCTGCGGGCAGGGGAAGGACAGGGCAGCTGAGCTGTGCCTTCCTCCTGCTCCCCCTCACCAAACTCCCCAGGGATTCACAGGGAATCCATGTGGAGGCAAGCAGTGTGGTGGGGAATGCACAGGTCACTCCTACCTGAGAATTTCACTGCTTTGATGTGTTTTAAGCCCATCAAGTCCAAGGAGCAACTTTATTCCACAGCAAAAGATCCCCTCAAGTTCAAACATCTCTGCAGAGCTTGGTTATTTCAGCAGGAGCAGCAACAACGTTGGAAGGGATCCTTCAGGATTCCCTTTTGGCTAATAGTGCCTGTTTTTACAGCAAATGGTATTTTATGGGGGGTGAAGGAGTTCCTGGAGTGAGCTGCAGGTTCTGGAGCTCAGTGGATAACCACAGCTCACCTCCCAGGAGCCCTCAGCTGCTCTGGGTGTCACACACAGAGTGCAACCAAACAGCAGAGCCAGCTCAGCCCCTCTGGCCACTGCTATTGTTCACTCTGCCTTTCCCAAAGCTGCAGGGAATGCGTTGTCCAGGACAAGCACTGGAGGCCAGCCCTGCTCTGAACTGAACTGCCAGGTCTGGGAGCTGTCAGTGCAGAAGGGAAGAAGCTCAAATGTCCCTGCTGCTTTCCAAAAGCTCCTCAGGTCTGGATGCTGCCACACAGCCCAAGTGGTGGCACAGGCTGATGGAATGCAGGGCTCCCAAGCTCTGCCAGGCAATCCCTCAAAATCCACTCAGCTCTGCCAAGCTGGCAGGCTCTCCTGTCACAGATATTCCCACATGTCAGTGAAAGCCTTAGTTCTGAGTCTGGCTACATCCTGCAGGACAGAGGGCATCCACAGAATCCCAGAATGGTTTGGGCTGGAAGGGATCTTGAAGATCCAATTCCACCCCTGCCATGGGCAGGGACACCTGCCATTATCCCAGGCTGCTCTGAGCCCCATCCAACCTGACCTTGGACACTCCCAGGGATCCAGGGGCAGCCACAGCTGCTCTGGGCACCCTGTGCCAGGGCCTGCCCACCCTCACAAGGAACAATTCCTTCTCAATATCCCATCCATCCCTGCCCTTTGGCAGTGGGAGCCATTCCCCCTTGTCCTGTCCCTCCATCCTTTCTCCCCAGTCCCTCTCCAGCCCTCCTGGAGCCCCTTCATGCACTGGGAGGGCTCTGAGCTCTCCCTGGAGCCTTCTCCTCTACAGAATGAACAATCCCAACTCTCAGCCTGGCAGAAAATGTCCTGGGTTTTCCCACAGTTTTCTGAGAGTTGATGACAAAGCCCTGACACTGCCTGGACAGAGGAGCTGGAAAATCCAGAGACAGAGCAGATTGCACAGCAGGAAACAGAAAGCATTCAACATACCTTGACACAGGCTGTGCTAAATGAAGTTAGAATAGGAATAAAATTCTGTTTGGACTCTCAGGAAACAATGTTTTCTCAAAGTGAGGACAGTGAATACATCCACTAATTCAGAAGTTGCAATTTAAATGGATTTATTAAAAATTTGATTCCATTCACCAACTGAATTTGGCACCTGCAGCAATGGTGCATCCTGGGCACCAGCAGTCCTTGAGAAACCAGTAAAAATATATTTGAGGAAAAATTGATAGAGCTGAATTTATTTTGGAAATCCTGACAATGCCATTTGCATTATTCCTCTTTAATGTTTCTATTCTGCTCTGACAAATTGAGGGAATAGATTTATTCTGCTGAGGCTCAGAGGCTTTGCTTTCACATCATTGCTTTGCACAATCACAGTCCTTGTGGACAGAATAAGGCATTCAATTCTTATTTTTCTTCTCATTTCAAAACTCACTTGACTGGTAAAAGATCTCCTTTCATTGCAGCTATATTTTTTGAGCCAGACTGTAATTTTTTCCTGCAATCATCTTTCAGCCACAACAGAATGATCCAGTTATTGTCACCTCTGGGGTGGTAATTGAGGGATATTCCCCTCAGCCACCCTCAGGCAATTCCACACCAAGGCAAGAGCTTTTTCCAAGAGTTTTTTTCTATCAAACTTTGATATGTTTTGTGTTGAAAATTCTGAGTAATCACTAGCTTTTGCTGGATTCATCCACTGCTGAAAATCTCTGCCAGCTTTACTCTCAATTTAGCTTCAGCAATTTGAAGAGGAAGATAGGAGAGGAGTAAAATACAGAATATAACAAGAAAACCCAGGAAGCAAACGGAGGAACCAGGTTCTGGAGGTCTAAGGGACAAATGGAGAGCAGCTGTACATTAGTGACAACAGGCAGCACAAAATTGGGAATTAATGTTCTGAGTTAGTAAAAGAGTCCTTGAAAGAGTTTCAAGGGAAATATGACTTCACAAATGTTCTTCAGCTGCCAGTAATGCACTCCAATCCATCCTACTGAAGGAAGCAGCTTTTCCATTGAGTTTTCAACTTTTGTGGAGCTGCTGTTGACTATTTTTTGTTGGTGCTCTCCCCAACAGCTGCCACTTGTTTATAAGGTAGCTACAATTACTAATCCAAATGGAAATTATTTAAATTCAATGGCTTAAAGAGTGTTTTAAAAAACCTAGCATAAACTGTGCATGTAATTATCACTGGGGAATAATTTGAACATAATATCCTGGGCCATGGAGGCCAAGAGATCCCAAAAATAAAGACTTGATTGATACACTGAATTGGAGTGTTCCTAGAAAGAGCTTAGGGGACCCAGGTGTCTGCCACTAGAAACCACAGCAGGCCACCAGTGACCCAAAATACTGGACATATTGGTCACACCAGGATTGTGGAAAATTGTTCAGGATTCCACACAAGGACATTGAGATGAGGTTTGTTGTCCATAACCAGAAGGATGCATCAGGACCAGCCTGAAGCAGAGGGTGACTCCAAAGGGATTGTCACCTTTCCCCTCCCCATCTTGCTCCAGGAATACCCATGATTTGGCAGCTCAAACATTACCATCTCTGCTGTTTTCAAACCAGGTTCTCTGCCCATCCCCACAAAACAAGGTCACCTGAGATTAACTAAGGGAATTTTTGCTGGTTTTGGGAACAACGACCTGTTCTGACTCATCCCTCATGAGCTGATGGCAATAATGTGTCTGGGCAAGAAGTCTTGGGCATTTGGGAAATTCCAAGAGCTGTGGAGTAGTGCCATGTCTCTCCTCAGCAATGTGATATGCTATAAATCCACCTCATGGGGATTTGCAGTGGGTTTAAGCCTTCCCCAGTGTCACTGGGGCAGTGACACCTTTGTGGTATTTCAGTGACATTCAGCTCCTATCAATAATTCAGCTGCTCTAACTGCAGCATCTCAAACACATGATGTGCACAAGGTGTCAGCAAAGTCAGCCTTCCCCTTGATTAACACTTTTAATTAGCTGTTGTGCTGGGACTTTGTTTCCATGTTAGCTGAGGAGGTCAGAATGGGAGCTCAAAGGGAGCAGAAAAATAGTACAGAATCAGCATTTGTGTTCCAGCAGAAGACAGAAAATTGAAAGCTGAATTTTCTATCCTTAATTCACCTGCCATTCTACAGAATCCAGATGAACAGTACTTTGGGAAAACTCCCACTGCTTTGCTCCAGGAAGGGCTGGGATGGGGAAAGCTGCCTGCAAAGCCAACAGCCACAGACCTGCCCACTGCAAACCAGGAGAGAACAGGGGGTGCAGTGCCTGCAGGAACTGTCCCATTTCCACATGCAAAGTGCTCCAAGGGGGAATAGAAAACATCTCAAAGGTGATTTGTGATGCCAGTTGTTATGTTCCACAGGAGAAAGATGTGCTGGCATCACAACTTTGCTGGCTCTGCAAAGGAACAGTGAATTTCCTCTGCTGGACTGCATTTGATGGAAATGCAGAGCCCCTGCGAGTTGCTCACACGTGGCACTGGTCCCCTCAGCTCTTCTGAAGAAGAAGCTGCAGTCCCAGGAATCCAGCCCTGCCCAGGGTAGCTGGGGGCTATGAACACTCTCCACACTCCACACATAATGTGGGAATCCCCTGTGGAAAAATACACATAATGTCCCAGGCACCATGGGGAAATGGGAAAATCCTTCCTGTAGATCTGCAGGAAATTGTGGCACTCTGCTGGTTCCCTGTTGTGGGAATTTGGAATTTGGGCACCAGCCTTATGGAATGTGAGTCCTGTGAAATGGTTCTCTCTGCCTTTAGAGGCAGCTGAGCATGGCCAGGCTCCCACAGAGCCCATCCAGCTGGAGCACTCCGTGTGTGCTGGAGCGAGCAGGGACATCGGCCTTTGAGGTTTGTCAGCCACAAAGCAAAAACAAACTGCAAGTTATTAATGGCCTCATTTGCACTTTTTTTTGGAAAAGCTTGTTCAGTTTCTTCCTTTGTTCTAACACATTGACACTACCAGCACCCTCTGCTTGTGTCCCAAAGATTCTTGGAGCTCCCAAATCAACAGAAATGAGGGGCACAGAAGATGAGGCCACTGATGATTCCAGGGGTGTGGAAGCCATCCCTGTGACCTCACAGCCTAACAGACAGATGGAATTGTTTCCATAAGACCCTGCATGTTCCCCTGAGGGAAGAGGGGCTCTCCCAGCTCCTCCAGGCAGCTGCCTGAAGCTGAGTTCTGCTCCAAGCTCTTGTTCTTCTGATCCTGCCCTTGGGGAGGTGGCACTGCTCACTGAGAAAAAATGAAACAAGGAACAAGGACATACTGGCAACCTTTTTTTTGCTTTTCCAACTCCCCAGAGTTCTTAATTAATCCAAATTTTGTAACCACAATTAATTCTTTGCTGCAAGTCTTGGGAATACAGTGGGAAAAAAACACAGCTTATTGTGTTTGGACAAAAAAAGCCTGACTCACAGAAGTGCCAAATCAATTGGATTTCACAAAATTCAGACTTTCCATCTGCTTATGGCATTGATGTGCCTGAGTGCCTTGAATCTATCTTCCCTCACAATGGGAATTTTGGTCCCTTTTCTGAGAGCTGACAGGAAGGTGGATCCAGGTGGGAGGGTTGGTCACGTCTCCCAGGTGACAAGTGAGAGGACAAGAGGAAATGGCCTCAGTCTGTGCCAGAGGACATTTAGATTGGATATTAGGGAAAATTTCTCCATGGAAAGGGCTGCTCAGTCCTGGCACAGGGCAAGGATGGAATTCCTTCCCTGGAAGGATTTAAAAGCTAGGTGGATGTGGCACTTGGGGACATGGGTTAGTGGTGGCCTTGGCAGTGCTGGGAGAATGACTGGCCTCAATGGTCTCTTGAGAGCTTTTCCCCATTCACCAATTCCACAATTCCACAATTCTAAGATCCATCCCTGCTCTCCACTGGACTTCCAGCCAAACATTCTCACTGCCTGAAAGTTCACCCTGCTTTCTACTGCTGTGAAACTGCCCATTCCTGACTTGTTGCTGACTCCTGAGCCTCCCTGAAGGTGCTCCTTGAGCAGTTCTGCAATATTCAAATATTAATTCAGACTGTACTGAACAAACTCCCCTGGGAACAAACAGCAATCAGGATAATCCCCTGCAGCTCCATGACTTCCTTGGTCTCTAACAGGTGCTGTCAAATAAATCCACAGGATAAATCAGCCCCTTTGTAACCACGAGGAAGGATTTTATAACTGCATTTGCTGAGTGGGAGGACGTTTTTCTCTCTGCTTTTTTACTGACAGTCAGATAAAAAACACACTAATCAAGAGAGACATGAGACGGAGGCCTTGGAGGTGAATTCCTGTTTGTATTGAGAGCTCCTAATCTTCCCTCATTTGAGGGTTCTGGTGCAAACACAAAGAGAACCAAGCTGTTTGGATTTAGACCAGTTTTCATTAAGGATGGACTGGGAGATGCCAAAAATATTGTTGGTGCCTTTGTAATATTTTTATGCTGAGCACCTTTGCATCAGCTATACTTAATTCTTCAATCACAGCTCATCCTTCTCCTGGCAGGACACTCACAGGGACCTCCACCAAGGGCATCTGCAGGGGTGGAGCTGGTCTCCATAAAGAAAATACTCTATAGCTGTAGCTCTGTATATCTCTGACTATCACTATGTATTTTTCTCTTATGCTACTGCACTGTGCTTGCAGCAAAATCCATCTTTGCTTTCTTGCCACTTTAAAAAATATTGCCCTTGGATATTTCCTTCCCCATTCTTGCTCCTTTTATTTTTGAAATGTTCACCAGAATGCACTGTATTTCTTCCTGTGGTCTGGAAAATGGATCAAGGCAATGACAACTACTTAACATACATTTTTCCTCCCCAAATCTTTGCAGTGAGATGAAGGAAGTGTCAATTCCTTCTGAAGGAGAGCAGCACTGGGACTGACTGCTGGCACCAGGCAGCCAGGATGCAGACACACAGCCCTGGGAGATGAGCAGAAAGCAGCTCTGCAAATGTTATTCATTCAGCTGAAATGTAAATCCTGCTCCTCTGAAGGGAGTGGAGAAGCTGCTGCGATCCAGGCAGGATAAAGTGTGCAGGGCTCTGGAGGGTTTCATGCCTCAGGAAGCAGAGGGTCATGAGAAGGAGGGTATCTGAAGAGAACTCAAAAAGAGAGGGGTGACATGGACTGACTGACAGGAGATGTCACCCCAGTGCTACCACTTGGCATCTCGGGCCATTTTCATGCCAGCAACAGATGTCAGAGAGCAAATGAGTACTGACAGCTCTGGGATGGTGTGAAAATGGATGTGGGAGTTTGTGGAAATGCTGACAACCCAAAGACATGTAAAGATGCATGGACCATGATTAAAAGTCTCCACTAAACTCCTTCCTCCTGGGAAGCCCCTGTTTTGTTCCTCCAAGTGTCTGTTCTCTCTGCTCAGCACCAAGCCCAGTGTGTGCTGCCAAGGGCTGTGCAGAGCTCAGTTATCATGAATGAAATGAGCTGACAGCACATGGGTATTTATAGGTTCAGCAAGCTGTTGCTCCAAAAAATCTAAAAGCTCTTCAAAGTGCCTTTAGCTCCAGAGCAACACTGACAGTCCCTGCCAGCTTGTGGGGACACTTGGGAAGAAGAGTCACGGCAGGAACACCGACCATGGAAGTGTCCTGAGCTTTGTGCTGGGCATCTTCCAGTTTGCAGAGAGTAAACAATAAATTAAAACATTAAGATATGGAAAAAACACAATGGCATGTCCAAGATTTCTGTGGATGTGGATATGGATATAGAAGATAAGTTCTGCATAGTTTTCTGTGGAACAGACAGCAACATGGTGGTGAGTTTAAGATAATTGAGCTGACTATTGCTTAGATATATTGCCAGCTGTTCTAACAGTGGCTTATCACTAATGACACCAGATAGCTTTGAGGAAGCTAAATGTTTCTCAGCTGTACCAGCCAATCTCTCCCTGTTTCCTGGAGACACACACTCCAAAAAGGCAGCAGGACCTGGCAAACCAGCCACTGCTATAACAGAGCTTCTGTAATTCCAAACCAGTTCTGGCTCCTGCAGCCCTGGGGACCAAGGTACAAGGGCCAGGAGCCTGCCCCTGGCTGAACCTGAGCAGTGGGGAAGGCTCCACCAAGATAAGATACCGGGCTGCACCTGCTGTGCAGGCGCGTGTTTGAGATCCACGTTTTCCAGCTGCTGATCCAACCTCCCTGGGATCCACACTCACAGGGCTTGGGACTAGGCTCTTTCCAACCCAAATCACTCCATGATTCTGTGACAGCCCTTCTGGAGGAGAAATAGCATTTTCTATCTCCACTATGAGGTGTATTGGAAACAAAACCACCCAAACATATCCAACAGGAGAGCTAGATTCTCACTGCTAAGTGAGAGGTAGATTCTCACTTTTGCTCAGTGTTGGGCCAACAAAATCCAGAGGGAAGTGTGGATAAGAGTTCTCTCAAAGACAGGAAATAGGGACAATGTACCTAGAGGTACAATCCCCAGCTTCCCCAGGGCAGTGAGTGTGGGGTTACAGTGCTGCAGGCAAACAATGATGGAGAAAAACTGAGAATATGAGAACTTACCACAGAGGAAAGGTCCACATTCACCATCCTCCTGTCATCCAGGTCAACTGGCTGGAGGCCTGCAACGTTGAGCTGGACAGAGGAGGTTCTGTAAACAAAACTCAGCAGCCAGTCCCCCCTGGAAACAGAGAAGAGTGGGAATGAATCCTGTTGCCCAACCAAAGCCATGTGGAATGAAAGAATTCAAGAAGAATTTGGGTTAAAAGGGACCCTAAAGCTTATCCTGTTCCACTCCCTACCATGGGCAGGGGACCAGGTTGCTCCAAGCCTTGTCCAACCTGACCTGGAACACTTCCATGTGGAGAGGAGAGTGGAAGTGCTGGGAAGCACAGTGATGTCTGGCCCAAGACCTGCTGCAGGTCTGTGTGCTGTAGCAATCACACCAGGAATCACTTGCTGGACTCAGGGCAGGTTCCTGGGACACAGGGGTGTAAGTCTGAACTGAATCCTGATCCATGGCTGTCATCTCTTTACCTGCAGTGGGTTTAAAAATCTGACCCTTCTGTTTATTTCTGTGTTTGCTTAGGGATTGCACATTGACGTATTTCATCTTTGTCATGTACTGATAGGCTCTCCAACCCATAAAGCCATAAAGGTGATGGGACCTACAACACTGATGTTGTGACATAAATATTACCTGTGAAGCTCCTGGGAGTGCTCCTGATTTACAGGTGCTGTAGAAATACATGGCTTTGGTGACAGAATTAGGAAGAGTTCGCTCCCACTCTAAAGCAGTGCCATAAGTCACTGTGACAGTTTCAGGGTCAACTGTGGCATGAGAAGGAAATACAAAACTCTTCTGAGCTGAGCAACAGCATAAAATCTGGGCACAGAAATGCCACTGTACTCCACAGAGCAGATTTAAGTGGGACATGAATAGGATTTGTGCTCTGTGATGGCAGCAGGTCAAATGCTCCTGGCACAGGTGCCCATTCCTGGCTACTCCCAGATAATCCATGCTAGGAGCTGTAAATTTACACAGAGCCCTGCAAAACCTTTACAACACATTCACACTGCTCAGCTGTGGGCTCTCTCAAAAGCTGAGCCAGTCCAACTGATTTGGGTAAGGTTTCCCACTGGGAATTTGCAACCCTGCTGTTAAGTGGGAGGGGACAGCTCTGACAGCTGACAGGGCTCCCACTCGCCCTGTCCCCTCATATTCCAAAGCCAAAGGAGAACAAAGACTGAAGCTCAACAACTGGGCTCAAATCTGATCTCACAGGAATTCTATTCAGTGCAATTCATCTGACCTAAATAGAGTTACTCCTGAAGAGACAGAACGAGGCCACCCTTTACACAAGCACGAGACCAGGGAAATCAGTATCAGGTGAGGCCTTACCACAAAATGTTTATTTAATCTTCCTCTCTACCTCAATCCTCACAGAAATTCCCCAGATCTCTTAATTCCCTCCTCTAGCTGCCCCTCATGCTACCTGAATAACCCTCTAGACATACACATACACACTGTATTTTATTCCAACAGCACAGGCAGGCTCAGAAACTACAAAAAGATCTTTTTTTGTTTCTGTGTTACAGGAAATGGATACACCGAGCTATTTACAGTGAAATTTCTTTTTGTAGAACACAGAGAGGAACAATATTTTCTGGGTAAACTCAGTTATATGCAATGATTTCTATAATTTATGGCTTCTTGGAGGAACTCAGAGCACTCCCAGGGAGGCAGCTTTTCTTTATGGCACAAGAAGAAACACTGCAAGTGGTGTTTACATCTGGCATCCCTGAAAATCCTGGGATCTAAAGAGGACAAAAGCAACAATTTCCAGCCTAGCTGAGAGATAGTATTGATAATTTGTTGTTTTAACCTTGAATACTTTTAATTAATTTAATTTAGTTATTCTTTCTAAGTGAAAACACTCTGTTAGAATCACAGTAACATAATGCCTCCCCACCTGCCATGTACGTGTGTAGGCATCCATATGGATGTGTGCATGGAAAACACCAGCAGCATTTTCACCTGTCCTTGACCCAAGGGCTCACAGCTTTATAAATTGTCTTCACTTGCAGGTTCTTTGCTAATTTTCTTGCCTGGTTATTTCTCAATTTATTTCCCCATGCTCTTAGTCTTCCCTGCTTCATTCCTTGGTTTTAATTTTCCCTTATCTAATTGTGCTGGTAAGCAGTGTTCCTGCCACAATTATCTTCCAAGACACAGTCATTAGGTTTGAAGCTGTCACTTGAATACCTAATAGCTTTTCTGAGATTGTTTCAGGCCTCTGAACCTCCCTCTTCTCACCCAGCAGCTCCCATAACTGCACAACAGTTGTCTGCTTTTATTTCTAAAATGTTTTTAAACGTGGTTTTAAAAGACTGGTATTTGTTTTGAAGGCAATCTTTGTATTTCTTCACATCCTTATTAAATTTGGTACAGCTATTCCAGCTATTCTTCCTTTGTGAGTTAAATATCTTGCTCATGTGGGCTACCTTGATCAGAAACCCACTCCAGATATAAAATCCTTCCCTTCCATTGTGATTTTCACATCTTTTTCCCCATAAACAGCCACGTGAACTGCACCTTAAAGCTTTTATAGATTCTAATTCCCATTTAAGTCAGCAAACTTTACTGCTGTATTTATAGTTCTTCACACAAAGCTGAGATTTAAAGGGGCTTTAGAATAGATCAGATTACACACACAAACCCACTGACCCAGCTTTAGGCTGTGAGTGGTAGAACACTGTCCCTCTATGAACAGGACCTACATGGCCTTCCAGGGGCACAAAGAGCTAAGAGCTGTGTCCAACAGCCTCCAAGTTTCTCCTGAAGGTGCCATCTCCAATGGATCTGAGGGAGATGCCTGGAGGGATGAGGCTCTGGCACTGCTGAATCAGTGTCCTCACCAGCACTTACAAAGTGCTTGAAAGGGTTAAATACCCCAAAGCATTTCAAGGCTAACAGGGCTGGGCACTGAGCACACACTGACCTGCAGAAGCCATTTATGATCCTGCCTGACACCACTCTGGTGAGAGCTTTCCAGTGCTTGGCTTCTCCTTCCACTGGAGCTCCCAGTAAGACAACATCTTCAATGATCCCTTGTGACTCTGTCAAGGTGAAAGAAGAAAAGTTCAGATTTAGAAGATGGATCAAAAAATATTCTTCTATGAATTGTGTTCAGATGTGCACTACAGAAAAATCATCACTTAGGTGGTTTCAGTTTGAAAGACAGAAACAATGGAAAGGAGGATCATAAATAAAACTTGGCATACATCATAAGTGTCCACAATTCACCTGGAGTTAGTAAATGTGAAAAATTGAGATCCTCAAACAGTGCAAAAGGACCAAGCTGATGGCAGGAGAGAGAAGCGGCCTGGCCTCTGTCCAGGAAGATGCTGTTCAAGCAGAAAACCTCTGGAAAGGTTTGGAAACCCTTGGAAAGGTCTTTCTGCAGACTCACTGACGTGGGTTTGCACAGAACTTTGAAAAAGGTGAAAGGGCCTGAGATCCCACAGAGTGAGCAAATGTTGCCATACATGAAGCATGAGGAGCTCTTCCCACGGCTGATTCTCTGAAAAACACGACCTGAACATGCAAGAGGAAATCCCAAATTGTTCATATTGATTTGGAAGTAGCAACAACAGAGGCACTTGCCAATACCCAGTGAAGATATATCAAACTGCTTTGATTTCCTTCTGCTGTAACCTGAATGCCCAGGGACTGATTTGCTGAACAGCAATGTTGATTTTTAAGCATAATAAATCCTCCTCACTTATCAGAGAGCTGCAGCTGGGCAATTTCAGGAGGAATAATGATGGAATGAGAAATACTGCTACTTGCCTAAACTCCTGAACAATATATCAGTATCTTCCATAAATCTTTGTAAAGAGAGATGAAGCCTCTGATGTCACAGCAGTTAAATGGAAGACTCATGAGCAGAACATTCCAAATCCATACTCTGCATCTGTGGGAGACCAGGCTCCACAGACCTGAGCTAAACCCAACATTTGAGGAAGAGGTGCTGCCTGGGTACTTTTAAAATGTAAATCTCTTAGCTTCCTTTCCCTGACAGCAGTAAAGAACTGGAGCTGCCTGCAGTGCCTGCATCCTTCTCTGCTGTGTAAATCCCCATGCCTGACAAATCCAAATGAGCTCTCCTGGAATTATTTCTTATCACAGAGCAAATTTTGCACCAATCAAAAAGAGCAAAGAGCAATTCAATTCTGTCAGTGTAATCTGTGAGCAATAAAGCCCTGTTCCCATAATCATGGGTAATCAAAAGGAAACACCGAGCCACGCTAACGGGAAGCTCGTTCCAACCAAGGTTCTAAATTCCATGTCCATGATGTGAGCCAACTGAATAAACAAGCAGCTAATTCATCAGGATCCTGAATATTTGGACAAGCTTTTGTTTCTCTAGTCCTTTGTCTAGCTTATTGCTTGCTCAGAACAAAAAAAAAAATGTTTAGCTTTGGCTGAAAAATGCTCATTTTCTTTGAATGTTGACAGGATAGAAACATTGGAACAGATCACTGGCCTGCAGAGCAGCTGAGGCTCAAGATAAATGAAATGTATTTCACAGTTTGTAAATCTTTTAGATGATGAAGAACAATAAAGTCTGCAAAAGCAGTGAAAAAAAATTAATTAATTAACCATTTAGCCACATAGAGAGTAGCTAATGAATAAGGAGTTTTATAAAGGAAAATTTCCGGTCAAGTCCAAGCAGGTAAGGAACAGAGTGAGAATGAGAGGCCAAAATTTAAAAAATTCAAACCTGATTAAGATGATTTCTCCAGAAAAGGTGTGGAACAAAGAAGCTGTCCCAGACACCATTACCAGTCCTGGGAGCTGGGCTTTGCTGTGCCCTTGGGATACAATCCACAGGGAAAGGGAAAGCACCTCAGCACATCAGTCCTGACTGGAGGGAGAACAGGGCTGGAATTCAGCTCTGGCTGTGTGCAGATGTTCCAGGGCAGAGCTGGCAGCAGTACTCCCAACCCCGAGCACAGCAGGGATCACAGCCAGTGGGATACTGGTGACATGAGCTGTGGTCAGTACCAAACAGCCAGTGTGTGACACCTCACTCCTGTCACACACAGCTGGCTTTCAAGGTGTGGTCTCTGGTGGTAACAGCCATTCTAGATTTGCATTAGTTTGCTAATTATTTACTAAAATGCATGGGAATCATGATGAAGAAATCAGAGCAGGGATCTCCCCAGGCAGTAATGTATCTCTGATGGCTCACTGACTCCAGCTTCTGCCACAATGTCATTTTCTGGAAACCCACGGAGCTCTGGCTCACAAAGTGATCCATGATGAAGTATCCAAAGGTTATTCCATTGCTTTGCAGAGAAGCATCTGAACAGAATCTGAGTTCCTGCCATGGTGTTTCACTGGCCAATCCATCATTAGCTGTTTGTCCTCAGAAATGTCACTGCCATCTGGATACAGAGCCCTGCATGACGAGGCCGTGTGTTCCTTTCGTGTGAGACATCCAAGTCCAAACCCAAATCAGTCTCAGCTGTCCCAGGTCCCAGCTCTGTTCCTTCTGTGGCTTGCTCTGGAATGTGCCTGTGAGAATGCTTTGGCAATCTGTGCTAAACATGCTGCTTTTCATCTCACAAACAGCTCAGCTTTCAGAATTCAATTAAGGAACTGAAAAATCAGTGTATGGTGGGAGCCGTTCTGATATATCACCACAATACTTGGATTTCTTTGGAGTGGCAGCCAACCTTCCAGACCCCAAAGGATTTCCTCCCTAAGCTATGGGCTCGTGTCATTCCAGAGCCTGTAGAGTGAAATAAAAACCTGGAAATACCTCAGCCCTCGGAATTCTCAGGACACAAAAAGTGTAGATCTAGGGCCAGATTAGGATCTGGGTTCTGGCTCCAGTGTAACTCCATAAGGATTATTCTGAATTTGATTAGATTTATTTTGAGAACAGAATTCCTGTATTCTGTCTTAAATGAGAAGGGAAGTCCTGGCACACAGCTGTCAATCCTGACCTTCTCCATCTTCACTTGACTCTGTTCCCACCTTCTTGGACTTTACCAGACATTTTCCTTTATAATACAATTCCTTATTTATAATTTATTGTGAAGCTAAAGTTAATGAGCTAAATTGCTACGTGGGGGGAAGGCAGGCTGCACACACTCACTGCTGACTCAACTCCAAGATACAATTTCCATCAACCGATCATAATGATATTATTCTTTTTTTCCCCCACATTAAAAATAGAAATCTATTAATAAACAGAACCACAATGGATAATAAATTGGCAGATGGTTTTATACTTGACTATACTTGACTTTGGGGGAAAATTACCATGAAAATAGCAGATGACAGTGGCATTTCAGTGACTTAAATGGAAGGCAGGACTCAGAAAATCAGATACAAGAGCTGCAAAGAGCTCCCAAGAAAGGCAAAGCATCCTCTGCTGGGATCAGGCAGTGCATGAGCAGCTCTAGACTGATCACAAATGTCACATTGTTGTTTACAGACCAAAATGACCCACTGAAACTCCTCAAGTGAAGACAGTGGATTTTTTTCTGCTGGACTGGGGGAAATGACAGCAGAATTTGGCTCCAAAGGCATTTAAACCTTGGGATTTTTTTGTTTTCATCCTATCCTAAAAGAGCCAAGTTGTGTTCTTCCTCTTGGAAGAAAAATTTCTCCACCAGGAGTAAAGAAAATAAAAGAAAAAATGGTTAAAAGGTGAATGTTACCTTTTTCCTGAGCCATTTCCTGCAGGCAGAAGTAAATGACTCTGGCACCCAGGCTGAAGCCAATCAGTGTGACAGGTCTCTGGCCCTGAGGAGGAAGGAGAGTTAAAAATGCCACCAAATGGTGTTTTCTCTGGAAAGAGAGACTGGGCTTGGGATCCCCAAGAGCCTGAGACACAGAGCACCTGATTGTGCATCACCTTTGAATTACTGGAGCAATTAGGTTGGTTTCAAAGGGATCAGGTCTCCTCAATGTTATGCCCAGTTCAATATGGAGACTTCTACATATCTGAGTATATTTTGTAAGTTTTGATCTTCAGAAAATCAACTGAAAAAAATCTAATGATCAGAAGTTACAACAAAGCAGATGTTTCAAACAGAACCAAAACAGATGCTGTAGTTGGTTTAAAATTTCCAAATGAAGACCTTATTCAAAGAACAAAATTTTCCTAGAAATGTTTTAATACACAGAAGAAGCCATAATGCAAAAATATTGACCACTTCCAGACTTTCAGGCTGAGTGACAGCAACAGCATGCGATGGTTATAAAAAATGATGTGGCTTTTAAGCTTTAAGCTTTTATTTTGAACAGCCTAATAAGATTTTCTGTAAGATTAAAGGGAGCCTAATCCCAACATCAATGAAAAATGGTCTTTGTAATATCCAGGGAGCAGGTGTGTGATGAACACCCCAGACACCTCATTAACTAGTTTTAGACTCTCCAGCACACTGGAATGTGTGTTTTCACAACAGAAAATGCTTAACAGGCAGGAATAAATGCCCTGTAGCAAAAGAAAGGGCTTGTATGAAATAAAGTTTATTGAGCTTTCTAGGACTGGGTTGTTATGAGAAATCAACTTTGCTCCTCCTCTGCTGTTCGACCTGGCTGGGACAGAAAGCTCTGGGGCCACAGCTCCCCTCGGGCTCTTCTGTGATCAGCAGTGACTGGTATGAGACAAACACACGGCCAGCAAAAACCAGTGCTGGCCCAGCAAATGATGGCAGGCTCTTGGGGGGCAGAAATGTCTTTTTTCAAGCCTTTTCAGAGAGACTCCTGTCACTTCTGTCAGGTACCAGCCCATTCCCCTTCTCTGTAGGCAAAGCCACAGCTCACTGGGCATTGGCTGCCATTCACTTTTCTCACAGGTTATTTTGCTGGTGCCTCTTAATGATCAATAAATATTTTTAACACTTTGTGTTCTCGTTCTTTCTCTCCCGTTCTTACCTCCTGCTCTCTGACTTCCACTAGGTGAGTGGCCTGGTTGTTGTGACATGGTAAAGCCACGGGTCATTTATGACCTGGATCTCTTCTTCCTCATTGAGAAAAGCTTTAGGTTAAATGGAACAAATCTCAGCAGGATTTCTCTGATCCACTTGGGACCTCCTCCTTTTCCCCACTGAGCCAGATATCTGCTGGTCACCTTCATGCAACACTCTCTGAGTTTTTATTAATTTTTTTTCTCCCTAGAAAGATACCATTTAACAAGCATGACTATAAAACTTCACCTCTCTGGGCCAATTCCTTTCCAGCTATTAGTCCTGGATGATTGTGGCCAGTTACCTGCTGTCTGCTGAGCAGGATGTGTGCAAGGTGTTTGCCCACTTCGGCAGAGCGATGCAGACACACTCCCCAGGGGTTGTCAATGACACTGGCAACAGTCAGGAGCGATGCTGGCCAAGTCAAGGCTGTCACAATCCCTGCAACACACAGAGGTTTCTTAGAAAACATCAAAATTGAGAGAGCTCACTGAAGCTAAAGGCTAAGCCTAGGAGCTTATGTCATTTCCAGCTCTTCTTTCCCAATAGCTGTGCTGAGAAATGCTTTGCTGGACTACAGATAAGACAGAATCTGATGTTCTGGCACAGAGGGGTGAGTGTAACCTGCGTGTTGGGATGTTTCTGTAGAGCAATAAATGTGTAATAACATGGGGAAATGAACAGTCACACGTGAAGGAAGGAGTACCCAGCTGTAACTTTAACAGAATGATGCAATGACACGGTGCCTCAGCAGTCCAGGAAAGCACAGCTAAATTACAGGTGTGGTAGAGGAGGTTCTCAGGTCACTTTTGCTGAGCAATGCCAGCACTGCCTCCTCCAAAACATTCCTTCTTTAGGAAACCTCTTTTAACACTGAAACTGCACAAGAGCCACTCAAGCAGATCTGATAGGATTTAGCTTCTTACCTGACAAGACAGTGAATTTTAGGGCTTCTTGAGCCATCATGTTCACAAAACCATTCAGCAGTGAATCCAAGGCGTTGCCAAGCTCCATCAGGTACTTGGATTCCCAGGCCAGGCAGTACTGCTCACTCGAGTGCAACAGGCTGCTCCATGGGGCTGTGAAGCTCCCTAGGAAAGGTTGCAAAGATGGAATTCAAGTTTGGAGAGAACACAATGGCTGATTTCTGGCAAGAGGAGCCCAACAGAATCTGTTCTGACACTCTAGCAGTGCTATTAATGACATCAACACTGAGGGGCAGAGCAGAACTGTAATCTTAATTAATTAAAAACCTACCCACACTGTTCCTTCCCCAAACAATGCAGGTCAGGTTGAGGCAGCTGCTGATCAAAGTGACACAAGATCCCCACAGTGGTCTGTCTTACTTGGGGACAAGTGGATTGGCAAATCACTGGCAGCTCCAAAATCACAAAGTGGCAAACTCCATAAAACTCCTGTCCTCAGTCCCTCTGTTTGAAGGAGTGTGCACACAGACAGACAGTGCTGTAAGAAGTAAAATGGATGACAACCCTAATTTTGCTCTTTAAAACATGCTAGTAGATTGCTAGTTATGGAAGAAGAATGTGTATCATCTGTAACTCCCTTTTAAGGGCAAACAGATACAAAAAGGTTCCTGGAGGGACACACTTGCCTCTCTAACTGTGCCTGGGCCTCAGGCAAACAAAGAGAAAAGCCAGAGTACACTACTGCAAAGTGAGAAGAACTTTCCTGTGACAGCAAACTGCAGCCTGGCAAGTGACAGGGAGAGACATCCTTCTGCATTAATGGTACCCAGAGTTAATTATGGTGCTTCTCAATAAACTGGCAGCTGTTCAGTCAGGTTCCTGAGCACATTAGCAGACAGGTGACATATTTTATATGGCAAGCTACACTGGAAAATAAGCACTACAGACCTTTCAAGGTTTCCCCTGTAAGTCACCTGCAGAGTGCTGTGCTTAACAGGGTTTACTTGACAGAACTTTCTTGCCAATAAACCTCATTAGCTGGCAGATACAGAGAGAACAAAACCACCCTATTTTCTGTTAATTCCTGGAGGATAAATATAAGGTCTCAGAGACACTTTGTACTAGTGCTGGCAATCATCTCCCAAACAGACCTTTTCTGGCAAAACGATGCAACAGTTCCCAACAGAAACAACCCTGCTATGGCTGCTCCCTGTCCTGCTATCATCACCAACTTAATGCCTCTTTTTTTGTCCTCTATTTGCCTGGGATTGCAGATGGGGTTGCAAAGTCTTGTGGTGAGAATTGTTCAGTTAACATGCCGTGGAAATGTGGGGCAGACATGGTGCTTTGTGAGCACAAACACAGCCTGGAGAAGGACACAGCCATGGCTCTTGGAGCTCCTCTCAGCTTCTTCATCATGTTCTTACCATATTTGCCAGTGCACAGCCATCCAGTGATTGCTATGGTGATGTGGAGCTGCTTCCCTTCAGTAAGTGGGAGGAATTCAAACTCTTCTATGGCTCCCACACGTTTCTTCATTTTGTATCCTACACACAGCAAGGAAGAAACACATGGCTCAGAGATGCCACAGAAAGGACACCCTCTGCTACCAGTAGGAGCTTGTTAAGAAAATAATTGAGTAATCTGGAGAGGGTTTTTTTATCTTTCCAAACCCCCCAGTCAGCCTATGCGTTACTTAGAGCTTGGTAAGGAGCCAACATGATCTTTCCGAAATTGATCTGAGGGAATCTAGCAGAAGGTTTTTTTTTGCTCTAACAGCTGCTTTTCTCCATGGCAGCATCTTTCTAACCCAAAGCAGCACGTTTTTGTTTCCTTCATTAACCACACTCCAAATATTCTTACCCTATTTGGTCACCAGGGGCTACACAGTACCTTAAACAGCAGTGAGACAAAAATCTCAGGGATTACACCTCAAATGGCTTCCTTCACTCTGCAGAGAGCTCAGTATGGTCATTAACTGTGTTTGCAGACATGATCCTGTGCCCTAGGGGCTGAGAATGCTGTGGTCACTCTCTTACCAGTGAGACCAGCTCCTGCTGCTCCAAACAGGGATGCCATGACAGCAATGCCAGCAGTCGATCCTAAAGCAGCTGCTCCAGCACTGCCGATGATTGTGGCAGCTCCTGCAGCAACCAGAGGGGCAGCCAGGCCTCCTGTCAGACCTGAGGATGCAGCAAGAGATATCACCAAATTATTATCCCTTAAAAACCCCAGGAAGGCGTTCCCCTGTGCTGGGAGAGTGCTGCTACTGCTGCTGGAAGAGCTTTTTGCATCTCCAATAAAGGGGCTTCCTGAGACTCTCCCCAAATTCTTTGACTGACTTCAGAAAAATGAAGAATAACTTCAAAGTCAAAGGAAGACTATGTGGTGATCTGAGGTGAGCTGTTTGCTCAGGAAACATTGATCTAATCTCACACTTTTGATTTCAGAGTTGAAGATCTGATCCTCTTATAAGAGCAAAGAAGGAAAAAATATTTTTAAGGGTGACAACCTCAGTGTAATATTTCCCCTGGCTAGTGAAGGAATAGATTTTCCAGCTAACTCTTTCACGTTTATTTTTGTGGGACTGAAAATACTTTTCTTGGGAGTCAGACTCCTCTCTGTCCCTGGTACTGTGTCCCCAAAATGCCAAGGGCAGCCTCACCAATCACTGTTCCACCCCCAACAGTAGCCAGACCGATCAGCAGGTATCTCTTCAGCTTTTTCCTTCTTTCCTTCTTTTTCCTTGAGACTTCTGCAGTTCTGGGGGAGATTAAAAGTACAAAAACTAAGGGAAAAGCCCAATGGCTAACAATGCTGCATCAGAATCTGCTTTTATTCTCCTCTGTGTAACTTCCCTCCCGGGAACAGTAAAAAGGAACATGCAGGTGTGGACTGTGACAGCACACTGAGATTTATGAGCGTGGATTTAGAGATTTAAATTGAATGGATTAAATGGACCACAGATTTAAATTGAAATGACTTAATTGCTGACAAAAGCCAACAGATATTACTTACTCAGAAAACCCTTCCTAATATGGCTGAGGCTTGTAAAAAAAAAAAAGAAACAAAAAGTCAAGAGCATTTCATTAACTAGATGCTGCCTAAGTGCCCTAAAAAACCACAAGAAAGCTAAGAAGAAACACAGTGTTTGAAATAAAAGGCAATATGGGTAATTTGTGCTAACAAACAAAGGTGCAATTAAACTGTTTTCCAACAGCAATATTTACTTTGAGCTGCTTTCAAATTGCACATCACAATATAATAATATAATAGGAATTAAACACAGTGATCAGTGTGCATTTAAGCTGTGTTTTAACAAGCTTATCAGAAAGAGGCAAATAAACCTAAAAGGAACAAATACCACTTGATTAACCATTACATTTGACTTCTCTCCAGTGTCTTTGCTTTTACTCTTACAAGAAGTGCTTCAGTTTCAGAGGAAGGTGAGAGAAGCAGAGGATACTGGAATAAGTTGTTTCCAGAGGAAGGTTCCTTCTGGCCTGTTTACACCACAGTCAATCCAGGCCTTGAAATGTGACAATTTATCTTGCTTCCAAACTTGGATATTTTCCTTGTTAATCCTAGCCTAATTTTGGATTTTCATTATCCATATAATTGCTTAATCCTTCCTGGAAGCCCCTAAGCACACTGTAATTTTGATTAAGACAATTTTACACGAGTCCCAAACAATATACAGCTTTGTGAGGCGCAGCAGGAGGAGAATGGAGCTCAGTGGGTGAAATCCCTGAGTCACTGCACTCACTGGCAGAACTCCCACGGACCTGCACGTCACGGACACTTTGTCTCCACAGAGACCCTCAAAAACCATTGCTCATTACCTTATGCAGCTGCAAGCATGGTGTCTGCAGAGAGCAACACCTCTCCAAATTCTGCACAACCACAGCCACCTCTACAGCCCCACAGACAAAGCAGTGTTTGGCTATCAGAGAATCATGGAATCAATGAGGCTGGAAAAGATCTCCAGGACCATCAAGTCCAAGCTGTGCCTGATCACCACCTTGCCACGCAGCCCAGAGCACTGAGGGCCATGTCCAGTTGTTCCTTGGACATCTCCAGGGATGGGGACTCCATCACCTCCATGGGAAGCCCCTTCCAATCTCTGACAGCCCTTTCCATGAAGAAATTCCTCCTGATTCAACCTGAACCTCCTCTGGTGCAGCTTGAGGCCATTTCCTCTCATCCTTTCAAAATGCTCTACTTGTGCCTTAGTCACCAGTCTGAATGCTTGGCTTTGGATAAAACTGCTCCTGGAGTTCTTTACATGAGAGCTGCAGCCAGGCTGTTCACACTTAAGCTGGAAATACCCAGCAATTTCTGTTCTACATGAGGTTCATCAGCTTCTGCAGTCACTGCACTGTGTCTCAGGCTGCAAATAATGACAAGAGAGCTAGAACATATCTGACCTGGAGTCAGGTGGAATAATGAACAGTTTGAGTTATGTGGGGAGAAAGAGAGTGGCAGATAAATCCTGGCTGCTGATGCAGTAAATAAAAGGAGAAGTTTTATCTGTCACTGCTTCCCTTCTGGAGCTGCCAGCAGCTGCTAAATGGCTCCTCCATTACCATTATCACTGGATTACCAGACTGCTTTTATCCACTCTGGTAATTAACTGCTGCTTCTGGTATTTCTCTACCCTCACTCAGCTCAGATGTACAGCTTCTTGCCTGAACCACAAATTATGTTCAGAGAGATTGTTATGGGGAATTTCAGGTCATTTCCCAATAAGGAAAAGTCGCAGGAGCACACATTTGCAAGCAAATGTTGTGATGTTTTCCAGTTTCTTACAGAACTGTGGACAAAAGAAAGGTTCTCACTTGCAGGTCAGAGCACATTTGATGTAATTAATGTGGATTAGAGTGGTTGGAGCATTACTCTTTAGAGGATTGTACATTCAATCTTGTGGGTTCTGGGCCTCAAGCCAACATATCCACAGCAGCAAAGGCAGGAGCAAAACCTCCTGTTAACAAATATCAGTAAAAACACCTGTGCAGGAGCTGCCAAACCCCTGGCTGGTTATTTCTGCTCCAAAACCTCTTGCTGGTCAGAGCTGGAAGCATCCCAAGCACATGATGGTGTTCCCAGCCCCAAAATCTGTAAGGTCATGGTGGTGACAGGTTTATGTTTTGCTTCCTTTCCTCACTGACTCCTGACTTCAAACCAAAGAAAGGGTCATTGATTCCCCACAAATCTCAGCCTTGTTTTAGGACACCAATAACAGCTGGAGTTCGCACTGTGGTCTTGGGCTCCTCTCACCATAAGGATTTTTTTCCTTTTTCTCCAAAAGACATTTACTCCCACAGCTGCACTCTGGGCAAAGGACAAGATAGGAATCCCAGGCTCTCTCCACAGCAGACACACAGGAACCCCACTGGGATGGCAGCAGGGTTTGAAATCCATGTCCTTTCACCGTTATCAGACACAGCTTAAAGGCCCAGCACTGAGTTTGTTCCCACAAAGTACAGCAAAATAGTCCCCATTAATACCAACCCTTGCTCCTGCAACCTAACGTTTAGCAGTCCATGATCTTTGAGATTATTCTGACTTTCCCTTTTTACAGTGTGCTATAAAGTTAAGCATTATTTAAATACAGCTGTTACTGGAAGATACCCATCACATGCTGGACCCCTTGGTAACATCTGAGCTGAACCATGGCGTTGATTAAAGCCTTTGTTAGCATTCAGGGCAATCTCATAACTCATTTGCTGAGTTGACAGATGAAAAGAATTTCCTTGAAAGTCCACTATGGATATGTTTACTGCCTTAAAATATTGCTAGACTTTTGCACAATTCCTGCCTGATGAGAGGAATATAAAGGTACTACATTTCTTACAGACATCAAGAATGAATCTTATGTTAGTAACACAGAATTATCAGCCAGGTCTGTACTTATCTGAAGATTCAGCCTGTTGCCCTCAGAAATCTCCCTTCAATAGGAGTTATCCAGCTGTCTTAAAGATACTTAAAGACAGATCCAGAGACAATGAACAGCTGAGGATCTAATCCTGATTATCTGTAGGAACTTCATTCTGCAAGGGGCAGTTCTGTCTGAAGGATATTGGGCCAAGAGACAACAAGATCTTTGTGATGTATTTATGCAAAATCTACAGTCTCTGAGAGGCAACTGGAAAGAGGAAAGGAGGCAGCTCAGTGCAGAACAGCCTTCACCAGTGTGCAAGGCCAGGTCTCAGCTCTGATTTTAAGAATGCTGAGCTTTTCTGCTTGTCAGTGCTGTGAGGGCTCTGCAAGCCTAATCAAGCCATAAATTATTACAGTAAGAGCCATGTAGGGAATAATCAGAGACTGGACTTAGGCACAAGTAATTACTACTAAGTTTTTGAGCAGTAGCAGTGTTTTTTGATCCCATATGAACCCAAATGTTCTTACTCTGACTCTTCCTCTTCTTGTTCCTTCAGGCTCTCAAGCAGAGATTCCTCCAGGACTTCCAGATCTTCCAAGGGAATTCTCAGCAGCCAGCTAACACGGCAGATCAACACCCTGGCTCGAGCATCATAGGATCCTTGAAGAGAGAAAAGCCCAGGAAATCAGTCTGATCAGTCTGATCACACAGTTTAGTTAAGGAGCAGAGTATTCAAGGAAAGTGTCACAGAGCAGCTCCTTCCCCCAGGCCCTCTCTTTCTTCCAGGAACATGAGAAGAGACTGACAAATGGAAAATCCTTCTTCCCTGTGAAAAGTGCCACCACAACAGGTAATGTCTCTGTGGCAGGGAAATGATCTCAGATCCTTTGGTCTCCATCCTCTGTGGTAGAGGGCTGCTGGCAAACTTTTCAACAGAGAAATGCTGCAGCAGGAACACTGACTGGAAACATCAAACATGTCTGTGTGGGTAACTGGGCACAGCCCACCTTGACTGCACCAGTGCAGGAAAGTGGCATTTTGTAAAAATGCACCTCCATGCAAAAGCTTTATCTTCCTTGGTGGCAACAGAAGCTTTACTCAGGAGTGTAAAGCTACACACCCAGCAGCACCATGGACAAATGTTTGCTTCTACACTCCCTGCTGGAGATGCAGGAGTGGACAGTGCACTCAGACACCACCAGACAACAGAACTGATTACTCCTGCTTTTGTAAGCATGTATTCTTGAAAAGACATCTTCAGTGTAATAGATTTTAAATTATTTGTGCCAACTCTTCTTTTTTAATGTATTTCTCTCAGCAGCATGTACTTCTTCCTGATGTTTGGCTTTTACAAAGGGTTCCTGGTGCACTCTGGGATGAAGAACACAATTGGAACACAATTGCTTTTCTCAGGGTGGGTGAAGATACCAGCAAGACCCAATTACAAATTCTGTTTGTGATACCTGCTGCACGTAGATCAAATATGGCATTGGGCAATCTACTAAGTTTGTTTATTTATTACCATCATTACCAAGATACCAAACTAATTCTGTGGCCTTTAATGACACTCTTGATCAGGTTTGTGCTTAGCTGAGGAACAAGGACAGGATTTATCTTCCCTCCTTCCCGAAATGTGGCACGTCCTACAAGTCCAGGCAGGTGTAATGAGCCCCCTGCTCTTTTCTGTCAGCTGGCACTGCTGGGCTCCTTCCTCACCAGCCTGTGGGGAGGCAGCGAGGCCTGGAAAAGTATTTCTCCTAAATTCCAGCTTCACAAGAATAAGTGGTTTTGCAATAACTGACTTGTCAATTTTCCATTAAAAATAAAGCAAGAACAAAACTTGTTTTGTTCTGCAGTGCAACAGGCTAATCAGAAACCAGTGAGTTCTTTCCTGTGAGAACACGTTAAAATGCAGAGATTTAAAAAAATGCAAGTAGTGATAGAATCCAGGCTTCTTTTAGAAATGAACATTCTGTTCAGCAGACAGTCTTTATTTCATTAATTTTATCAGACTAATCCATGTAATGGATTGCTAACTAGAGAATGTTTTATGTGTAATATAATATATGAGAAAAATCACATTTATTTATAATGGGCTTCACAGGACACTCTGGAATTTATACTCTGAATTTTAATTTTTTTTCTTAGGCAACCAGCAGAAAACGTTTTAGAGATTCTGTAACTGAAGCTTTACTGCCTTCCTAAAGGAAGAGGTCACCTGCTCCCCTGGAAACACTGGAGAAAAACCACCCCACTCCATCACCATTTACGTCTGCTTGCCAATGCACAGAGAGTGAAGGGAAGGAGGTGAAGAGCTGTTCAATTTGCAGTGGGTATTATTAACCATTCCTAGTATAAGAGCTGTTTTTCCTGAAGGGGATGCAGGGAAGGAGAGTGCAGCTTTTCCCAGAGAGGAAGATGAGATGAAATAGGATAGCACATTTTTGAGCACTTTAAAGAATCAGATGTAAACTCAGCTATATTATATTTTTTAAGAACAAACACTAAGTAAACTTACCATCTTGAAGAGAGAAGGATTTTCTCCAAAAAAGAGGAAAAAAAAAAAGAATATTCAATTTAAAACTGATGATGTAGGTCTGGAGGGATCAAAATGGAGGCATAAAACCCATCAGACTGACTGAATTCTTGCAGCAGCTCATTTCAGAAGTGGGAAGCAGAAAGTTACATTTCAGTGAGGCAGCACAGAGCAAAACCAGTTCAAAATTCTCCAAAGAGTACAAAGGGCTGGGCAGAAGCAGATAATGCTTGGTATATGCTGAGGCATCCCACATTTTTTATTATTTTGTTATGATCCTGATCTTCAACCAGACTTTAAGGTTTGGAGGAACAGGGCTCTAATCCTCCCACTCTAATGCCTTCTGCTCCCTACAGTCATATGTACTGACATATGCAAGATCACTAACAGGTTTGAATGTTCCTCTAATGGCCCCTATTTTCTTTGGCATTCTGGGAATTCACAGCTCTAGGCCGTAAGGCTAAACTGGCATGAAGTTCTTTCGG
This sequence comes from Anthoscopus minutus, assembly GCA_013399455.1. Classification (NCBI taxonomy): domain Eukaryota; kingdom Metazoa; phylum Chordata; class Aves; order Passeriformes; family Paridae; genus Anthoscopus; species Anthoscopus minutus. The sequence continues at coordinate 56,332 of VWYI01004799.1, read as the reverse complement.
ATTAAGTGAGTTAAAAAACTCAGAATTTACTGCCTGTCAAGATTAAGGGACTTGACTTCTGTGTTGGCTCTTTAGCATAATAAAAAATGGAAAAACAAATTACATCAATAGATAGTTTCTATGGATAAATCCATGAAAAAAAGGCCAGTGTTTTTACAACTGTGTTCTCCTCTTTTATTGCCACTGACCAAATTTTAAGCTCTTTATGTGACTACACTAAGCACCAGCACACTTGAGCTGCTTCCCTCTCCTACACACAAATACAGCACAGCTGAATTTTACAGGGAATCCTTTCAGCCCCCTGGGAACACAAAAAATGCAGCCAAAGATGTAGGAGGCTGCCAAAGAGTTTATGATTATTAGTCCTGTAAGCTCCCAAGCACAATTTGTAATGTCTCTAATCTAGAAGTCCTACACATGAGAAGTGCAGAATGCAGAACAAACCATCCTGAACCAACCAGAAGAGGGACAAACTACAGACTGCTCCCCAGGCAGGCTGGTGGGATGTGGGAATTGGAGACACAAGTCCAGAGGGAGGGATGTAACTGGTTTCCCAAAGCCTGAGTACTGGGAGTGCCCAGGATCAGCTACATGAGAACCATCACCTCCTCTCTGGGTGCATTTCTGGGGCACAGAGGTGTCAAAGCCCAGCAGAAGGTGCTGGGAGCCTCGAGCACAAAGCTGACCAAGCAAAGGGCCTCGAGCCTAGAATAAGGTGCAGCTTGTGACCTTGTTGCCAAAATTTTCCACAGACTGATGTAAGCAGCTTCTGGAAGAGGGTGATGGTTTGTGGGCAATAAACTCCCACTCAGGGAGCCAGGGCTGTGACTCAGGTCCCATCCTGTCTTCCCAGTATCACCTGTGGCACCTCCTATCAAACCACCCCAAAGAAATCTGGCCTAAGCATGTACACACGAGCCTTTCAAAAGGTCAGGGATGCACGTAGGTAATCAGGTGATAAACTGATTTTTATGGCATCCATGCCAGTTAGAGCTCTCAAATTTAGGCTGCAGTTGAGGCTGTGCATGTGCTGCACATGTAGGCAGCTGGAATCCAACCAGCAGTGATTAGATTAGTTCACAGCTGGTTTGTTTTCCTCTCTAAGCAGCAGTTGTTATATTGCAGCCTTATTTTGAAGTCAGTGTTTTGAATCTCCATGAAAACTCTATTGCAAGGTAACCACCCATATGACTGAGAAGCCTTACAAAAGAAGGGAATCTTTACTCTGCCAGCTTTTTCTGAGTTGATGTAAGTCCAAAACCCATTTCCTTAATAACAGAGAGCCCCAAATCCACATTGCAGTGGATGTGGGTAGGAAACCACTGGAAAATGGGCATTCTAAGTATGTTGAGAGCAAAAAAACATATTCATTGTAAGACTTTTCAACATTTTATCACCTATGACGGCTTCTACACCTCATTTATTGCATTGCCTTCCCATACCACACCCACAGCCTGCTATGACTACTGTCTTTAAAGGATTCAGTTACCACCATCTGCCTGTATTAGTCATCTGCAATGAACACAAAGATAACAATCCATAATCCTCAGATTTCACTGAATCAATGGTGAGCTCACATCTAATCTCCTGACTTCATGGATCATCCCTTCAGCTCCTTTGAGATGAAGTGCCTTCAAAAATGCAGCATTACTGCCAGCAAGGCCCTGCCACTGGAAGGGCTGAGCAATTAAAGCAGATACTTAATAAACAGTAAATATTGCATCAGCAGCAGCTGAATACAAAGGAGCACAAGCACCATAAAGCAAAAGATGAATAATTCATAAAGCTTTGTCCCATAACTTGCTTCCAGTTAAGAAGGAAAAAGCTGATCTCAGCTTATTGCTGATGTTTCCCACACAGCAGTGTTTTTTTTCCAGACACACCTCTGCTGCCTTGCTCTGCTCAAGTCTTTCAGTCTGCCTCAGACAAAATCAATCACCACATGCAGGTGACTGTGTAAGGGATTGCTGCTGTGGCATTAGACTGAGAGTTATTCCTCATCTTTGCTTTCAACTGATCAAAGTTGTCTATGGTTTCTGCATTCCACCCAAATCCAGGGGATGTCCTCAGTTTCCTGTCAGAGCAAAATCCCGTGTGCTGCCACTGATCCAGAGCCACTTTTGTACAAGCACATGGAGCCCTCATGCAGCAAAAGCTCAGAGCAAAATTTCAGCCTTAATAAACTCAGCAGCAGTGCAGGAAAACCTGCCTCAATGCAAAGAATCCATCCTGAGGCAGAGAGAATGAGGGAAATGACACAGGAGGCACATCAAGGCAGAAAGAATGAGTGTGGATGTATTGAAATTGAGGAAATAGCATCCACAGAGCCACTTTCATTTTAGAAGATCTGCTCTTAATTATTAATTGAGATTAAGCTCTCGATGTTGTCCTTGTACTGTTGTAGGACTTTGGGCACTGGAACATTGAACCAGGAGCAGATCCTCTGAGCCATTTCATGAACTGACAGGAGACATGAAAAGGTGGCTGAGGAAATGGGAGCTGGTCATGGCGACCAGAGGAGTTCACTGCTCTCCCATCTCCCCTAACACAGCCAAGTTCTCACATCTGCTGTTCTGCCAGGCCATTGCTCAAGGTGAGTGTGTGACAGCCCTTAATCAATCCATACCAGAGCACTGGCTCACACAGGCTGTCTGGCACAGGGTGACACAGCACAGGGTGACAGTGCCCATGTTCTGTGTGCCACCAGCAGCAGACCAATGCTCTCTTCATCCTGCATGGCATAACATGAGGTTGGATGAGGAGAGATCTTCCCCAGCAAAAGCAAATGCTGCCAAAATGCTTCACCTCTTCTGTCTTTCCATCAGCTTTTACAGGAGAACACTATGGAGCAGCACCAGTTTCACTTCCTCAGTGAAAGAAAATAAAGACACAATCATTTCCTTCTGGTCAAAGTGTACCCTGGGAAAAACACTTTGGAAATTATGCTCCTTGGAGCATGTATGTGGAGGTGATTTGTGATACATATATAGTGAAGAGGCTTTTAAACAAGTGAAAATCAGGTCTACTGTGTTCAGGATGTCACTAAAATCTGGACAACACGTGCATGAACGGAGACCACTGCAGCAACACAATCCAAGTAAAAATGTTGTCAGTTCTCTGCTCTGTAGAGTGAAATCATCAAAGACACAACTCAGCAGACAGTGACCATGCTACATGTTCATCACTTCCATGAGCTCTTCATGGATAGACTGCCAGCCCCCAGCTGCTTATAAATAAATGCCTATCAGAAATATTGACTTTATTTCCCTGACTGCACAAACAGACAGATATGACAAACCTCTTTTGCAAAGCAAACAAGGATGAGGGGAGCACATGGACCTACCTGGGTAATAAGAAGTGGATTTTCTTTCAAGATGGGATCCTTCAGCAAAATTTCAGTGAAAGTTTCTGTGCCCTCACCTCCTAAGCCATCAGCAAAGGCTGTCATGGTAGGTAAAACAGCATCAGGCAGGTCCAGCCACTTCACAAAGCCCTTGATGAATTCTGTCCTGAAGGAGCTGTAACACAACAGAAGTTAAGGCTTCAGTGGGTATTTCAAGGCTTCACAATTGGGTATTTTTGGAAGCTTTGAGCAGTCTTTGGTTTCAAACATTGGTTCACACAAAAATCAAAGCATCAGGAGTCAGCAGAAGGCGAATTGCTAAACAAACTGGCTAAATAAACAAGGAAACAATCTGAGTGGGGCTAGACCTTGCTTCAGAACATGCTTTGATGTCTGTAGCATCAATGCATGTGTTTTGTGCTGAATTGTAAAAGCCTTACAGGTGCAAGAGACAAAGGATCTTCCACTCCCCCAACTTCAGAAGACCCCACACAGAGTCTGACACCAGCTCTGCCCGAGCCACCACCCAAAACCCACCTGTCCAGCCCAGCCCTCAGCTCCACTTGTACCTTTGGCTGTTTTCAGGGAACAGCCAGGCCAGGGATATCCCACAAAGCGCCGCGTACGCGAATCTCCCGGGTTCACCCAGCTGCCGGCCCAGGAGCACACACGGCTCCCTCTCCCTGCCGTGCTCAGCCTCCTTTTGCTGCTTTGAAGCCCAGCCTTTCCACTTCTCCTCCTCAGCCATATTCACCTGCAAGTTCAAGGAGGAAAAAGCAAGAGAAAAAAAAACCAACAGCAAACAGTTGGAAAGCAGGAAGTGAGGAGAAAAATTGCTTTTGTTTTTACTGCCACACTTGCTACTGGAACTCAGTCAAGTCTGACCAGGTTCAGCTTGTCTGTTGCCCCCAGCACATTGCTGTGACCAGAGATACAGGAACAGGACACAGATAAACAGTTCACCAATTCTCAAACGTTTCGCACAAAATTAGCTGACAAATATTTCAACCTGTGAAAGTTCCCTTTGGGATGCAAAAGGACTGGGCTCCATTCAGGCCTATCCACCCCACATTTACTGCAAAAATAACATGAAAATAAAAGCTGCACCTGGTGCAGGGACCAGTATAGCTGCCTGGGAAATAATTTTCCTGTCTCATCCTAAGCCCAAATTGCTCCTGTTTGCTTTGCTGACAGCATTAGGAAAGTTGAGTCCAGCTGCAGCCTCTGAGAAGGACTTTGATGTGTCCCATGGTCATTGCTGCGCTTTGCTTGTAATATTCCTCCTACCTGCCACTGCTCTTTTCCTAAAAATAGATCACTGCACCACATGGGCCTTGAGCTGGGCCAAGATATTATTTTTTAGAGTGTAGCTGTGCACACTTCCAAGTGAAGGGCTTCCAGCTGCTCCCTTGATGGTGCCAGCAGCAAACTGAGACCTCAGGCAGAGGCGACAACAGCTCATTTCAAATTCAGCCTGGGTAAAACCTGCTCCAGGGCTCACTTCCATCACCTGGAATTTCTGCTGTTTTCCTTAAGATACAATCTAAGGGGCCCGAAATCACCATCTCATTTCATAGTTCCAATTAAAATGTCTCCTTTCTTCCACATCCTGTCTAAATAGGAATTTAGGGCCCATGACACTACAAGTGACTCGCAGGGGATGCAGACACCATTTATGGATCATTTTAGAGCCCTAAAAGAAAGAACTGCAACAGGAGCTGCTCTTTTTAAAGAGATTTTATTATCTGCATGCCATCTATCATGGTCCTATAGGAAAGGTGTCTGTCCTACCTTCCCACTCAGAAACCCTAAACATCCAAACTTCCAGACCAATTTTCCCGGGAATGATCTAATGCTAAAGTTTCAATAATTTTACAATTATTTGTCATGTCTGCTCACTTCTGTACACATTATGGGAGACAGCACTAAAAATAAAACCCCCTTCCCTGGTAGATTTTTTGATTTCTTAACTTGGGTTCATATGAAAAGTGAAGGAGCTAAAAAAGACCCATGAGCAGAACAACTGTTTAACCTAATTTCCCAATAACATGAAATATGGAGCAATAATGGAGCAACACCACCATGGCTCCAGGCATGCAACAAATAATTCAGAGTCCTGAGCAGCTAAAATACCCAGAAAAAGTTTCTGGAACACTTTGCTCTGAAGATGCTCAGATCCATGTACTTCTCTCTACATACAGGTATCTTTTTCCTTATACACACATAGGAAAAAACGGGCTTGGGATTTTCAGACACTCAGTGTCAAAAAAGGGCAATGTTTGATTTACTAAATAAAATTTGGGCCAAGAAGTTTTCCCACAAATCCAAGATGACGGAAGTGAGAGTTAGAAACATATTCCAGAAGTTTTTAAGTCTCATGGCACTGGAATTCCCATCCCTGCCTTGAACAGTGCAATTCAGCAACCAACAGCATTGCCATAATCCGAATTATCACTTTAAATTTTTATCACTTCTAGCTCTCGTTTTTCACACAAAGCCCTTTGTTTTCTTGAGAGATGGTGTATTTTATACAGCAACTCATGCAATCCTGTTTGAAAAGCAGAAAGATAATTCCTTTGGGAAAGCTGTGTGATACACGTTCCCTGCAGCTGAAGGAGGAAATAGACACAGGGTGGCATCACGTTTGTCCTTAACTGTGACAAACCATCATCTCTACAACCCCCCAAAGTTAATGAGGCATCTCATTAACTTCTGAGAAGCGGTTGTAGGTAATTATTCAGATGGGGCCGGGCAGAGAGCTCGTGTAAGTGGGGACAGCACTGCCCAACTGTGGTTATGCATCGCACACAGCGCTGTGACTGTGGAAACATCTGGGCAAAAGAGATTTTTTGGGGACCTCCACATGGCTCCAGAGGTGCTGGGAGCACCACGGCCTCTGCTTCACCACGGAATGCCATTAAGTTCTGTCTCAACGCAAGAACACAAATGTGATATGAATTGCCACAGGGATCAGAGCCCGAGGGAACAGGGACATGGAGAAACCCAAGGCTTAAGTAGTTGGAAAAGTGAGCGTGTTTAATTCAGTTACTCCTAAGCTTTGCAGAGCAGCGGCTGAGAAGCGATGCCCTCAGTGTGAAGTGAGCAAAGCTGCGGAGAGGGGACAGCACACGGAGAAGCGGGAAGGCGTCACCTCAGCTGGGGGAGCCGTGAGGGCGGACACCACCACAGTTGCCTGTGTTCACTTTTACCACAAGTCCTTCACGTCCGCAGTCTCTGCTGATCCAACACAGGCACTCATTTACGGAAAGCGGCGCTTCGGGCCACGCTGAGGGGAGAGAAGCAGCGGCCAGAGCAAAGCAGCGGCCTGAGGGGAAGGTCCCGCCCGCTCGCCCCTCAGCCCGCGGCGCTGCCCCCAGCCAGCCCCTCTCCCATCCGCCCGGCCCGGCCCCGACCTGCCGCCGGCCCGGCCGAGCACCGGGAACCAAGGAGGAAAAAGCAAGAGCCGGGAACCGAGCACCAGGAACCGGGAACCGCGAACCGGGACTGGAGCGCTGACTGCGGCCGCCGGCGCCCGCCCCTTCCTGCCCGGCGCGGCCTGCCCGCCGGCACTGCGCCATGGGCGCAGCCCGGAGCGCGAGGAGGGAGGGAGCCGCGCTGGGCTGAGGGCATGGAGGGCGCTGAGGGGATCCCAGAATATTCTTAATTGGAAGGGACCCACAGGGATCATGAAGTCCCACTCCTTAAGTGTATGGCCCATAGAAGGGATCAAACCCACGATCTTGGTTTTGTCAGTATCGTGCTCCAACCAACCGAGCTGACCCCGGGATCGTCTGAGGGGATGGCGAGGGATGAGGGCATGGTCAGGGATGAGGGGACGGTCAGGGATGAGGGCATGGTCAGGGATGAGGGGACGGTCAGGGATAAGGGCCTGGTCAGGGATGAGGTGATGCTGCCTAGTCCCATTTCTCATTATAATCCCCTCTCTTGGGCCACAGTGTATTTATTACCCAGTCACTATCCGAAATCAGGAGCCAGGCAGGTAAGGTAAGCAGGGCATGGGACTTCAGAGCTGAAACTTTCTTAACAAAATGACCAGCATGAATTAAACTTGAGTACAAGCAAATACCAGGCTCCAGAGTGTCATGACTGTCACCAGCATCTGTGAATTCTGAATCACCTGGGTGTTAGTGGCTCTCAGGCTGAAAAACATTTCTGTGGAACTGCTGAAGGAAAACTTGGAGGGTGCTGCTCCATAACTCTATGGATCCATAGGGATTCTTTCAGAGGGCCAGTCTCCCTGGAAATCACACTTCTGTATGCCGCCCTTTCCTGTTGACTTTTTTTTTTTGGTTCTGTAGAAAGTAGTGTTAATAAACTCTTTTGGAAGGGCAGGGTGAAGCATAATAATAGATTTTACTGATCATGTTCATTCTGTTTTCATTTCTTCACACCCATGTGCTGAAAAGATACATGGGCTGGCAGGATCCCTTGTGAGTGATCTGGTCAGGCCAATATTAATATATTTGTTACAAACCTTTACTGTACCAGTCACCCACTGGTACTGGTGAAGGGAATTCAACAAGAATATTGTCTGTGAGCTGAAAGACTTGCCCAGTGTTTCTGAAATTATTTTCAGGGCAGCTAAGTATCTGGTCCACTCTTTGTACTTGGAATAGTATAGTATATGGGTTTAAAACTACCTGCCTTTTTCCCAACTGGAAAGCTTTTCTTCTAGTTGGTTATTAGCAAATGTCATATGTATTTTGCAGTAAGCATATTGCTATCCAAAGAGATGAGAAAACCCAGAGGATTTATTTCCTATGAAGGCTCCCATTCCTGGCAGAAAACAAACCTGTGTTTTCCAAGACATCAGGAACACAAGACCTCCTACCCTCTTAGTCTAATCTGTTTTATCTGCTGTGAGACACTCTGTATTATATACTGAGCAACTACAGGACATCAGTTTCCATTCTTATCAAACACAAATATTTACCTGATCCAAGGTCTCCTGAGATCCTTGACACTCTTAAACATGCAGTTTAACTAGAGAAACCTATTTTTTCCCTCAGCTTAATTTTAGTTGGGTTTCAGGGTATTTTCTTAGCAACTAAGTATTTTTTTAAATGAAGGATCCAACACCTTTGCTTTACTCTAACTCAGCTCTGCAGACTCCCTAATATGCTTTCTCAGCTGCAATTCCTGTCAATAAGGAAATTAGGAATTGCTTTGACATAATTTTCCGTGAGGAATTGAAACAAAGAAGTCAATGAGCAATTAATATTATTTAAATTTAATGGAGACATTCCATATAAAAATATCACGTGGTGTGGCGCAGCAGTCGATGGATTTCTGTTTACCTCTGTGAGCATCTCCAAGGCCAGTGTGAGAGGGGCAAGAAGAGAGGTCCTGAAGATTGCCAGATAAAGGAATGCAGGTGAGAGAACTATTTCTGTGCTAAATAATGTGGGGAATTTGGAGGGTCATGAGGTTTTTGCCCTTTGCAAGCCACAGACTCAGGATTAGGAGTGTTGGTTTTGCCTCTTCCTCTCCAATTTTGTGTGTAACTTTAAATGGCATCAACTGACATCCCTTTTCCCAGTCCCTTTCCCATCCCTGCCAGGGATTAAGGTGATAATCTGGGCTCTTCCAGACACCCACTCCCTGATGTAGCAGCCTTAATTCCCACACTGTCCCAAGGAAAGGCACCTGTGTGTTCAGAGAGCGGGGTTTTGCAGGACATCACCTCCTGGGTGTTCCAGATAACATCCTGCAGGGCTGATCAGGAGGGGACACAGACATGAACAAAATGGCAAAAGCAAACCAACACAATCACTAGTCTGGGATAAAAGTTTGTGTGGAAAACACATAAATATCAACATATAAATAGTTCATTTCGTTTGCAGGAATAAGATTTAACCACACTGGGCATTGGCATTGAGCCAGCTCAGCCAGCTGTTGGATTTATTCTCTGAGAGATTGTTTTTCAGTCCATAACTCACTGGTGTGCCCAGCGTGCACGCTGGCCCGGTCCCTGGTCTTTGGGACAGATTGCTTCAGGCAACAGTAACAACGTGGATCTCCTTGTCACAGGAGGAGTCCTTCTTGCACCTGCAGTGGAATTTAGGAGCGCAGCAAAGCACCATAGACATGAGCAACCCCAAGGTAAGCAGGAGACAAATTACCCATTTCACCCGCCCTGAGTACATAAAGGGGAGGATGAGGATGGCGAGGATCACCCCAAGCAGCAGGAGCAGCACGAGTCTCTGCACAGCCAGGCTGGTGTGTGCTGGGCTGTTTTCATCTGTGTTTAAAATGTCTTGGCTGCTCTGAGTCCAGCTACTGCCATCCAGCCCCATGGCACAGGTGTACACCTCAGTGTTTGAACCAAGGTTCTCCAAGTGCTCCAGGATGTCTTCTTTATTCTGGAGAGTGCGGATGAGCCCTCCTGATACAAAGGTGGGTTTTCTGCAAAGAGGGCAGCTGATTATCCAGGTGTTCTCCTCTTTCCTGAGGATCAGCTTGAGGCAGACGGCGCAGAAGGTGTGCTGGCAGTCCAGGAGCTTCGGGACTCTGTGGATGCTGTACTTGTTGAAGCAGATCATGCAGTCCATATCCAGGGTGGCTGTGTCTGAGCACTGATGGTTCAGTTCCAACGGGCTCATTTCGGGAGCGTTTGTGCTCGTTAGCACAGCAAGCAGCCTTGAATTTGGAGAGTCTTGTTCCAGAACTGCTGGTTTAAAGGCAGCAGGACTGTCTTTCTCTGTTCCTGAAGGTCTCTCCATTTCTTCAGTACACTCTTCAGTGAACTGCACTCTCTTCTCGTGTTTTGAGTTTCGTGTTACGGATCCTGCTCTGCTCGTTTCTGCAGCACCTCCGGCCGCGGGCGCAGGACTCTCTGCCTCAGCCTGCAGGACTCCAGGAACTGATGATCTGTTTGCCTTGTTTGGCTTGTCGGTGGATTTCTCCATGGAGATAAACCTCAGTGCAGCTTGTCTCCCCTTAGCTGAAGGATTTCCCGAGTCTCTGGCTCCTTTTATGTGTTGCTGTATTCCTGCTGTATGCCTGATTGATTAGTGAGAGCCTTAAGCAAGTCATGCTCTTACAATATGATGTTTTTATGACATGGGGACCAGAGTTAATGATTGACTTTCCAGCCAAGACAGTTTACAACGACTGATAGTATCAGTGGGCAATTCCTGTCTGGAAGCAGGCTCCATGGCAGTAGCAGACCACTCTGACAGCCAGATGAAACCATTATTTTTAAATTAGAACTTTCTTAGTTGAAAGCAATTTCATTTTTCTCTAAACAGTGCTTTGCTGGACAGTGACAGGCTTGGGTGAACTACCTGTTTCTAACATTGGTGTGCTGAATGCAGTGCTTTGATTAGAGCATAAGTATCACCAGTTTTGAGCTCTCTGGGTAGGAAGTTTGCTCTTGGTTTAGAAATACTTACTGCCCTACAGCACCAAGTGAAGAATGAGATTGAAATTATTAATTTGACTGTTGAATGTCTAACTGTAATTAACTGTTTTATCCTAGGGCATCTCCTTTTTCATCCTAGGATAATTTTGTCCTGTTTGATCATCAGCTTTCCAGTACAAACTGAAGCATGACTGAGGCCCACACAGGATCTCTCAGAGTCCATGAGAGAGATCTGGAAACTAAAAGCAAGACCAGTATCCCAGATGGTGGGATCATCTTCTTTCCTGTGGTGTTCACCAAACCTCATGCACTTGGGAATGCCCTTCCTGAGTGGTTTTGTGAATATTCTCCTCATCTGAAAAAAATGTCTGAACAAAATCTCTCAGTCTCTAATTTCTTTCTGCCTTTTTATTGAGGAATAAAATATAGATGGTTTCTCAGCAAGCATCCCACAGAAGGAAGGAATGAAAGAAGGAAGGAAGGATCACTAATCCCAAAAAGCCAGATGAGGTCAGTGTTACCAGCAGAAGACACACAGTACTACACTGGTAGCCTCAAATGCACCTGAGTGCTCACACTGCCTGTGCCCCCATGTCCCAGCCCCTCCTTCCCACAGAGGAGCAGCAGAAAGAAACGAAACAACTGCAGATGTCAGGGGCAAGGAGTTCAGGAAGGCTCCAATCTCATGAACTCACTGGAGGAGGGGATGAGGTGAGAAGAACTTGTTCTTATTTGCTGAGAAATAGAAGGTTTGTCATAAGCACACTTCGTCAAAGTGCTTGAGCACTGTAGTGTTCCTGCTGACATGGCATGTGGTGGTGCTTGATGGACTTTTGGATGACCCCAAATTTTAGAAGCCTGAGTATCTCTCAGTTGCAGAAGTTTGTATCAAAGTGCAGGAGTGTGTGGAAGTAGGCTAGTGAACTGCCAGCCAGACTCAAGACTCATTTATCTTTAAAAAGAGAGGTTTTTTGCATTTCACAGCAAGTTCATACTGTTAAAAAGCTTCAGGAAAGTAGAAAACAGACTTGCCACTATTACAATAGTTTAGAAGCCTCAAATTTGCTGTCAGTTCCTATGTCCAAAATGGAAATGTCTTAAAATTTCCTGATTCTGAATTATTGGAACAATACAAAAACACCTTCAGATGATGGAAGTTGGAACACACAGCAAGAGGGAAAACTACACTCCTAACATAAAAAGTTTAAAACTAGTTGGGATGAATCTCTGCTCCATGTGTATCTGCTCTCTGTTCTACCAGTGGGTAGAGGTGACTTGTCTGTGTATGCTGGAAAAATAGTTTTTTATTGTCCTCCACTGACAAAGTTTTCAGCTAAGCCCTGATTCCAGCTCTGCTTTGTCTCTGGTGTCACGAGTGATGCTCCCTGGCTGGCATGTGCCTTGTGCTTATCTGAATTGCTCACAGCCCGTTAATGCTCCTCAGGCTAATTATGCCTCATTAATCATTTGCAATCAGTTTATTTACTCACACTGTTTTCCTGCTTTTAGTATGTTTGCATAAAAAAATGTGTTTCTATATGGAACTGTGCTTTATGTGCTTTATATGGAACTGTTTATGGCAGGAAATAGATATAAAAGAGCAATTGTGTCACTCCTAGTAAAATCCTCATGTGCCAGAAGATATTGGGGATACTTCTGTGAGCTTCCCCCTGTGCTGAGCTGTGCTTCAGCTGTTGTGTTCCTTGGGCCAAGAGGAACAGAAAAATCATATACAACTTAAAAATCGCTGTGATGTGAAGCCTCTAATTGTAGTCCCGGATTGTTTTGTTAGTGCTCCTCACAAAGCTGCTTGGATTTGCCTTCTGAGCTAGGAATTAGAAATACATGGAATCCCAGAATCCCAGACTGGTTTGGGCTGGAAGGGACCCTAAAGCTCATCCAGTGCCACTGCAGTCACACACAGGGACACCTCCCACGATCGCAGGTGGCTCCCAGCCCATCCAGCCTGGCCTTGGGCACTGCCAGGGATCCAGGGGCAGCCACAGCTGCTCTGGGCACCTGTGCCAGGGCCTCCCCACCCTCCCAGGGAAGAATTTCTTCCCAAGATAACATCTATCTCTGCTCTCTGGCAGTGGGAAGCCATTCCCCCTTGTCCTGGCACTCCAAGCCCTTGTAAAGAGTCTCTCTCCATCTTTCTTGTCAGCTCCCTGACAAGAGGAAAAAGCTGCAACTAGATCACTCCGGAGCCTTCTTTTCTCCCAGCCTTCCCTCATGGGAGAATTGCTCAATCGTGCTGCTCATCTTGGCCTCCTCTGGGCTTGGCTGATGTGCAGCAGCTCTGACAGCACTGGGCAGTTTCTGTCACGATACCAGCAGAGAAAACTGGAGTAATGGGCACAACACTGCCCAGGTGGGTGCTGCCGCTGCTGGATTCCTTTAACCACTTGCTGTGGGACAAGGAGAAGAGACAAAGAGCAGGAGGATGACAAGAAATCCTCCCCAAGAGCCCTGCTCCAGGCAAATCACCCATCTTGCTGTGCCCCTTTTCCAGCATCCCGTGAGGCATCTCCCTCAGTTCTAGAGGACGCGAGAGGCGGAGGCTCAGTTTATTACACTTATCACATTTAATGAATCGTTGCTGTCTCAGCTCCGGCCCCACCGCTGCTCTCAGCCCTGTTCTCCTGGTGCCACCTCGCGGGTGACCATCTGCTCACCGCCCTGATTTGCTGCGAGTTCATTTCGCAGCGCTCTGGACTGAGCAGACACGGTCGGGGGCGGCGTGTCCTGGTGTGGAGCGGCAGCCGAAAGCGTCACCCGTGAGCTCAGTGCGGGCCAGGAGCTCTGCTGGGCACCAGGGAAACGCTCCTGGACAGGAGGAGTGCAGTTAGCGGTGGAGGCCAATTAGCCGGAATCCGGCAGCTTTTGGTACAACATTGGTGATTTGCGGCGCTGCTTTCCGCAGCCTCCCCAGGCCTTTCCCCGCGGACGCGCCGCTCCCGGTGCTTGGCTGCGCCGTCCTTCCCTTCGCCGCTCCCACTTTTCGGTCCCCAGACTCAGTTTCTCCTTCGGGACCCCTCTGTACCCTCTCCCCTTCCTCCCTTCTTCCTCCTCGAGGATCCCAGGCGGGCGGGCGCGCGCTCACGTGACCCCGGCTCGGTGTTGTGGTCACGTGACCCCAAACGTGACGTTGTCACGTGACCCGCTCCCGGCGCCGCCGTCACGTGACCCGCGGCCGGTGCGGCCGGTGCGGCCGGGCTCCCGGCGGGAATGTCCCGCAAGCAGGCGGCCAGGGCCCGGCCCGCCAGCGGCGCCAGGAAGGGCCGGCGGCCCCGGAATTCCCCCGCCGGACCGGCCTCGGGCCCCGCTTCAGGCGGCAGCGGCGGCCTCGCCGGGCAGCTCCGGGCCCTCGGCCTCAAGCTGCGGGAGGTGCCGGGAGATGGGTGAGCGCCGCGACGGATTTCCCCAGCAACTCCGGGACCGGCGATTCCCGGACAAGCAACCCTGAAGGCGGGGGCTTTCTCCTTCCCGGGTGATGGGAATCCGTGTCCCCGGGGCCGAGGGCTTTCATCGCTCCCCGGGGTGGGGAGCCTGTGTCCCGGGGGCCGAGGATTTTCCCGTCCCAGTTGAAGTGGGCCCTGTGCTCCGCAGGGGTGAGGATTTCCCCGCTGTGTCCCTCAAGGTTCTCTGCTGTTCTTTAGGACCTGACGGCTCGGCCAGTCCCAGCCCTGGTGCCCGGGGGGCCGAGGACTCCACTGTCCAGCAGAACTGAGCCCAGGAAGGCCCATAAATGTTCTTATAGAGCAATTTGCCCCGCTTCTGTTCTATAAGGTGACAGGGTAGTAAGCGTTTCTGCTGAGAAGTTGCTCAGTGGGGCATTGGTTTATCCTTTGTTGGTCTGGTGTCAGTGTGACAGTTTGGCCCATGACACAATCGCTCCGTCCCAGCCATTCCAGCAGCCGCAGCCTCAGAGAATGAGCACTCCTTTGCATTCATATCCTTGCTAAACTGGGCAGAATGTGCACAGCCCCTGTGACCTCGTATTCCTTCTGCACACACCCACTCCTCATTTCCCTCTCGGCAGCAACTGCTTGTTCCGGGCTCTGGGGGACCAGCTGGAGGGGCACTCCCGGAACCACCTGCGGCACCGCCAGGAGACCGTGGAGTTCATGGTGAGGCAGCGCGGGGACTTCGAGCCCTTCGTGGAGGATGATGTGCCCTTTGACAAACATGGTATGGGCTCCGTGGGACATCCTGGGAGGCATCCCTGTGTCATGGGGTTGCTCCTCCTTAGAGCAGCTCCTTCCTAACCAGTTCTTCATCCCAGAACTGCCTTAGGGCTCCTCTCTAGGGTTTAGAAACACTTTAGCAATACTTTTATGGCTGTTGAGGTGCTGTGGGAAGGTGAGCTGTTTAATCTGCATTGAATTTGTCCTGGAAATTGTTTGAATTTAGGAGAAACTTTGAGAAGGAAAGAGAGATCAAAAAGACAAGGAGTAAAATTAGGTGTTTTCAAAAGGAACTTGAGAAAGATTGTCTAGTTCTCCTTGAATACTGGTGGGTATTCAGCTGTTTTGGTGAGTGACTGAGGGTTTTTTTGGGTTTCTTTCTCTTGACACTCAGTATTTCCTCCTAGCAACTGAGGGGAAGATCCAAACCTGAGGCAAATAAAGCCTTTGATGGGCCAAGTGCCATGCAGATGATGCATGAAAGGGGTTTGGTCACTCAATATGTAGCACTGCTCCTGAGCTAACAGAGCCAGTGGCCTTGCTTAGTCTAAGGGTGTAGTGCCTTTTTTAGAGATTTCTGTGGTCATTTTAATGCATTAACTTGTGGTGCAGCCAAATTCTTGCCTCAGCACTCACTGTTTCACAGAACTTCCAGAATTTCTTTGGCTCATGTTGAAATCCATTATCCCTCCACTGCTTTTGGAAGTATCAGAAATAAGGTTTCAACTCTTGTGAATGTTTTTCCCTTTAGTTGCCAATTTGGCCAAGCCTGGTACTTTTGCTGGCAATGATGCTATTGTGGCCTTTGCAAGGAACAATCAAATGAATGTGGTTATTCATCAGCTCAACGCTCCACTGTGGCAGGTGAGAAACAAAGCTTCTACATTTTGGCCTAATTTTTACCTGAGGGATGTAAATAGTGTGGAAAATTCCTGATTTATTAAAAAAGAGCAGTAGCTGCAATGATCTGGGCATGGTGCAGAGCTGTGCTTCGTTTTTGAGGGAGGGGAACCCTCGAGATTTTGCCTAGGAGGAGAGGGAAAGAAAGAAAACAGTGAGTGCCTGAGAGATGGGTACATGAGGGCAGAGTAGAGTTTTTTATTTGAGTTTTAAGCTATGAGCTTCAGTGCCATGCTCTGTCTTCTGAAGATCAGGCTGCATTTGAGCTGAGTTTTCTGATAAGAAACCCAGAATGGGTCAGATGGAGAGCACCACACTGGATCATCTGGTCCTGTCTCCCTGCTCTTGAGGCTGAGCAGCCCCAGCTTCCTCAGCCTTTCCTGGGCAGGGAGATGCTCCAGGCCCTTCCTCATCTCTGCAGCCTTCACTGGCCTTGCTCCAGGAGCTCCCTGTTCCCCTGTGCTGAGGAGCCCAGGGCTGGACACAGCATTCCAGGTGTGCCTGCCAGGGCTGGGCAGAGGGGCAGGGTCACTCCCTGACCTGCTGCCAGTGCTCCTCCCAGTGCACCCCAGGACACTCTGCTGGCTCTGGGACAGCTCTTTGACCTTGGGACTCCCAGATCTTTCCTGCAGAGATGCTCCAGCAGGTCACCCGTGCCTGGCTGGTACTTGGGGTTGTTCCTCCCCAGGGGCAGGACCTGCATCTGCCCTTGTTGAACTTCAGGCAGTTCTTCCCTGCCCATCACTGCAATCTGGTGAGCCCTTCTGAAGGGCTGCACAGGCCCCTGGAATCTGAGCTAAGCTTAAGGAAACCTGTACAATAAGATTCAGGAAGATGGGAATGAAGGTATAGCGGAGCATGTGCTGTGTGGAGAGAAACTCCATCAATTCAGCAGTGCCAGGGTTTCTGACAGATAGAGAAATGAGCTTCTAAAAAAAATTTTAAAACCTTAAAGTGGTGTTTAGTCACCTTCTGGAAAGGACTATGTGGTGTGTGGCACTGAAACAAGTAATCCATCAGGTCCCTCATGTTCTCTTTATTGTTATTTTTGTATGGCAGGTCCATGCTGGAATGGATCCATGCTCAGTCTGCCTGGTCATTGAGCAAGTGAGAACCTGTATTCAAGTCAGGATTGTTTCTGGCCTCTATTTACAGACAGAACCAATGAAGTATATAGATTAAACAGGGCAATAAAGATAAAAAACCAGATGAAAGCTGTCAGTGACGTCTTAAGTACATTTAAAACAGCATCACGTGGATTCCTGAACTCAAAACAAGTTTAAACTCTTATTTATAGGCAGCCTTGGGCAGTGGGACAGTCAGTGAAGTAACCTGTACAGAGGCAGTGACCCTGCAGGGGAGGAAACAGGGGTGGTTTTCATGTGTTATTCCTCAGTGTTACAATTTACTGAGATTTTGATGTCCTTTTGAAAACCCTGGATTTTAAATCTCCTCTTATTGACCATGTTGGGGTGCAAGTTCAGAGTTTGTGATGAGGTTTCTGTCTTGCCTGAGCAGTGTTGTTAGTGAAGGGTTGTCTCAGGCCCTTGAGAACAGTGCAGGTTGAGAGCTGTGAGTAGTTGTAACATTGTGAAAATGGTGGATATTTCTGCATGGAATTTTTTGGTCTTTGAACACCCCTTAACTTTTTTGATAGTGACTGTAAATTATAGAATTGTTGAAGTTGGAAAGTACCTTTAAGATCATGGAGTCCAACTGTAGACTCAAGCTAGCTGAGATTTGAAGGTTATTTTGTTGGCTTTTAGGATAACAGGCTGTTTTTTTTTCCCCTCTGTTTTTAATCTGCAGCTCTCATTTACTTACCAGTTTCAGTGTGTTCATAGAATCAGAGAATCCCAGGATGGTTTGGGTTGAGAGGGACCTTAAAGCTCATCCCATTCCAGCCCCTGCCATGGGCAGGGACACCTTTCACTGTCCCAGGCTGCTCCCAGCCCCATCCAGCCTGGCCTTGGACACTTCCAGGGATCCAGGGGCAGCCACAACTGCTCTGGGCACCTGTGTCAGGGCCTCTCCACCCCCACAGTGAACAATTTAATCCCAATATCCCATCTAACCCTGCCCTCTGGCAGTGGGAAGCCATTGCTCCTTGTCCTGGTGCTCCAGACCCTTGTCCACAGTCTCTCTTCATCTTTCCTGTTGGCTCCTTCAGGTACTGGAAGGCCACAATTAGGTCACTCTGGAGCCTCCTCTTCTCCAAGCTGAACAATCCCAGTTCTCCCAGCCTTTCCTCATAGGAGAGCTGCTCCAGCCCTCTAAATCAGTTTGGTGGCCTCAATGTCCACTCCAGAGTGGAAAGAGATGAGATGTGATGAGAGCTAAATTGGCAAATTTTCAAATCTCTCGAGAGCTTTGGGATTTGTTAGATGCCTTTTCAAGCTCTGGCATAGGAGAAGTGCTTAAAATAAATCTTACCAAGTTTCAGCATTTAATAGGATGGAAAGCAGGAGTTAAGTATAACCAAGTGTTGAGTTGGAACCTGAGGGTGAGCAAGTGTAAAATAGATGGAGAATTATTTGTTGGAAAACTTGAAGTCATTAGTGCAGCCCAGACTGCAGCTGGAAGGTGACTTGGTGTGTGGTCTGGGAGCAGAGATAAGGCAATTCACAGACGTAAAAGGGTTGGGAAACTCTGGAGCCCTAAAGCAAGGAGCTCTGCTCCTTGGCTTGCTGACGTCTGCTCCAGGAGAGCTGTCAGGCCTTTGAACTTGGGCTGGCAGGTCAAGCCAAGCTGGTCTGCAAGGGCAGTGGGGTTTTCTGCATTCCTGGAAGGAGCTGGAGTGCTGTGTAGCTCTTATCTAACAGTTTGAGGCACTGATAATCAGGGTAGGGACTATTCTCACATCAGTACAGATAATTGCCAGAGCAGGAATTTTCTGTGGAAACTGCTGTAACTTGGTGCTGAAAAAGCACAGCAATGTTTGGCTGTTAACAGTGCTCTTGAATTGAGTTAATACATTTTCATGGATTTGCTTTCTTTTAAAAACAAAACACAGCTGCTTGGAATGCTGGTAAAACAGCATCTTGTCCCAGCTGCTAATCAAAATTTACTCTGAGTATCTGTTTCCACTGCTGCTGTCACTTGAATGGCCTCTCTTCCCTCATATTTGAGGGTAAAATGACTTACTACATTCCCTGGGAGCTCTTGCTGGAGCTGGTTCTGGGAAGATGATCAGAAAACTGATAGTTCCTGTGAAAAGTTCAGGAAATAGTTCTGAGCTTTCCACAAAAATATTTTCATTCCACATTCTGTTTATTCTGATGTAACTGCCCAATATTTTACATCTGGCTTTCAAACCTTCTTCCTGTTTCAAACGCTCCAGCAACCACCTACTTGCTTCCCTCACGGTGTTTGCCATCGCTGCAAAAAATGAACACTCTGAAGAACCCCATGCTGAGGTCGATTGCAAACCCTCATTTGCAGTTTGTTTCTTTTTTGAGATCCGGGGCACAGACAGGAGTGATGCCAGGGAGCTGCACATCGCCTACAGGTACGGGGAGCACTACGACAGCGTCAGGAGGATCAGTGACGACTCGGAAGGCCCGGCCTGCCTTCGCATGGAGGTTGGTTGTGAGCCAGCTGTGGGTGACAAACAGAGCTGAGGAATGCTGCCTGTTGATGTCCATTCTCATTTGGGATGGATTCTCGTGTTGTGCTGGGTGAGCAAAGCCCTGAGGTTGTTGTAGCTCATGCTGCTGGCTCTCCCGATAGGGGCTGTGAGGGAGGATTTCAGCCTCTGGGCTGGAAATGGATCCAAAGCTGATGCTGTGGTGTGGGCTGTCTGGAAGCAAACTCATCTAAATGATGTGATCATTCGCCTCAAATGGAGAAAGAAAGGGAAGGGAGGAAAGAGGTGGAAATGCAACAGCTGGATGTAGTCGTCCTCTTCATATCTCCCATTTTGATGTTGAGGAATAATTGTGTGGTGCTTGAGGTTCTGTGCACATAGCTGAGGTGTGGAATTGTATTAAAAATAATAAATTTAAAAGCTCATTTATTGTGGTTCATTATGTTGTAGTACACTGGGGTTTGTTCAGCAGTGCAGGAGACTCAGCAATGGTGGAAGTTACAGTTTCCAAGATGGTTTGACACAGGATGTTCCCTAGAAAAGTGTACCATGCTAATTACTTTTATTAGGATGTCAGACTTTCTTGGATTGCATGCTTGTGTGATCTGCTGGGCTTTGCTCTTCTTCAGATGCTTTGCAAGAATGATTCGAGTAAGGCAGAGGAAGTGAAGCCACAGAAGGGCAGCTCTGAAGATGAGACTGAAGTGGAGATGGAAGATGCTGTACAAAAAGTGTGCAGTGCAACTGGGTGTTCAGTAAGTATTGAGGAGCCTTTCTGTGCTTAATGTTCAAACCTCCTTGATACATGGAGGATTCCTGGGAGAAATTCTAAAAACCACTCATCTTCTACAAACTTGAGTACCAGGGCCATCAGTGGGGGTGCATCTCATCCTACCATCAACCCTTAAATGCAGGTGAAATACCAACTTTTTTGGGGATGCCTAATAATTTTGGAAGGTTTGTCTTGCAGCTCTCATAAAATTCACTTGGAAACAAATCCTGTAAGTGCTGAAATCCTTTGGAGCCATTGAAGATCCCAGATAACTGGATAATCTGTGACTCTTGGCTGTTGGCACTGTGCAGGTGGCTAGAGCAGAAAGGGCCAAGAGGGAAACTTACACTGCAAACAGCATATTCCTTTTTTCTGATATCTTCAGGAACTTAAGATTTTCCCCCTCACCCTTTCAGAAATGAAGCACAGACCAACTGAGTGATCATAAAAGCCTCAGCCCTCTCTCAGTGGTGCAGGTGTTGTTAAGTGAATGTAGGTCAGAGATGTGAACTTCTTCAGTATTCCCCTTCCCCTCTTGTGGACAGGACATTGATTTAGTAAGCCATGTTCTGGAAGTGGAGGACTACAACGTGGAATCTGCAATATTTGCCATCCTGCAGGTGAAGGAAGAGGAAGGAATAGGTGAGTGCACAGTTTGTCATCTGGGGCTTTGGGTGACTGTGATGTTGGTGCTGGGGACAGCAGCAGGACAGGTGGGGTTTGTGTGCTGCCACCTCAGCCTGCTGTGCTCAGGAAGGTTGTTAGTGAGGGCAGCTTCAATCCAGCTTCCAAAAAACCCCAGGACTTCTGGGAAAAGGAATTGGCTGACAGAGGGACAGCTCCTGGGTAGAGCATGTCTGAGGGAAACCTCTGCTGTTGGCAGGTACTGAGGAGCAGCAGGAGCCCCTGGGCAGGGAGCAGAAATCCTGCAGCAGGACACTGTGGGAAGAGAATGGAACCGGTTCAAGAATCTTTGGAAATCAGAGCTTGCATCAAGGTGAAGCAGAAAACAAGGAACGAGCTGGATCCAGGGAAGAGAACCGAGCCAGCAGAAACCCAAAGGTGTGTGAGGGTTTGGGAGCAACCTTCAATGACTGCCTTGGCATTGCTTACTCAGCAGCTCTCTTCTCTCAGTTAAAAAGAGCTTCTGCTCACTGCATTTATCTCTGCTACAGCTGCTGTACCACAAACATTTCCTGGTGACATGTGGCACTCTTCCCAAAACAACTCAGAATAAAGTCCTGATAAATAGATAGGAATGTCCTCTGGCAGCTGCCTTGGTAGCTGCCTGTCTTCTTTATTACTTTTCCCCAGCTGAGCAGAGCACGTGTGGTTTGAACTTTGTGTTCTGCTTCCCTTTCAGGTAGCCAAGAAACAAAGGAAGGAGCAGCAGCGGCTGGAGAAGAAGAAGCGGCAGGAGGAGAGGCACCGGCAGAAGGTCCTGGCCACCAAGAGGGACAGTGCAGACACCAGCACAGACACAGACCCAGCCAACCACGTCACCCTGGTGAAGGCCATGGCAGCCCTGAACATATGAGTCAGTTCTCTAATGAGAAAAGCAAATAAAACTGATGAAGACAAAATTCCCCCAGGAGAATTTCCAGGCACTCGTGGTTATCTTAAAATCCATCTCTGCTGGGATTTCCAAGCACAGGAGAACTTCCTCTTCCTTTGCTTGTGGGGAGGACAATTGCTCATTGATTCTGCATCCACCTGTGGTGAGAAGAGTTGTTTAAACTTAACAGGAAGTAGAGACTTGGGTCTGTATTCTTGGAGTTAGAGAAAGGTGAGAACCTTTTCTTCACACAACGGTGTCAAGATTTGTTTTGACATCTCTTGATGTGCCTGGTCTTGTTTGTCTTGGGTTTTTTTTTCTTTTATTTGGTTATGCCTGGAGGAGCTTTATTTTACCTTGCTGTCAGGGAAAGCTTAACAAATCTCAACTCAGGAATATCTCTGATAGGTCTTTTTCTATTTAAATTCAAATAAAGTAAAGGAACAGAGTCCCAGAATCCTTCCCAAAGCAAAGTGTGTCAGCCAGCATTGTCTCAAACATGACATTCCTCTTTTGTTTGCCATGCAGGAATGCAGTGACAGGTTTTAATCTCACTAGAACTGCTGGCATTGCACTGGGCTGGTTCAGAAGTGATGAATACATGGAGGGAGATGGGGATTGCTGCACCCATCTTTGCTGAGGTTTGGGATCAGCTCCTTTAAGATGAGACCTGTAGGGGGAAGAAGACCCCTCCCCAAAACAATAATCCCAGTGGACCCATGTGAATGCAGAACTGATTCTTCCAATCTGTAAAATGTGACAGGAGCAGGCTGGAATTTTTGGTGAGTGTTGTTACTTGGACACCTGGAATCTTATCCCCTTTGCCCTGTTCCAGAATTTTTAGCTACTCCAAGGCTTTAGTCCAAGCCAGGAGCTGGATTGGTGTTAGTCTCCAAATGAAATTAGTATAGCTAAAGGACCAAGAGTCCTGGGAAGAAGCTTCCAAGCAGCAGTGATCCCTGGGAGACCTGCCTATTTCACTTCATTAATCAAGCATTTTTTCCAGGGTAGGATTTTTTTCATCTTAAATTCCATTTTGGTGAGGTCACCAAATAGGATGGACAGCTTGACTCCTGTGATGTTTTCCACTGTAGGACTGAGAATTTGGATCGAGGTGAAAGGACTGTGGGACTCAGCCTTTGATTTATGGCTCGCAGTGTTCCAGCTCCACTCAGGTTTTTGGGCTTGTAACAAGCACTAAGCTTGAAGAAAGCACACGTGCACTTACAGGAGACACCTCATCAGCCAGGGCAGAGGTGAAAGGGTTTTTTTTAAAGTAAGGAGTGTTGCATTTGAAAAATTTGTCTGTGCTTTAAAGTTTATAAATCAGCATGGAAGTATACATTTTTTATTTTAACTGGACTGCCAAGAACTGGGCTGGTACTTGGTACGCTCTGCTGCTGTTACTTGAAGAATAAAAAGAAAGGAGCTCTCCTGGAAGAACTGGTGGTGTTGGAATTCCTTTTTGTCCAAGACAGTAATTTTTACAGTAGTGGGAAGAGAGGTGAGTCACAGCTTAGGGGGGAGAAAGTGCAAGTTCCTTCAGGGGATGATGAGTTGTGACAGCAGGTTTGGCAAGGCAGTGCAGGTGGCTGTGTCCTGCCCTGCCCTGCATTTTGGTCTGAAAGGCAGGTGTGTTCTACAGGTTTGAAAAGATAAGAGTTTGCAGTTGTGCACTGTGAATGAGAGGTTTGATCTTAATGAATTGGGTTTTTGTCCTCTGGAGCCAGAGCTGATAAGAGATTCGTTGTTACCTGGAGCTTGAGAGCTGTGAAGGGAGTTGTCCTGGAGGCTGAGGAGGGAACTCAAACCTCACCCCATCGTGTGCAGGATGAAAGGGGGGGCCTGCAACAGCAGCACAAACAGCAGAGGGAGAGACTGGCCTGCAGCTCATGGCCTCTGATACATGGAACAAGATCTGGGGCTGAAAATGCTTTCATTTCCGAGTGTAATACAGTTACAATAAACTCTTAATGTGCTGGGCTCATAGACCTGGACAAACCAGTCAAATTCCCTTTATCTTGCTGGGGTAGCTTTGTGCCTGCACAGCCACTCCATATCCAAAGATGCTAAAACTGATTTTGTCTGTTTCACATTTTTCCCATTGAAATTTCCACCTTCCTAATGTATATTTTTTTCTTTCCTAGGGAATCTTTGTGCAACATTCTTCACAGAACTCAGTTTACGCAGTGAATTTGCTTTGTAAACAGGTTGTGGATTTTCCTGGGAGGAGGAAGGGAGGCAAGAAACAAGAGCAGAACACCATGATTCATACATAGTGTGTGTTTACTCCTTGGTGGAGCTGAGTGTCCATAATCTGTGAGCCAAGGACAGACAATAAGCACTGGATATTCCCCTGGGGTCTGAGCAGGATGACTGTTTGTTCTCAGCTGCTGGCTGACAAATTTGAGGGTGTTTTGGTTGTTGCTGCAGCAGGGTCACTGTGAGCCTCTCAAGGGCGAATACGCAGCAGGAGGATGTGGAAAGGCCACTTTCCCTGCATCCTATTTCCCACCATCATCTTCCCTGGACTTATTTTCCTGTTCCTGCAGGTCAGGAATTCAGTTGAACTGGAAATTTTAAATGTTTAGGCAGGTTCTGGGTGAGCTCCATAGGCAAGTCTGTGTGTGGGAAGGGTTTTCTGCCCGTGCTGCTCCGTGTCTCCTGTCCCTTGTTCCCTTCTGGTTTATCTCACAGCTTTGCCATGGCACCCATGGGCTCCATGTCTGCTGAGCTTTGGGAACTGCAGAAAGGGAGTGAAACTGGGCATGAAGAATGATCCATAATCCAGTGTTGGATGAAAGGAAGATGTTTTGTGCTTTTCCCTTGGTGGTTCCTTGGAGCTTCCTGGATGCAGGCACCAACCTTAGAAGGCAGCAGTGGCTCTGTCTCAGCTTCTAGAATCCTTATTGGCTGTAGAAAATGAGAAGAAATGTGTGGTTTGGAGTTATAAAGGTACCACATTTACTGTAGGAACATGAGGTAGGGGTCTTGTTGCTTGTAATGAAACAACAGAGTGAGGCAGGAGCCCTCAGCACTGAGGTGAAAATCAAATAAATTACCCTTAAAACTCCTTTATTTTAGGCAGATCACATCTCCAGAGGCAGCATTTCAGCTGGAGGTGCCTCCATTGAGGCCCAGGGTACAGCCAGCCATGGCTTGTTAGAGTTAATTAGGGCTAATTTGGGATTGTGTGCAGCTGTGGTGTGGGATGAAGTGGCTGCATGGAGCTGCAGCCTGAGGAGGTGTCTGTGCAAGAGAGCCACCCAAAGCCCTGAGACCCCACCACTGGGCTTCCCTTCCCCATGCCTTCAGGGAGTATTCATTGCTTAAACAGTCATTAGAAGTGGGATGGGGCTGGGTAGTGGATTGAGGTTGAGCTCCTGGAGAGAAGCTGAGCTTGGAGCCTGCTTTGGGATTGGGGTGCAAGCAGCCACTTGCTGTTTCTTTTTTTTTTTTTTTTTTTTGCCCTTTGGAGCTCTTAAGATTTCCTGGTTGGCTTCTAAAATGTCACTTCTGGTCATTTTTTAAGAAAAGTGTGCAGGAAGGAACATTTTCTTCAAAAAATCAGCCCTTTAGCTCCAGACTGTTACCTACCCCTTCCACCACTGATTCCCAAAACGCACCACCAGTCACAATTTAAAAATACATCTTTATTTGCAGAGTTCACCTCATTTTTATGAGGTATTTACCCACGGGAAGCAGGTTTTCCCTGCGCTAAGACTGAGGAAAGGTGCTGGACACCTTTTCAGTTTTACAAGGCTGTGCCATTTCCTGCCTGGCCCCGGGGAAGGCAGAACCCCCCAACTCTGATGGTTTCTGTCAGGTTTGGAGCCCCAGCCTGGCAGGGGGGTTCAGCAGGAGGGGGTTCGGCCCTTGCACTTGGATTTGGGGTAGTTGTCGTAGGATTTGCGGTAGGTGCTGGCTGCCCTCTGGAAGCACTCCACTGCCTTCTTGTCACACGCACAGGTCGACCTTTGGCACGAGTTCCCCCTTCCTGGAAGGAAATTGAGGAGGGAATGAGGCAGGGGGAGGGTGTGAGGGTCAGAGGGTGTTTTTTGGCCATCCCCACAGTTGAGTTTGGGGTGTCTCAGGTGTTCTCATGTCTGGGGTGTGGAGCTGCCCAGCCCTGCAGGGAGCACTTTCTCTGATGTTGTCTGTGGGTGTTTGCCTGGATCACTGGGATGTGCTTTGGTCCCTGGAACAATGAGTTTGTTCTGGGGGAATCGGGGCAGCTGTGCCAGGTCCCTGTCAGGATGGAAGGGTCATCTCAAGCCCGTGGTGTTTGGGAAGGACAAGGCCCTTCCTCAGGGAAGTCTCCAAGCTCTGAGCTTCACTATAATCCAGCAAATACTTGCCTTACTCCTGGCACTTTTCCTGTATTTCCACCCACTTCAGTGTGTGTGGTTTCCAGGCCAGGATGGTCTAAAGGGGATTTTGGAAGTCAGGCTCCCCGAGACTGTGGGATGGCTGCGCCTCCCTGCTCAGAGCTCTGCCCCCGCCCCGCTCTCACCGCAGGTGATTTGCTTTCCCCGGAACACGTATTGGTACGCGGTGCTTTTGGGGCTGCAGCCGGAGGAAACCAATCTCTTGTAGCAGCAGTCGTGGGCGTGGCAGCACCTGGGGACACGAGAGCCGAGGTCAGGGCAGGGGACAGTTGGGACAAAACGCTGGAACATCAACACCTTCCTTGTGCATCTTTGCTGTCGGCGGCTGCTGAACCACTTCTAAGGAGGCTTTAAGGACAAGCAAGAATTTTCTCATTGCTGTTTCCGCCCCCAGCAATAGGAGCAAGGTTCTGCTCGCTGCGCCCAGGGAGGTGAGGAGGGTCAGGGGCACCTGCAGTGCCTGCAGCACGTCCCAGCTTACCTGTCAGTGGCATCCAGGGGCTGTTTGGATCCTCCCCAGCCGCAGTAGCAGCCGTATCCATTGTAAGCCAGCGGCGATTTCCCGGTCTTTTGCATAATCATCATTCCAAACTGCGCCAAGTTGCAGCTGGCAAGGGCCAGTCCTAGGACTGGAGAAGGGGGGTTAGGAGCCCTGGGAAAAGCAACCTCCCATCCCACCTTTCCACAGCAAAACCCAGCATTTCACCCTCCCCATCTGTCTGTGGACAGGACCTGGGAGCTTTCCTGGGGGTGGGGGGAACTCACAGAACAGGAGCAGCGAGAGGAGCTTCATTCTGGCAGTGGCAGCTCGGGGTTTGTGAGCCCCGGGTGCCTCTGGTCACACCTTTTATGGCTGCTCAGCCTCAGCAGGGCCCCTCCTCTGGAGAGCCCAGCGTGGGCAAAGATTGACAGTCCTCCCCATGCTGGTCCTGCTGCTGTGCAGGTCTCCTGGCACTGCTGGAGGCCCTGGCTGGGGGATGCCTTAGATGGCAGAGCTCTTGGCAGGAGGATTTGGATGTGTGGGGCAGCCTGGAGTCTGTGCATGGCTCTGGGTGTCTGAGCACTCCCAGTGCTTCCCTGAGTAAAGTGAGAGAACTTGAGGGAGAACAGGAACCACAAAGGTGTCTGTGCCCATGGCAGGAGGTGGAATGAGATTGTCTGAGGAGTCTGTGATTCCATGATCCACTTTCTTCCTGGATGATGGTTTTTTTGGTATCTTGGCTACAAAACACCATTCTGTATCTTACTGATTCTGTCCTGACTCACCTGGGCAGGGAGAAAATGCAGCGAAGCATCCTCCCCTTCCAGCTAAGCAGAGTGGGTGAGATGCAACACTGGGTGGAGGAAGATCCCATGGTCTCCAGAATGGCTGTGGCTGGAGACAGAGCTGGGCAGAGACCACATTTGGTGGTTTTCTTGCTAGTGGGGCTTTCTCAGTGCCCAGGTGACTCCTGCATGTGGAGATGCTCCATCCCTCTCCCCATGTGTGCTGGGCACAGTGTTTTGCTCTCAAATACCTCATGGCATGAAATGTGTGGTTCACCTTTATTTAGAAGGAAAATCAGGTGAGTGACAGGGAAGAAAAAATTGCAAGTGATGCGTGATGGAAGGTGGGGGGAAAAGATTCTCGTTTGCTCACAGAGAATCTCTGATTAAAGTGGTGGTGCTGAACAATCATTTAGCAGATATCTTCTGGCAGAGATGTGTGCTGCTTTTTGGGGAACCCCAGCATGGGCCAGTACTGAGGCATGGGAGGAAATCCCCCCAGGGCTGGTAGGGAAACTGAGGCAGGGAACAAGGATGAGACTTGTGTGGGAATCAGAGAGATGCTGAGAAAAGGGAACTCAGCTCAACAAAATCTCTTCCCCTCTCTGGCGTGGCTCATCATCAGCTCTCTAGGCTAATTTAGGTAGTCCCCTGGGATGGTCTTAATTAGCTAAACCAGGATTTTCCAAGTCCACAACCAGTTTTATCACAGAGGAATAAGGGATATTCTTGTCCATCAAACTGGCTGAGCTCCACTGAAAGTCTCTCCACGGCAGCCCCTCGACCTGTGGCAGGTTTGCAGGATCCTTTCTCCAAATGGGAAATAAGCCCCCCAAAGCCAAGTGCCTCCTGGGAAGCTGTGGGTTTTGTTTCATGGTATGAAAACCACAACTCTTGCAGCCCTGTTTATAGCAATGCTCTGAGGGGCTGCAGTGTCTGACCCAAAACGTCAGCATTTGGAGGGTTTGAATGAATGGATTTGTACAGCCGGATATCCAAGCAGGAAATTCACGGATGGCTAAAATTCACCCAGAATTTACAAAAGGTTAATGTGATTCAATTTATCCCAGCCAGCAATCTCTCTGGGATATCAATCTTCTTGGTGAAGATTTGATCCTTGATTTATGCCCTGCAATTACCAGCTGCTGGGCAAAGGGCTCCTTCCTCATCTCCCCCATGGGGGATTTCACATGGCTGAGGAGGGTGGTAAGGCCCAATTCCTGGGTGACAGCTGGCAGAAATCGCTGGTTTCAGGGCTATTTCCTGGTGCCATTGATTTCAGCTATGGGGCAATCCAGGGTGGGAATTCTAGCTGGGCATCAACCCCTGAGGAATCAGTGTTTTGTTCCTGTTTCTGTGGCTTTATTTCATTGCTGAGCCTCTCTAAGGTGGTTTGAAGCACAGAGAGCTGCCAGGGTCAACACCCCAAGGCACAAAACCTGGGGATGCTGAAGTGGGGGGAAGCAGCCACTGCCTGAACTGCCTTTTCCTAAGGAATGTGCTCAGGGTTGTTGGGCCAAAACATTCTTTTCTGGTGAGAACTCTGTTTTGCTCAGCACTGGGTGTGAGGTAAGCTCCTGGCCATCCTGCTACAGCAGAGATTTAGGGGAATCACAGAATATCCCAAGCTGGAAGGGACCCACAAGGATCATCGAAGTCCAAGCCCGGCCCTCCCATGCCACCGTGCCTGCCCCCAGCCCCTCCACCGGTCTTCACTTCTCCATCTCTCAGAAAAACTGGGAATTTTCAGAGCCTGAAGTTTAGAGCTAAGTTGGGGCAGTTCAGGGGTGAGTTGTGTCGCCTCTCAAGCATCATTTTTGCTGCGTACTTCAACAGGAAACCTGCCTGAGAGGGGAGGGGTGGTCGCTGGGCTCAGCTGAGTCACGGCACGCTGGGAACCGGTGCTTTGGGCTCTCTGGTTTTATTTTGGAGCAACAGGAGGGAATTTGCTGTGAAGCAGGAAGCGGAGGGAGCGGACAGACTGCCAGGGGGGACGCTTCCCATCTCTCCCCACGCCGGGACGAGGGGCAGGTGTCCTCTCCTCCCTTGTTTTGCTGTGCTGCAACATCAAGTCAGCGCTGCTCCCCCTCCTCGGATCCCGTGACGCGGCTTCACCGGAGGCTCCTTGTCCTCGCCTCGAAGCCAAAAGGCCCCGAGGAGGAGACTCCCCAGGCACCGTCCCTTCGCGGATCAGCCCGGAGATGGTTTTGCAAAGGGAGTTTTTGCTTCAGCACCGCCCGGCTCGGCTCCGGCACCTGGCGCGGCGGCGGAGCTGAGCCCGGCACAGCCGCGCCGCCCGCTCGCACCTGCAGGCGCCTCGCTGGCACCACGTCCCCGACCCTGCGGGCACCGACAGCGCACCTGAGACCTCCCCGAGCACCTGGGGCGGCCCCAGAAAGGGACCACGAAAGAGGGGATGGTCTGGGAAGGGGCATCCCGAGCGCCGGGGGCGAGCACTCACTGCAGGCGGGGATCCCTGCCCGCGGCGCAGAGAGCGGCTGGACGGGTCCCGGGCGGCACCGCCGCGCTGCCAGCCTGGCATAGCAGCAGGCTCGGAGCAGGCAGCACCTGCGGGAGCAGGAGAGCCGCGACTCGTCGGGAATGTGGCACTCGCTGCTCCTGCCCCACCTGACACAGGCTCTGCGAGCCGGGCGGGGAGAGCCGCCGGCGCTGCATCCTCCTGCGCCGGATCACCCAGAAGCTTCTCTGTTCCGCCCGTTCCCACGCCAAGCCTCTGCCTCCCTGTGCAAGCCCTGCCCCGCGTCCCGGCTTCGGGACCGTCCCTGTCCGCTGGTGCCAGCCCACGGACCAGGGAGCTGGCACGGGCAGCACCCGACTGGCCCCGGGATGGACTTAGGGGTGACCACCGCCTCACTTCCTTCGCTTGCTGAAAACCTCATTCCTTCCCGCTGCTGCCAAGCAGCCGCTCTGCATTGCAAAGCTTCAGGAGGGGCTGCTGGGGTTACCCGGGGCCAGTGTTAGCCCTCTGGGACCAGCGTTAGCCTCACGGGGCAGCGTTGCTTGTACCGATCCACTGAAGCCCTCGAGGTGCTCCATCCCGAGTAGCATCCATGGGCAGTCAGGTTTCCTACGGTGCTTCCCTCGAGTCCCGGTGTGAACGTGCGTGGGTGCTTCCCGTGAACTGTGAGCACACCTAGAGTGACCGTAAAATGTGATTTTTTTTTGGTAACTTACGTGCAGAAATGAGGCCTGGGGAACTGGGAAGGGAAGGAGGCTTTGCTGGGAGTCTCCCTGAGGAGAGTCTGGGGATGAGCCTGGCTCCAGTGGGTCGGGGTTGCACTTACTGCAGGCCAACAGCATCGTCAGCACCAGCAGAATCTTCATCTTCCTCTCACCTGGGCCTGGGAGGAGAAACAGGGGACAGGCTCAGCCAGGCAGCGTGGCCAGTTTGACAGCAGCTGCCGTGAGAAGCTTCCTCTGAAATCGGATCAACCCCCAAAATCTGGAGGGAGGAAAGCAACTGTGCCCCCTCACATCAGTGTCTCTGCCTCTTGGGGAGAGCGAGCGGTTTCTGAAGCTGCCCGACCACCTGAGCATCCCCCAGCCAGCATCTCTCACCTCCCGTCCCGCCGCTCTCGGCGCCCAGAGCCGCTCTCCCCGCGCAGCGCAGCCTCCCAGCTGCGTTTCCATTTGGAAGCGATCGCACTTTTCCTGCGGGCTCGGGCCGCTCCCGCTGCCTCCTCCCCATCTCCCCCCGTATTTTTCTTTCCGCAGCAGCGGGTGCGGGGGGGAGCTGCTCACCAGGGATCTTCCTCGCGGTCAGTCTGTCCTCCCGGGGAGAGCCTGCCCTCCGTGTCCAGCCCGCCAGCTCCAACTGGAAGCTCCAAAATGACTCGTCTGTCCCAAACCCACGGAATGCTACGCCCCTTCCCCCCCGGCCAGCCCCCCTCTCCCCGTGGGCTGCAGCCTCGAGTGACGCAGGGGCCGAGACCGAGTTCTTGGAAAGTTTTGGGAAGATGTTGATTATTTACGGGTATTTCTCTCCCTGCCCAGCAGCAGCTCTCAGAGGAGCGGGGATGTTGAACAAGAACATTTTATTTCCGCCTTGGTTTCATTTACAGCAGCCCTGGTGTGGTCGGGCAGGGATGAAGGGCGATGCCGGCGCCGACCCGCGCGTGTTCCAGCCCCGCATCCCGGCTCCCACCATCAGCACAGGCCTTGGGGGTAGAACTGGTAGCGTCTCCTGTAGCTCCTGACGTTTCTCCTCAGGCACAGCGCCAGGCTGCGGTCGCACTCACAGGACAAGTAGACGCACCGGGAACCGTGTCCTGCGGGGCGAGGGGAGCCCAGGGTCAGCCCCGGCTTTGGTGGGGGTGACATCCCCCTTTTCCAGGGTCCTACTCACTGCAGGAGAGCCTGCCGTGGTGCCAGCTGTAGTGGTAGAGCCGTGTCTTGGCATTGCAGTGGTAGTTCAGCAGGTTTTGGTAGCAAGTATCATGCAGCTGGCAGCACCTGCACAGGAAATCAAAGCTTTACGGGATGGAGTTTTCTTTCCCTCACCCTACAGATTTCAAAATATTCTAGAATATGTCCAGTCAGGGGGTTTTAAAGTGGATTCTCACCTGTCTGTGGCATCCTTGGGCTCCCCCTTGCCCCCCAGGCCGCAGTAGCAGCCGTAGAAGCCGTAATGCAGAAGAGCATTTCTCCCTGTGGCCTCTGAGATCATCTGGTGCAGCTGCAAGAGGTTCCCGTGGGCTGGGGACAAGCCTGGAGGGGGGAAATCAGGGACATTACGCTGATTCCTGGCAGCAGCTCCGTCCCTTCAGCCCCCCAAGTGGCACCAGGGTGGCGATGTCTTAGAAATTAAAATGCAGTGGAGAGGAAATTTGTTCCCAGCTTGGCACAGAAGAGTTGTTGCATGTCTGGGAGAGCTGGTGATGGGGAGGGGTGAAGAAATCATGAGCCTGGTCCTAATTTCAATGGATGGAACTGCACAGAGGGTCCTGGGACTGAGAGAGGACACTTACCCCATGCAAACAGCACAGAGAGGCCGAGGACAGAGTTCATCCTTCTGACAGCTCTGGGGAGGGAAAGCAAACCATTCTCTGTTATATCAACCACCTCCTTCTTTCCTCATCATCCAGGAGCAGGGGCTCTCCCTCTCTCCAGGGACTAGGAGCGATGAGGGGGGTGAGGATGTGCCCATTGCTTCAGCACAAAGCGTCAGGGATGGGAAGCGATGGGAGAGGGGTGGGAAAAGCAAAATCAGGAGAAAAATTTGGAGGGATGTTCATCCCTCGAGGGCTCTTCTTCTGGGCTGGTGTCTCAGGCAGCATCTCCTTCAGTCCTGCTCCCCCAGCATGGCCCTCGCTCCCCACTTGCACCACAGCTTCTGGTGAGAGGAGGAGGAGCAGGAAAAGCAATTCTCCATCCCCACTCACCTTGGGAAGGCCCTGCTGGCTTGCAGTGCCCTGCAGCCAACTGGGCTTGCTTTATATAGCTTGTTCCCCTCTGCCTGGGGCTCCTTTGACCCAAATCTTGCTGACTGGGCATCCCTGCAAAGGAGAAAGTGCCATCCTTCCCCTTCTGAGGAATGTCAGAAATCCCCTAAGGCCCCAGCTCCGTGTCCCACGCCTGGGGTGGGTGTTGGGTGGGATGAGGTGGAAAAGCAGCGTCACTTCCAGCCTGGGGAGGAAGCAAACACACTCTGCCTCGGTCAGAGAGGCCCAAGGGCTTCTCCTCTGCTCTTCCCAGCACCAAGGAGCTGCATTGGGGGGGAAAGAACAGCTCTGGTTCAGGCTGGGCATGGGCACAGCAAGTTTGGGGCTTTCAAAGAGGTGTAAGGTGGTTCAAGGAGAGTTTTCACTTCTTTGGGAAAAGTCTATGGGGAGCTCTGAAAGCATCTCCAGATGTGCAGTTCCCAGAAACACGAGGTTGGGCAGACACTGCATGGTTACACCCTCACTCACCATGAGAAAACAGAGAAGCAAAATTAATATTCTGAGGTGAGAAATGGCAGCTTCCCTTTATTTGTCTCCTTGTGGCTTTTCCACCCCCTCATCACACCCTTCTGCAGAAACCATTCAGTCATCAACTGCCCTTGCCTAATCTAAGTCAAGGCTTTGAAATCTTCCTCTGTGGGTGATTATTGTTTAACCCTTATTTCCAAGAGTCATGGAATCCCAGACTGATTTGTTTTGGGAGGGATGTTTAGGAAGGAAGGTGATCTGTCTGTGTCTTTTGTCTTACGTGCTGGAAAAATAGTTTTTTATTGTCCTCCACTGACAAAGTTTTCAGCTAAGCCCTGATTCCAGCTCTGCTTTGTCTCTGGTGTCACGAGTGATGCTCCCTGGCTGGCATGTGCCTTGTGCTTATCTGAATTGCTCACAGCCCGTTAATGCTCCTCAGGCTAATTATGCCTCATTAATCATTTGCAATTAATTTATGTAATCATGCTGTTTTCCTGCTTTTAGTGTGTTTGCATAAAAAAATGTGTTTCTATGAAATGCTTTATATGGAACTGTTTATGGCAGGAAATAGATATAAAAGAGCAATTGTGTCACTCCTAGTAAAATCCTCATGTGCCAGAAGCCAAAACACCCCAGAAGATATTGGGGATACTCCTGTGAGCTTCCCTCTGTGCTGAGCTGTGCTTCAGCTGTTGTGTTCCTTGGGCCAAGAGGAACAGAAAAATCATATACAACTTAAAAATCGCTGTGATGTGAAGCCTCTAATTGTAGTCCCGGATTGTTTTGTTAGTGCTCCTCACAAAGCTGCTTGGATTTGCCTTCTGAGCTAGGAATTAGAAATACATGGAATCCCAGAATCCCAGACTGGTTTGGGCTGGAAGGGACCCTAAAGTTCATCCAGTGCCACTGCAGTCACACACAGGGACACCTCCCATGATCGCAGGTGGCTCCAAGCCCCATCCAGCCTGGCCTTGGGCACTGCCAGGGATCCAGGGGCAGCCACAGCTGCTCTGGGCACCCTGTTCCCCAAACTTATTGCTCCACATTGGGATAGATGTGTGGATTACAGCCCTGTCAGGACCATGGAAATGTTGGGGCATCAGGCAAATGATGTGAGCAGAAGTGCTCCCCAAACCCGGCAGCCACCGTTGCAGTGCCTCAGTCTCAGCATCCCTTACAGAAAAACACCCTGGAGAGCCAATTTGCATCCCTTGTACTGTATTTCTTTATTATCTGCTGGGAAATGAGATCAAGAGAGCAGGAAGGGACAAAAAGAGGAAGCTGCTATGTCTTTCCAGGAGCTGGTGGGTCTCCATCCGTGGTGTGTGTGCCCTTCTTGCCCTGAGCAGCACCTCACAGGGAGCCTCGGGGCTTTTCTGAGCCCCCAACCCAACCTTCTCTTGCTGGGGAAAAGCAGCCAAAATCTGGAACTCTGTGTGCAGATTCCCACTCCTCAGCACTGGAGCTTGCTTCCTTGGCATTGGAGCTTGAAGTAGAAGCGGTAGGAGCCGTTGTAGGAGTGCAGGGTGCTCGCGAAGCACGAGGCCACCGCGCTGTCGCACAGGCAGGTCTCCCTCTCGCACCAGCTCTGCTCATCACCTGCGGGGGCGAACCCGGAGCCTTTCCTGGCCGGAGCCACCGCGGCAAGGGGAAAGAGCAGCCCTGTGCCCTCCCCACCCTGCCCGCATCCTCAGTGCCCGTTTCGCTACCCCAGCCGGCCGGGAATGGGGCTGGATTCACGCAGGGGATGCTCCCCGGCGTGCCCCGCCGCTGGGATGGGTGTCTCGGGGGGCAGTGCCCGCTCAGTACTCACTGCAGGTGATGTGCCCGGCGGAGGAGGTGAAGCTGTACGGGGTGATCAGGGGGCTGCACCTGCCCTCCCTCATCCTCCTGTAGCAGCAGTCGTGGGCTTGGCAGCACCTGCAGGGACACCGCGTCAAAGCGCGACCCCAAACCCTCCCTCGCCACAGCTGGAGGGCAGGGGAAGGTCCAGCCTCAAATTTAAGGCGACCAGGAAAAGGAGGCGGCAAAGACAACGGCGGGACTTGGCAGGGGAGCGGCGCAAAACCCCCCCAGCGCTGGGAGGCAGCCAGGGAGGGGCTTTTAGCGAGCCGGGGCTGGGAGCGGTGATGCCGTTCGGGGTACTCACCTGTCGGTGGGATCCACGGGGGTCCCGGAGCCCCCGATGCCGCAGAGACAGCCGTACCAGCTGTAGGACAGCAGCGCGCTCCTGCCCGTGGCCGCCCTGATCATCCGCTCCAGCTCCAGGACGCTGGTGCCAGCCGGGAGCAGCCCTGCGGGGGCACAGCATGGGCAGAGCGGGGAGCCCGGGGCATTCCCTGCCCCTTGCACCAGGCAGGGACATTCAGCTGGGAACGTGCACTTCCAGCATTTGAACCACGAGAAGGTTTATCCCTTCCTCCAGGATTATGGAACCATAGGATCATGGAATGGTTTGGGGTTGGAAGGAACCTCAAAGCCTGTCTTGTTCCACCTCCTGCCATGGGCAGGGACACCTTCCACTATCCCAGGCTGTTCCAAGACCTGTCCAACCCAGCCTTGGATAATTCTAGGATCTGGGCAGCCACAGCATCTCTGGGCAGCCTGTGCCAGGGCCATCCTCTCAGGGAGGATGTTTTTTCAGTCCGGCTTTTACAGCCTCTGGATTTGGACTGGCACAAGATATTTTGCCCTCTGGACTGGCTCTGCCGTGCTGCAAACTGCAATCACCCATCACCAACCAGGATCAGCCATGGGCTTGGCACAGGCAGGAAAGGTGACAACAGGTTCCAGGGCCTCCCAAAATAAAGATGGATCTGAGCATCCCAAAGCCTGCCCACCACCAAGCCCTCCAGGACTGCAGCAGTTCTACACGAAGCACTAGAGAGAAACTGCCAGATTTAAACAAAAACCTGAACTGTGCTCAGAGACTCAGGGTTTGCGGGTGGATTCTGGCCTGGCTGGGGACAGCAGGGCACTTACCACAAGCGAGGAGCACAGCAAGGAGGAGATTCCTCATCCTGGGGCTGCCCTGGAGAGGGAACAAGGACAGGTGATGGTCCAGGGGCAGGACAGGAACTTCTGCCGTGCCCCCACCAGGGACATGGAGCTAGCTGGGTGCACCTGGGCAGTGCCTCAGGTGACGCTGGTGTCACTGCAGACACACAGCTCTGCAAGGCATCACCAAGTGAATCCCCACGGTTCTGTATCCCAGCTTTGGGATGTGGGGCTTGGCAGGGGCGTGGTGGCATGTCCTGCCTGGGGCTGCTGGAGCAGCTCAGGACCTGCAGCCCTCCCCCGTGCCCTGAGCTGCCTGCCGAGCACCAGGGCAGTGAAATTCCCTCTCCTTACCCCGCCCGGACCTGCAGCTCCAGCGCTGCTGGCTCAGCAGGGTGGGTTTATATCCCTGCCAGGCCCACCCCCTCCTCTGTCTGTGCTGATGTTGTCAGTCATCCTAAGCCAGGCTTGCCTGAAGCAGGGAGCTGATTCCCATCCTTCTCCTCCCCAAAAAACATGGGTTTTCCCCACAGCAGTGAGCACCAACTTCCTCCATCATCTCGCTTATTAATGGGCACGAGGCCATCTCCATCCCTGCACGAGGCCAGTCAAGGCCTTGGACACGGCCATGGTTTAAAAATCCATGGGATTTGGTGGCTGGAGAAATGGGATAAAAGTGATTTACACCCAGGATGGCACCTCAGAGGCCATTGAGTCCTTGTTGCAGGTGTAGAGACAGAATTTTGTGTTTCCTTGGTTTTGTCAACTCACCCCCTGAAGCCTCAAAGATGATTTCCCTTGGCTCCTTTCTTGCAACTGCCCCTCCAAATCCATGGCTACATCCAAATCCAGCTGTGCCAATTTGCAAGGGAGAACAGCAAACACTAGGACTGCAATTCCTGGGTCTGCAGTTTTCCTGTCCTGCCCTCAGGTTTTCCTGTCTGCTTAGGGGGCAAGAAGTCTGTGAAATTAAACCACCAGCAGCATAGGCTGGAAAAGCCATGAAAACCCGACTTGGAATGCTTTGGGAATACAGTTTATTTAATTCCTATAACCCAAACATGATACAAAGACACATGGGAGACAGAAAACCAGAGGAGATAAGGAACAAAAGCTGTTTCTTTGAAACCATGGGGCCCAGAGCAAACACAGACACAAATGCAGGTATCGGGCGATAGGCAGGGCTCCACCCTCAGGGATTAACCACGCTCCTGGGGAAGGGAATTCGGGGTTGGGAGTTGTAAAGGAATGACTGACTGGGCTGGAGTCAAAGGAGAAACCTTTGCTGAAATTCCTGAGAGCTGCCAAAGCTGACACTGGAAGGGATGTCACCTCTTGGCTGCCCTCCGAGGTGCCAGAGCTGTTTGTCCCAGGGTTTTCCTTCACTTTAACCTTTTATTTCCCACCACAAGTGGAATAAAACCCCATCCAAGCCTGTTAAGGATGGGGAGTGACATTTCATGTGCCTCCCCACTCATCATCTGCACAAGAAACAACTCCAAAACACCACAGTGACAACCCCAACCCCTGCTTTCCCCACCTGACTTTTAAAACGTGGGCATTAAAAATCATAAATTGATCAATGTCTTTCCCATGTTCTCCACATAATACTTCCATTGCAGGAGGTTTTCCCTTTTCCCCACTGTGGTTGTTGCTGTCTGTGCTGCTCTTTGGAGTCAGGGGGAAAACCTGGGGTTTTGCTGTAGAGTTTGCATAAATCTGTGTGAAAAGCATTGGCCAGAGACATAAATGGAGAGCAGAGGGCTGGGATCATGTGGATTTGGAGTCCACATGTGGTTTTAACCAAATCCCCTCATTTTAATCCCCTCATTTCCCTCTCTATGGAGGATCCACTCAGGGGAGTGCCCACGCAAAGCCAAACCCTGTCTTTAACCAAACCACAAACTCGTGGGCTTAAAAACCACCTGTGGAAGTTATTATCCCATTGGAAATGTGGAACTTTTCAGCCTTCCTATGGAGCAAGGAGAGGCAGGTATCACGCACCCATCTGTTTGCTCAGGGCCTTGCTGAAGTGTAAATACCCGGTATGCTTTGATCTGCAACATTGCTAAACATCCTGGGCTGGGGTGAGCTGATAGGAAACTATTTCCCTACTTATTTTATTTATTTTTAGTGCCCAGGTTCTCCTTGATCTTCCCACCCTGCAGGGTGGAGACCCCAACTTTATGGTGGATATTTATTGCTTGTTTCTTGCTGCCTTCAATGGGTATCTGTTAGTGGGAGCAGCAGCTGCTTAAGTAGGAGTGGGTTTAGAAAGGGATTAATGGGGAGAGATGGAAAAGTTTGGTGCTACATGGGGTATTCCCAGAAGGAAAACTGATTCAGGGATCATTTGTAGCCAGGGGGATCAGGAGGACTCCCCCTCCCTCCCAGCTGCAGCTTTCCCAGTGCAAAGAAACTCACCCAAAAGAGTTGGTTTAGGTTCCTGTGTGATCTTGTGTGTAATGTGTAATTTTAAGAAGGTGTTTCCATCACAATTCATGCGTTTGGGGTTTATTTGTCTGGTTTGATTCAGTGGTCACTGAATAATGTCACAGGGAGGTTAAACCCTGTCTTGTGCTCCCATCCTGCTGCCTTTGCTCAGGATGGGCTGTATCAACTTGGTTTTAAACTGTTAGGGCTAAAGCCCAAATGTTTGGGTATTTAAGCAGGATAACACCAACATGTTTTGTTTTGGGTGGGTTGGAGGAATGGGAATTCCTGAGGGAGGGCTGGGACATCCCAGGCACCACGGTCACCCATGGGTGGAGTTTGTGAGAGGCCCCTGAGCCACCCCCTGCTCCCCCCAACTCCTCCATGTCTGGCAGGACGAAACCTCTGGAATCTTCCCAGTGTCACGGGGATGCTCCTGTGCCACCCGAGGCTGCCACAGAGCCCACAGAGCTGTGCCTGAGCCTGGGGATGCCTCCCGGGATTACACTGGGACATCCCAGATATTCCCAGCCCTGGTTCTAGCCCTGGGTCCACCCTGGAACATCCCAGCTGTCCTCTCCTTGGATCCATCCCGGGACATCCCAACTGTCCCATTCCTGCCTGTTCCCATCTCCACTCCCATCCATCCCCGTTCCCATCCCTGTTCCCTTTCTCATTCCCATCCATCCCGGTTCCCATAGCCATTCCCATTGCCGTTCCCATCCCCATCCCCATCCC